>JAOANR010000009.1:48078849-48471593 GCA_030278955.1 Hygrophila difformis
GAAAATAATATACTAATCTTTAAGCACATATTTGAACATATAAATATATATAGATTTGATTAAAAATCTACTTAGTGAATTGATCAAAATATATATATTCATACATATATATCGGGCAATTTCTATGGTATTACAATCTACCCTCCTTAAGAATCAACTTCGTCCCCGAAGTTGCGCGACTTATTGACCGATTGATTGATTGCGATTGTATCATTAAATTTCTTCCGACTTCACGGGTTCTTGGAATTAAAATTCTTTTCCTTCTTGAATTTAATTCCAATTGTCTTGACTCAATTGATGGAATGTCTTCGGGCTTCCTTTCCCTCTTTTATTCCATTTTGAATTTGAATCTATCGGCGTTTTATTTCCGAGCAATAATTTATTGTGATAAATTATTTTCTTCTTCTCGGAGATGTTTCGACATTGATCGGAATAAATTTTATTCCTTTGGACGTTGATAAAAATCTGGGGTATTACAATACTAATCAACGATTGTATCGATATCGATGAATGAATGAATACATTTATTATTACTGACCGATGAATTTATCGATATTGATGAACAATGAATATATTTTTTTGTACAGATACCGAAGCCAGGGACAAGAACCATAAATGTTCTCTATATATCGATAATTACCAATTTCATCATTTAATTTTTTGCTAATTACCAAAACAGTCTTGTAACTATCATATTGTGACGAATTTCGTCCTAAGGGAATTTCAACAAATTATTTTTAGGTCCATAAACTTTTAATTGTTAGTTTTTATCTCAAAAAACTTTGACTTTGTCATATTAGACCTGAAAATAATTTGACTTTGATCCTAATATGGTAGTTACAAGAATGTTTTGGTAATTACCAAAGTTAAAGGACGAAATTAGTAATAATCGGTATATAAATGACGTTTCTTGGAATTATGATATAAAGTTTTTTGGTAATTACTCAATAATGATTTAAGGTTTTTTTGGTAAACAATGAATAATGATATAAGTTTCATAAAATTTTTGAATTATGAAATACGTTTAGTTTTAGGTATGATGGTTCTACAACTTTTATTATATTTTTTAAAGATGATTCTTGAATTTAATTACTCCCTTCGTCCCACCTCAATTGTCCTATTTGACTTTTTTACAATGTTCATTGTTCGACTTTGACTCGATATTATTTTAAGTATGTATTTGGAAAAAATAGTCGAGTTTGGTCTTATTAGATTCGTCTAATCATATAGTTTTAGAATATATATTATATATAATTTTTACTTGTATATATTTTAAGATATTAACGATTAAAAAGTGAATTGAATTATGTGCAAAAATCAAACAGAATATTTCAAATGGGACGGAGGGGGTATAGTTTAGGGGTTTAGAACTGTTAATACATTGCTTGAGTATCATAATATGTACTTTTCATTTAGATAATGATACAGGTGTTAGCGCATCCTATTAACGAAGATAGTTATCTGCTCTGCTGGAAGTTACATTGATTTGTCTATATATACTTATGCATAGTCTGTAATTAATTAGATCGAGTTTTCACTGTTTAGAATTTTCTTGTATAAGTCTTTCAGAGTTTTTTTTTTATTGTACTTGAGTCTTCAAGATTGTGAGATAGATCTTTCAAGAAGATATTATTTTTTGAAGAATTCAAGTCGTGCTTGAGAGTTACATTTCCTAAAGGAAATCTGAGCTTACTGGAAGTCTGGAGACTGGATCTGAGTTAATCAAAAGGAGAAGAAAGGTGTTGACAGATTCAAGGTGATTCTTGGAGGATCGAATCAGGAGAGCCGGCTGCAAGCAGTTGTTGAGGGGGAGTCCTAACGACAGTGTTCGACTAGATAGTTTCTTCTAGTGTCGAGTTCGATTCTGTATGTAGAATCTAGATTGAGTCTGTAAGTTCTTCTTGTTAGTCTAGATTAGACCTGGATTAGTATCCCCCAAACGTAGGTCTCACGACCGAACTGCGTTAACAAATCCCTTGGTATTCTTTACTACTTTCCACACAAGACGCTACAACACTGCACTAACGACGTTAACAGAATCTTGAGTAAAAGGGACCATAAAAAACATACAGTAAATTTTATAATTTGTTGAAGGTTTTATTATTTATTATTTATTATGACTATTTATACTATAAATTTTTTTGCCAGCGATGATATTTGTTGTCTCGTTAGTCGCCTTCTAGTGAAATTCTTGTATTATTATATACATAATGATAGAAAATTAGGTCTACTTTATACTTATGAACAACATTCCAACACAAATTTACTATGCGTAGAATGAAGTGCTATTGTGCTGGTGATAAATAAATATGTGAAGTCCTGATAGAAAGTGTTTACATAAAACAAAGTATTATTGTGTTATTAAATATGTAACGTTTGTAAATTTGAGTTAAACAAATAATGTTTGGAATTTAACAACATGAAATTTGATATTATGAATACTGTTGTTGAAGTTTCGTAAAAGTTGTATATCTATTATTCCAGCAGTAGTCTCAACATATCCAACAATGGAATAGTAATAGAGTGCATAGATATTTCATGTTTAACTAGTGAAAATAACGATAAATATTTTCAAAAGAATTTATCCATCGACTGGTGGGATTTTGTATATTATTATCGATTAATTATACATGATCGTAATTGATTGACTATATTGTATTTAATGGATTCTACTATCGACCATGACAAATCATTTATTATCAATTGATGACTGGCGACTCTAAAAACTCCTATCGACCACTGAACCAATATTTATATTTATTGCTACTGACTATTAGCTTATGATAGATGAATTATGTGTATCAATAAATGAACAAATCTATTTATAATTACCGTCCAACTCTACATATAGATGAATAAACAAATGCATTTTTGTTACTGACCAATGATTATATATCAATACCATTTAATATGTCTCAAAAAAGGGTGTAACTAATATGTTTGCTCAGATATGAAGACTGACCCAACAAATCAACACGAGCATTTTTTGTAACAACCCTACCCCGGACTGGGCCTGCAGACCGTACACCCCAATCCCTCCCCATGTGTGCGTCCAGGCCTCCCGCCAAGCACCCCATGGTGGGTTGTTGGAGGTGGGATTTGATCCCAAGACCTCCCTTTAACAACCACCCTAAGGTAAGGTTGTTAACCATACTATTCATTATGCATGTTTTACCTAAATTTTTATTGCAGTTATATAAGAAAAATATAGTTAAGTGGAATCTTGTTGGATTTTCTTTTTTGAATAGTTTCAGAATATATATCTTTTATAATTTGTATTTGTCTACATTATAAGATATTACTCCCTTCGTCTTATTTCAGATGTCTCATTTGGATTTTTTATAATGTTCATTATGCATGTTTGACCTAAGTTCTTATTGCAGTTATATAAAAAAAAAATATAGTCAATTGAGATCTCGTTGAATTCATCTTTTCACATAGTTTTATAATATATATTTTTATAATTTTTACTTATCTACATTTTTTTTAGAAGAAAAAAAGTTTGTATATAGTCAATGCTTATCTACATTTTAAAAATAGTTAGTAGTTAATTTAGGCCATAACAAGTAGTCATTTCCACTTTTGAGCCACAACAAGTTTGAGTTATGATTTTAGGCCATAACAAACCACTTTTGTTCAATTTTAGGCCATACAGACTTTTTTAAATAATAATTGGGCCCACCTACTCTTCTTTATTATATTTTGACCCCATCAGTTGACTTATCAACTTTTGCCCTTTTACTCCAATAACCGCCCATCATGCTTCCGATAATTAAATTAAGCACTAAACTTCATACATTTGCTTTGACCACCTTGCTGCCGGGTTTCCTAAGTTCCGAAATTTTACGGACTTCCTCCAACCACGCAGCCACGACCGATGGTTCACCGATTCTTGGCTCCTTCACCAACAAACAGCACAGTCCTATTTTGTTTCCTACCTTAGCACGTATCAAGATATGAATAAAGGGTTATTAATAATATTATCTGGGTATTTGGAATATTTGGAAGCCTGGATTTTACTGAAGAAATATTAAAAATATTATTCAAACATAATTTCTCCTAATGGAGAAGACAGACACTTAGTTCCTCATGGAGGATACAAGACTCTTGGGGAAATACCACATGCTTTTACAGACTCGAAAGGAAATATGCAGAAAGGAAAATATTACAAATATTTTGAAGAGTTGGGAGGATTTTTTGATGCCTTCCATCTGCTTCAAACTTCTTCATTTATAGGCGTCCGCGGACTTCAATCACGGATCCCAAACACTCTTTAATTTATTGTGACGTCACTGCGTTCGTCACTTGCTTTGGATTCCAGCTGGTTACATTATTATCCTGCTGTATTATTGTCCTCGGGTGGCATCTTTTTTGTCAACTTTCCACCTTCTCTTGTCGGCCATTTACTGCCAATGACTCTAAACTTTCTTTGTCGGCTTCCAATTATAGAGTATTGCTGACACCTCTTTTTCTCTTACATCCAGATGTTCTTACTTTGGCTTGTGAAAGTTTTTTGGACGTTTCTTCCCTTTGTCCTGTTCGGATCCGGATTTCTTCTGGGTTACCCGGATCTTTGTACCGAATAGGGGTTTTTCCTGTTCTGCACAATATGGGCATATATGGTTATCCCATTGGCCAACATGCATCATGTTGCATGCCTTCTTTCTGGTAGACTCAGTTGCTGGCAACTTGTTTTCCCAGATGAATAACCTATTCTTTTCGAAAGAGGTTTCCGTAAACTCCGTGCTTTTCCCTATTAAAGAATTAACCAGGAACAATCCATTTAAATTGTTTGAGAATATTTTAAACGAATATTTAACCTTTTCCATCTCGATGAGACAGACCCATAATCCCCATGCTCGTCGGGTGGAGATTTCATCTTCGCTGATTGAAGATACTAATGGTGCCTTCTCGTCCATAGATTTAACTCCGTTGAAGGCAATCATATCAGGTCTCTGTAATTTAATAAATTGAAAGACCGGATAAGAACCTTTCCCGACTATTTCTGGTGCCGTTGAGATGAACTTATGTTCCAGAATATCTCCTCTTTGCAGGTGCGGGTTGTTCCGCCATGATTCGTGCACTGCACTACTTATCCATCCCGGAAGTTTTTTGATTTCCGGAAACCCTGGTGATGTAGTATGAACAGATGCTAATGCTCCAAAGTCATACCACTTTCGAACCTCTTCTGGTTTCGATCCTTCGAGCATCCATACCCTGTTGTATCTCCCGGATGTCTCGATTACTGTTTTGCTGGGGTTAATTCCCTTTTTGGAAACCAGTTGTTCCCATTTTCCTTGGTAGTCCAGCCAAGCAGTAGATAGGACCTTCTCATCTGAATTAACCTTAGAGGTGCCTATCATTGGCCTAAGGTTAATTTCTTCCTCTTTTACCCCAGAGGCAGTGGATTGACTTGAATTTTCGGAAATGTGACTTTCCTCTTGCTCAACATTTTTGTCGGCATCCGACAATGGTTCCTTTGAAGCAGTGCTTGAATCTGCTTCTTCATATGTGACCACTTTAGCTTTTTGGGCACATTTCTCTTTGTTTACCAGGGAAGCTGACGCTTTCCTGATTGGCTCTAATACTGTTTCCCATAGTGCTGTCATTGCTATATGGGAGGCTCGTATATTGTTGCGGACCATGTCCACATCGCTCTGTTGTATTTGGCCAGCTGCTCGTGCATTGATCTCGAGCTGTCCAAAATGCTTTGATAGCTCCTCTAGGTTTTCTCTGAGGTGCCTGAATCTCGTAATGATGGAATCAACTTCAAATGCTTCCATCTCTTGTCAAGAAACCTGCAAGAACAATTTCATGAGATTGTATAACATCAATATCATAGGTATAATATTGACATTCAGCTTGCCATCTGATAATACGAGCTTTTTCAATTTTTGATTCAAGTTTATTCTTTAAAAAAGCCCTAACATTAGTATTATCAGCTTTTAATACAAATTTCTTTGCAAGTAAGAATAAAGGCCATTTTTTAAATGTTTTCCATACTGCAAAGAATTCATTCTCGTTAATATGCCAAAGTTTGGCTTGTTGTTCAGTGAACAACCCTCCTGTGTATCTACAAGGTTCTTGACCCGTAGTTGTTTTTCTCATGAGCACTCCTGCCCATCGAAAATCATTGGCGTCTGTGTAGACTACCAACTCATCCTCGTCTTGAGGTATCGCGAGTTTTGGCAAGCTATTACAGACTTGCTTTAGTTCACGAATTCTCTTTGTATGGATTTCTTCCCATTTCCATCTAGAGCTTTCAGTCTCTTTCAGAAGTGGTCTAAAATCCTTTCTATATTTTGCAAGGTCTTTTATAAACATACCTGCAAAAGTTACAACTTCCAAGAAACTCTGAAGTTGTTTCTTGTCCTTTAATATGTCAGGAAAATTGCGGATTTTCTCTACAATGTGTTCCTGTAACTCTATTCCTGCTTCATCAATTTGAACTCCTAAAAATTCAATTTTATTACCAGCGATTGTAGCCTTTTTCTCAGAGAGAACTAGGCCTTCCCTGTGACATGCATCAGAAAATATTTCAAGATGTTTAATATGCTCTTTAATATTTCGAGATGCAATCAGAATGTCATCTATGTAGACGAACATAAACTCTAGATAATCCTTAAATAGATTATCCAACTTTCTTTGAAATATCTGAGGGGCATTAGAAAGCCCCATTGGCATAACATTCCAAATATATTGCCCTTGTGGGGTGGAGAATGCGTGAAATTCTTCGACTCATTCTCCATCTTAATCTGATAGAAACCAGATTTGCAATCAAATTTAGAAAACACTTTAGCACCTTTGATGCAATCAATTAAGTGTTCTCTACTCGGAATGTAATAACCATCAAATTGTATTATTTTATTAATACCTTGATAATTTATTACCAACCTGGGTTTACCTCTTTTTATTTCACCGTAATTTCTTACCAAGAATCCAGGGCTACTATAAGCTGAGACTCCAGGCTCTATGAGTTTATGATCGATATGCTCCTTGATAATTTGTTGCATATCTTTCTTATACTGCATATTCATTAAGATGGGTTTGTATCGAACATACTCATATTTATATTGTTTTTTTACCTGAAGAGTAGCTTCGATCTTGTTTTTATCCCACCATGCCAGAGGATCCTCGTTAAAGTTTCTCTGGATAAGTCTTTTGACATTTTCGAGGGACAAGTAGTTTCCCCATCAATGTCTAATGAAGCTATATTCAATCATTTCATTTCCTGCATTGCTTCTTTAAGGTTTATAATTTCCTCAATAGAAGCTTCATCGAATCCTTGCTGTCTAAAAGACAACAAAGCCTTACCAAACTTTCTTTTATCCTGCATTTTTGGATGGGTTAGTTTGACATCATTATCACCACGTTTGCTGCGAAATAATATAGGCATTAACATGTTGAATGCCTTTTCTCTGCGCAACACCTGTATCTCATTTCCACAACTTGTGGTAAATATTAACAAATTTCTTTTGTTATCTTGAACATATTTTGTAAAGGATTGTATGAAATTATTCCCTAACAAAATATCCGCTCCTGTGTCATGAAAGTAAATAGGAGGCATTTTTACCTTATACCAAGATGTACCAAATGCTCCTCAAATCATGATATTGGCCTGTCGAATACCCTTATTTAGTAATAAGATTTTTTTGGGAAAAATCTCTTCCTGTAATAATGGGTAATGATTCCATAGCTTCACTAGGGAAAACCCCTGGTTTTGCCGTGCAAATACCTGATCCTGAATCAATATAAGCTGCAAAATATTCCGACTTATATTGTTCATATATTATCCCTACTGAGATATAAATGGAAAATGGGCTTGTCATTTAATTCTGATGGCGTGACCCTTCAGATTAAATTCTATACCATTATCCTTTCTTACCCATGGTTTATGATTTTCGAGAAAACTTAATCCCAAAATCATAACCCCATTATCTTTTCCGGCGGTACCTAAGACTCTGATCTCGTGTCCTGCAATTTCAATTGTTCCTTCATAGGTTCCAATCGTTGGCTGCTTGTAGATGATGTTATGTCTTCTCTGATTGAGTCCCATCTGGTTAAGAACTTGTCCAATCCCGCCAATTCGGAATCCGTCATATGGGCTGAGGTTGGAATCTTGTCGCATTATTCTTTCCATGGTTCGATTGGAACACTCATTCGACTGTTTTCAGGAGATCGATCATAAGCTCTTCTTGTGATTTCTGCTTTGGAACCATAGTTGCTTTACCTTTTTGATGTAAAGCTTGTACGGGTCCGAATGCATCTCTAATATTGGCTTGGTTATTCTTGGAAGATCCAGGAATATCCTTCTGTCTTTTCTTGATATCCAAAATATCAAATTTCAGATTTAAAATCTCTTTCTTTAGATCTTGAAACAATTTCAAGATCTCCTCTGTTGATTGATTCAAGTTATCCATTTTTCCAGGTAAAATTAATACCCGGTTACCATAATCTTGAATCGTCTTTTGGATTTCTCTTAAGTCTTGTGAGAACTTAGAGCTATCCGGATCAATTTCTTTCCAGTCAGTTCCTCTCATTTTCATGAAAGAAATGACTTTTAATAAAATCTTGTCTTATAGACAAGTTCAAGAATTTCCTTGGGAAATTTCTATTTTTTATTTACAAAATTTGGAAATAACTTGTTGGTTTCAAATTAATTGAATCCATTAAATAATTAAATCTTCTCCATTAAGAAATAAAATATTATAAATAATATAATTAATATGTTCTTCAATAAAACCTAGGCTCTGATACCAATTTTCAAGTGCATTAGGAGTCATTTGCATAATGAAAAATTAAGTATATTGAGAAAGGACTAAAGTAAATAAAGTCAAACTTTCTTGGGGTATGAATGAAATAAAGAAAAAGTTGTTGGGTTCCTCTATTAATTTCAAATTGATCCTATGGCCTACATTTTACAAAATTGTGTTTGTTATATTATGGCATGTTTTCATAATTGTAACTTGTTATGGTCTAAAAGCGGAATAGCCTCCTTGTTATGGCCCTTTTTAACATTTAACCCTTTAAAATATTAACTATTAAATAAATAAATTGGAATGCGTGTATAAAAGTTTTGGGAAATTTAAAATGGAACATAGTGGGTACTAATCAGTGATTGTATTGATACTGATAAAGGAACAAATGCATTTATTATTATTGGAAACTACAATTGGACCAATACTGATGAATCAATGAATGTTTTTATTACTATTAAGCAACGATTGTATAGACTATAGATACCGAAGCCACATCTACATTTTAATGATAAATAAATCGATTAAGGTTTTTTTTTTTTGGTAAACAATGAATAATGTTATAAGTTTGATAAACGTTTCGAATTATGAAATAAGTTTAATTTCAGGTACGGTAGTTCTATAACTTTTTTATCATATTTTCTTAAGGCAATATGATTATTGAATTTAATTATGTTTTCGGGGTTTAAAATATATACTAAGTTTTATAATTTGTTAACGAATTTCATTATGCATTATGACCATTTACACTAAAAAAAAAAATTACTGGAATCTGGCAAAATTCATATAGTGCTACTGTATACTTCCTCTATTTTTATGAATGTGCAACATTCTCCCTGCACACGTAGTCCGATGAAGATTTTTAACTGTTTTTTTTAGGAAAAAAAAACTTTCTTTATTAAAACAAGATATCCATCAGCACAATTACAAAACACCCAGTTACTCCTTTTGCCGCAGCCCACTCACATCCTCAAGCAACTAAATCAGACCAACATCAAGCAGCCGAAACAAGGCCCTTATGAACTCTGTTACATAACAACTGTCTCTACCCCCTATATACCAGTATACAAACAGTCGCTCGCCAAAAGCAAAATATTACACAATTTTATAACCAGGCTTCAATACGTTCCATACCTGCTGCTCCTCGTCTGGCCCAGAAGTCAGCAAAGCCGTTCATCTCCCTAAGTATATGCTGCAGCTTTACAACCCCTCCACAGTTGAAAACAGCCAAGACAGGTACCAAGTATTTATGGAATCTCCAGGGTGTTTTAATCGGCTCCTTCAACCAAGCCACCACATTTCTGGAGTCACTCTCAAAAATTATTTTTGGAATTTGGAAGCTGTAATCCCGGACAATTGCCTCACATACCCTCGAAATTGCTATCATTTCTGCCTCATTAGAATCCTTGTAGCCAATGTTATCAGAGAGTATGAAAATTGCATTACCACTTGCATCTCTAATAACGCCGCCAACACCCGCAGGTCCCGGGTTTCCCATCGATGAACCATCCGTGTTCACTTTCCACCATCCTTGTTCCGGCTTCTCCCATTCCAGGTTGTTGCGTTGTCTAATGGGCTCTCTACCATTCCAATTTGCCAAAGCTCCAGGAAACATTTCGTCCAACATATAGGAGTTCATATTCCCCTCTCCTGATACTGCTCGCCCCCATAAAACCACCTCCACGTTATTAGTTCCACTGCTATTTTTCTATCAAAACTCCCGCCCTTGAAAATCATATCATTTCGTAGCTTCCACACCGTCCAAACAATGGCCAAACCCGACAACAACCATGCCCTCCTATACCACTTTTTAATTGGCATATCAAACCATCCAACCAATACCTCAACACCCTTTCCTGGCATCACCCAACAAACCCCAAACCATTTCAACGCATAATACCAAAGATCACATACCTTATTACATTTGCTAAAGATATGGTCCGTGGTCTCAGGATCCTGATGCACCCTGAGAAACCACATTTAAATAAGCTTAAATTATGATAAAAAGAACCTAAATTGCATGTATGAGATCCTATTTTATTGCTTTTTAGTGTACATTTCATGTGTTTTGTAAATATTAATAAGACTGCTTAATTTGAGCTTATTTGAGCTCAATTTACCTTGTTTTATGCTTTTAATAAGACTTTGGCAATTCTAAGACATTGCAATGATGTTTCAGGCATTAAAATGAAGAAAGAAGATGTTCGGAGGTCAAAGGATGCAAAATTCGGAATTTTCAACACTGGAAAGCTCCAGAATGCGCCACTTCAGCATGGCGGCGCCGAAAAATGCTCTTCAGCGCCATTTTATGCGCCACTTCAACACTTGGAGAAATTTCGGATGGAAAAGCTTCAGGATGCGCCATTCCTCCTTGGTGGCGCCTAAAACCACCTTTATGCGCCACTTTTTGCGCCGATTGTCAAAATTGAGAAAATTCTCAGAATGCGCCAGTGCTTCTTGGCGGCGCATAAAATGCCCCTTCAGCGCCACTTTTTGCGCCGTTTTGGAAAATTCGGAAAATCAGCGTATGCGCCAGTTCTACTTGGTGGCGCCTAAAACCCTCTCCGAGCGCCATTTTATGCGCCGACGTCGCGGTTGAGCAGTTTCTTAACCTCCCGAACGCGGTTTTAAGGTCCGTTTTTCTTTATTTTTTCGAGATCAGACAGAGCAGACTCATATTCATCGATAGAAAACACTCTGTAAACATCATTCTAATGGGAGAAGAAGGCCAGAAACACAAAATCATGCCGGAGGAATGCATCAAGGACGCTGTTCTGGGCGTGTTCTTCCTATTCTAGGTGTTGCCTTTCTTTTTCTTGCATTGTAATGAATTGAAATTGCCTCTAAAAATAATCTGCTATCATGTTCTTAATTTGTAGACGGATTTCTGTATTGTTCGTGTTAGAAGTGTTCTAGAACGGGAGTTCAGAATCACTTTGAAGTACGGATTTATCTTTTATGGAAGTAATATAATATGTCGATGTTTTCTATTGGAATCTGGAATTATGATTAAAATGTCAGATTATGAATTATCTAGTTTGAGCGCTATTCTGCATGAATGGTAGAAGTGAAATTCATATTTTGCTGTTAGTTTGCTTTTTGGTCGATCAAATTGGAGTAATCTGATATGATGCTGAAATCTGTATTGGAATTATATGTTAGATGCTATTAAATAAATCGATATTCTGTGTTTTTGCTAAATCTGCTATCAAAATTATTAATCTGCTAAAGCCTGAAATGATCGATTAATCTTAATTCCCTATTTTTAGTAATCTGGCATTAATTCTAATCTGTCTGCATTTTAATATTATTATTTAAATCCAGTTTACCATGTTTTATTATTATTTTACCATAATTATTAGATTATTTACACTGTTTAGCATAATTTGAATGTTAGAATCTAATTCCATAAATTCTGCTTTGCTAAATCGGGAGATAAAAAGTAGAATTAATATTTTAGTACCGGAATTGGGAATAAATTACATTAAAAATGGATTCTAGCATGTGCACAATGATTTGGGAAATGAAAAGTGCCTATTAATTGCTATAGGAAAATTTGTATGCTTGGAAAAGACTCAAATTTAGGCCTAGAATAATGATTGCTAAATGTTAGATAATCTAATCAGCTTCCATGAAGTCCGTTTAAGCATAATTTGGAATTTTAGTAGATTATTATATTTTTAGTCTTTATAAAAATATTTAAATTTAAGAAATTGATTTTTAGAACATTGGGAAATGTCAAATTATTACACAATTTCTATTTTATAATAAAGATGGCAATTTTTAAAATCTTACAAGCAACTCCCATTAGTATTTTTATCAATTAAAACTTTAATTTGCTTTATTTTAATTTAATGTCACTATTTTTAACTTAAATCACCATTAGAATTAAACAAATCTTTTTAAATATATTAAATATAATTAATGAACTTAAGAACAATTAAAATATTCTCCGGAATGAAATAATATTCTGAAATTCCCTTGGGTTCGACCCGGTATTCACCGGTTTTTATTACTTGATGACAACCATCCGCTTGTGGTAAAATATGAGTGGTGAAAATCACCCATCAAGTTTTTGGCGCCGTTGCCGGGGAATTTGTTGTGAATTTTTAATTGTTTTTAGTTTATTAATTTAAATCTATTAAGTTAAATATTAATTTAACTGTTACTTATTGTATTTTATTTTTATTTAATATTTGCAGTGCGAAGCAAGCAAGCAGAAATAGCTTATGATCCTGAAATTGAGCGTACTCTTAGAGCTATTAGATTAGGAAAACGTAGGAGACCAGCTCAGTTGGAAATTTTAATTAATTCATCCTCTGATGAAGAAAACTATTCTCCAACGACTGGAGTTTCAACAAATCTTACTAATCAATTAGTTGCTCAGTTCAATAGATTAAACATGGCAGCGAATGATAATGATAATCAGGGTAATAACGGAGGTAACGGTGGTGATTTGGAGCACGATGATCAAGCTGAAATGACCATTGAAGAACACTTACAAGGAACTAGTGGAAATCTGCTTAATAGAACTCCTAGGCCTGATGTAGATGCTTTAAGCTTTACCCTTCAACCTGCACTAATCACTATGGTCCAAGCTAATCAATATAATGGATCACCTACGAATGATGCTGTAGAACACATAAGGAACTTTCTAGACTATTGTGACACAGTGAAAATAAATGGTGTTACTAGTGATGAAATTAAGTTGAGATTGTTCTCGTTTTCACTTAGAGATAAGGCTAAAACTTGGTACAACTCACTTCAATTAAGGGATGTCACTACTTGGGATAAAATGTTAGAAGCTTTCTTAGAACAATTCTTCCCACCATCTAAGGTTATTGAATTACAAGAAAAAATCAAAGAATTTGTGCAAGATGAGGGTGAAACTTTGCTTGAAGCATGGGATAGATATAATACTTTATTAGCACGATGCCCGAATCATGGCTTTGAAGATTGGCAGCAGATGCACTTCTTCTACAATGGGTTGATTGATCATTGGAGGAACTTGTTGGATGCAGCGGCTGGAGATTCTTTTCTATCTATAGGACCTTCTAGAGCTAAAGAAATAATTGAGAAAAAGATTTCTAATATGAAAAAATTTCCTGGTAAGAAAAATGCTAGAAATAAAACAAAAGGGGGAATCTATGAGGTAGAAAAGGCAGTTGCTATAGATTCCAAGTTAGATGCTTTGATGAGGGAAGTTTCTACGCTTAAGAAAGGTCAAGCTAAAGTTGTGAGATGCGGTATTTGTCATGGACCTCACGAGTCATCAGCTTGTCACTTGCTTGATCAAGGACTTCAAGAGACTATGCAGTGTGAGAGCACTGAGGCGCAAGTGGAAGATGTGAACTACATGGGAAATAGGCAGCAGAATTACAACCAAAACCGACCTCAGAACCAAAATTTCTACCCTAATCAAAACTCTCAATTCCAACAAAACACTTATCCACAAAACAACCGTCAATCTTATCCACAAAACCAAAATCAAAATTACCCAAATCAAAATCAAAACTTTCAAAACCAAAATCAAAATCAGAATCAAAACTTTAATCAAAACAGAAATCAAAATCAGTCCTTCTACCCTAACCAACAACCTAGGAACTTTCAACCTCAACAACAGCTGCAACAAAATCAAGTAAGTGATGAAGTTAATTTAAAAGAGTTAATGAACACAATCGTGTCTCAACAACAAACAATTCAGCAAATGCAAGCTTCAATGAGAAATCTGGAAGTACAAGTTGGCCAAATCGCTAGGGACACTTCAAATAGACAGCAAGGAACACTACCAAGCATGCCTGATCCTAATCCAAAAGAGCAATGTAAAGCAATCACTTTAAGGAATAAAAAGGAATTACCTAATCCTTACCCTACCTTAGATGATCCAGAGGTTTCAGCTGATACTGTAGACGATCAAGGTGAGGATGCAGAGAAAGAAAGTCAGCAGAAGGATTCTGAGGAGCCTAAGGAGAGTGAGAGAGTTAGTGTTGATAGGAGTAAGGATAAGGGAAAGTCTACTGTTCCAGTCAAGTCATATCAGCCACCTATCCCTTACCCACAGCGTCTTAAAAAGGCTAAGGAAGATAAAGATTATGCTAAATTCTTAGAAGTTTTTAAGAATTTAAGAATTGATATTCCTTTCTCTGATGCTATAGCACAAATGCCCGTCTATGCTAAGTTTTTAAAAGAAATTCTATCAAAAAAGAGGAGTGTTGATGATGAAGAGAAAGTGACACTGACAGGGGAATGCAGCGCAATCTTACAAAGAAGGCAACCTGTTAAACAAAAAGATCCTGGGAGCTACACTATTCCGTGCATCATAGGCACTAAAGAATTCAACAAAGCCTTGTGTGATCTCGGGTCTAGTATAAATCTGATGCCTCTACATGTCTTTAGAGAACTAGGAGTAGGAGTTGTGAAGCCTACTAGGATGCAGCTACAGCTTGCTGATAGATCCATTAGGACTCCTTTAGGCATTGTAGAAGATGTTCCTGTTCAAGTAGAGAGTTTCATTTTCCCTGTTGATTTTGTTGTTCTTGATATGGAAAAGGACATTGATATCCCTCTGATTTTAGGTAGACCATTTCTTCAAACTGGTAGGGCTATGGTAGACATGGATGATGGTAAAATTACACTTAAAGTAGGTAATGAACAAGTGTCGTTTGACATTTCTAAGACAACTAAAACACAACACGCTAGTTCTGACACCTACCCGTGTAATAGAGTCACAGCTATCTATCAGGAGGATGAGGTGATTGAGAGAGAGTTCTTTGCTAGACACGATCCCTATAGGAAATTTGAGCAGTTAGTGGAGAGTTGTGAAGACTTAGCTGAAAGTAAGTGTGAGGGAGAATTACCTGTGCAAGTAACATGTGCAATTGAAGAATCCAAATTAGTTCCGTCTGTTGAAAAGCCACCTACGTTGACATTAAAGGAGTTGCCATCACACTTGAGGTATGTTTTTCTTGGTGAGAATGACACTTTACCTGTTATTGCAAGTAATAAATTAAATGATGATCAATTAAATGCATTAACCCAAGTGTTGAGTAAGCATGTTAGAGCAATAGGTTGGACAATAGCTGATATCAAGGGACTAAGTCCAGCATTGTGCACACATCGGATTTACATGGAGGAGGACGATAAGCCAGTTAGACAACCCCAAAGGAGATTGAATCCACATCTACAAGAAGCTGTAAGAGCAGAGGTGATTAAACTACTCGATGCAGGTATTATCTATCCTATTTCTGATAGTCAGTGGGTTAGTCCAGTACAAGTAGTGCCTAAAAAGGGAGGTATGACTGTTATTAGAAATGAAAATGGTGAATTAGTACCTACTAGACCTACTACTGGATGGCGTGTTTGCATTGATTATAGGAGATTGAATGATAAAACTAGGAAAGATCATTTTCCGTTGCCTTTTATTGATCAAATGCTAGAGCGTTTAGCTGGTCATGAATTTTATTGCTTTTTAGATGGCTATTCTGGTTATAATCAAGTTCCAATTGCACCTGAGGATCAAGATAAAACGACTTTTACATGTCCTTACGGTACTTTTGCATATAGGAGAATGCCATTTGGTCTGTGTAATGCTCCAGCTACATTTCAGAGATGCATGATGTCTATATTTTCTGATTTAATTGAGACATGCATTGAGGTATTTATGGATGATTTTTCTGTATTCGGGTCTGATTTTGAAAAATGTTTAATTAATCTGGAAAAAGTTCTGATTAGATGTGAAGAATCAAATTTAGTTCTTAATTGGGAAAAATGTCATTTTATGGTTAATGAAGGAATTGTCTTAGGACATAGAATTTCTAAAAATGGCATTGAAGTTGATAGGGCTAAAGTAGAAGTAATTGCAAAAATTCCACCTCCTACTAATTTAAAAACTTTGAGAAGTTTTCTGGGACATGCTGGATTTTATAGGAGATTTATAAAGGACTTTTCAAAAATTGGATTGCCCCTGTTTAAATTGTTGTGCAAAGATGTGGAGTTTAACTTTTCTGATGAATGTGTTGAGGCGTTCAATAGGATCAAGGAAGCACTGATAACTGCACCAATTATTCAGCCACCCGACTGGAGCCTGCCATTTGAGATCATGAGCGACGCTAGTGACTCTGCTGTTGGGGCAGTACTGGGTCAACGAAAGGATAAGAAACTTCATGTTATTTATTATGCTAGTCAGGCTTTAAATTCTGCACAAAGAAATTATGCTACCACTGAAAAAGAATTATTGTCTGTTGTGTATGCATGTGAGAAGTTTAGGCCTTATCTGATTGGTTCTAAAACTGTAGTTTACACTGATCATGCTGCAATTAAATATTTGTTTACAAAGAAAGATGCTAAGCCTCGGTTGATTCGATGGGTATTATTGTTACAGGAATTTGACTTAGAAATTAAAGATAGAAAAGGTGAAGAAAATCCTGTAGCTGATCACTTGTCGAGATTAGAGCATGAAAAAGGGGAAGAAAAATTAATAAATGATGCATTTCCTGATGAAAATTTGTATTTAATTAATAATACTTCCTCTGATCCTTGGTTTGCTGATTTTGTAAATTATTTAGCATGTGGTGTAATTCCTGATCATTTAAAATGGCATAGTCAAAAGCAAAAATTTAAAACTGATGCTAAGTATTTTATTTGGGATGAGCCTTATTTGTTTAGACTGTGTGCAGACCAGATTATAAGGAGATGCATCCCGGATGAGGACTTTGAGAAAGTTTTAAAAGCATGCCATGAAGGACTTGGAGGAGGACATGTTGGACCGAATAGGACAGCTCACAAGGTACTTGAAGGTGGTTTATTTTGGCCTAATATTTATAGGGATGCTAGATCATTTGTGCAAAAATGTGACGTATGTCAAAGGGCCGGTAATATCACTAAAAGAGATGAAATGCCTTTAAAAGGAATTATGCCTGTTGAGTTGTTTGATTTGTGGGGGATTGACTTCATGGGTCCATTTCCACCATCTAATGGGAAATTATATGTTCTAGTTGCTGTGGAATATGTGTCAAAATGGGTAGAAGCTGAAGCATGTGCGTTGAATGATGCTAAACAAGTAATTAAATTTTTGAAAAAGCAAATTTTTACCCGTTTTGGTGTGCCTAAAGCAATCATTAGTGATGGTGGATCTCATTTTGTCAATAGGGCTGTTAATCAACTGTTATCTAGATTTCATGTTCATCATAGGATAACAACACCCTATCATCCTCAAGCCAATGGACAAGTAGAAGTCACTAATCGCGAGATTAAAAAGATTTTGGAAGCCACTGTAGGAAAATCTAGAAAAGAATGGGCTTTTAAGTTAGACGAAGCACTATGGGCTTATAGAACAGCTTTTAAAACACCCATAGGGATGACCCCGTTTAAATTGGTTTATGGTAAAGCTTGTCACTTGCCTTTTGAACTTGAGTTTAAGTCGCTTTGGGCTATGAAGAAATTAAATTTCGAATTTAAGGAAGCTCAAGAGAAAAGAAAGGTAGATCTTAATGAATTAGAAGAAATGAGACGTCATGCTTATGATAATGCTCTAATTTATAAAGAAAGAACAAAGCTTTATCATGATAAAATGCTTAGGCCTAAGGTGTTTGAAGCTGGTCAATTAGTGCTTTTATATAATTCTAGATTTAAAGTGTTTCCTGGGAAATTGAAAACGAAGTGGTCAGGGCCTTTTAGGATTGTTAAAGTGTTGGACAATGGTGCAGTAGTTTTAAAAGCTGATGATGAAAGGGAATTCACTGTAAATGGTCAAAGACTTAAACATTATTTTGGAGATGAAGTAAAATTCATTGAACAAATTAATGTTAAGCCTTTGGTTATTTAAATTTGTTTATTGAAGTAATTGCTTTGCATTTTTACTTATGTTTAGTCTTGTTTGTTATAATTATGAAAATCAATAAAAATTATAAAATGGCAGAAAAAGACAAAAATATTTTGCATTGTATTGTTTATGTGCTTTTAGTTGTTTTACTGCTTTTATTAATGTAAGTAGTGTTTTCATTTTAATTATGTCGTTTAATTGTTATGTTATGTTTTGTATGTGTTCAATAAATTGAGTAGGACATTGCTTTGAATTGGAATAAGTAGCAAAATATTGAGAAATGATAGACTTGTGTGTGCTTGGAGAATTGATTGTGAATTGTGCATTTTTGACTCGGTGATGAGTTAAGTAGGAGGATCTATATGGACTAGTTCATTTAATTGAGGAAAATCATGATCCGGGAGGATTTAGGGAGGTTACATATGCTAAATCTGACTTGCTAACCTTAGGGAGTGTATTGACTATCATTTTGGTTGAGTTTGAGCTAAAATTCGAGTGTCACAGACTCAGTTCAGGCGCCACACCTTCTTGGTGGCGCCCAAAATCGAGCTCAGGCGCCATAATATGCGCCAAATTTCAACCTGTGAAAAATTTGGTCAGTTTATGCGCCACTTATACTGAGTGGCGCCTAAAACTGCCCTCCAGCACCACCTTATGCGCCATTGTTGATCCTGAAAAATTTTGAAGTCAGGTTATGCGCCACTTATACTGAGTGGCGCATAAAAGTACTCCCGAGCGCCGTTGGATGCGCCATTTTCGCAGTTGGAATTTTTCAGAAAAAAGCATAGGCGCCACTTGTACTGAGTGGCGCCGAAATGCACCTCCAAGCGCCATTTTGGCGCATGACCCGGCGGGTCTGGGTCCCTGACCCGGGTCTGGAACGGGATTTTAATCCCAAAAATCATATTTTCTCCTCATTCTTTCCTCTTTTCAACCGAGCCTTCCTCCTTCCTTCCAACACACCACCGTGCGCCATTTTCATCTTCCAAGCGACACATTTGCGCCACTTTGGTAAGAATTTTTCAAATTCTTGTTTCTTCCTATCAATTCTCACCTACATTGTCAATTCTCATTCCAAAATCCCCAATTTTTTCTTGTTCAATCAAATTAGGGCTCAAGAACCCTAGTTTTCTAATTTTGGGGATTCTTCTTCAAAGTGTTCAAATCCTTCAATCTAGGTAAGAATGGCTATCCTAATTCAATTGTTATCATAATTTAGTGCTTTGGAATGCATTAATTTTGGTATTGGTATTGTTACTTGAATTTTGGGTTTTTGTAGAATGTCGGATAAAATTTGATTTTGATTGTCTAAATCTTAGTTTGAACATGAACAAGTGTTGTAGAACATGTAATTCTTGCATATTGTGGAATTTTTGGATTAACATTAAAAATTTGGAATTTTTATAATTTGAAAATCTGAAAATTGTTTTAAATTGATTAAAATGGCATTTTTGGTTAATTAAAGGGATGAAACATTACTAGAATATGTCATTTTAGTTATATTAAAAATGTAAAGTTATTTTCTTGTCAAAAATTCCATGTTTTTCATAATGTGAGTTAATTAAACCATGTTTTGATAAAAACTCTCTTATTTGTAATTTAGTTAATTTAAATAGTTTAATTTATCCTATAAATAAATTGGAATGGATTTAAATATTAATTTAAACCATTTAGGATAAACTAGTTTATTAAGTTGGGTTATTTTATTTATTAAATCTGGAAATTTAATAAAATGAGAGTTTTTATTAAAAAAGTTGTCCTAAATGTGAGTTCTAAGCTTTGGGATAAAATGGATTATTTCTTTAAACAAAGTTAGGATTTATGAACCTTAAAATGCAACATTTTGGTCATTGAGTCATATAAATCCCACATTCTAGGTTGATGTATATGTTTGCTTTATACTTAACACTTAAGTTAAACCTATGGTTTAAACTTAAGTGTGAGGATGGGAGGCAATGCATATATATGATACTAACCCATCATTTTTGTACAATCAGGTGCCAATATAATGTATAATCCTCCAAATCTTCCTAAGAAATCGGGTTATAGGTATATACCGATGCCCGAGGGGAGATTGGGGATTTATGATCCACAGTCACCGGATAGCGTTCCTACTCCTATTCCTGATGAGCATGTTTTTGAAAATCGCAGACTCCGCACTAAAAATTCGACACAGATGGATCAGCCCCAAGGATCAGGAGGTGCCTCTAAGTCCAAGGGACTTCTCTCCTATTTTAGGAGGAGTAAGTCCAAGAGCGGTGCTTCTTCTAGACACACTACAGTTCCCGCTGATGACCATCAGGAGGTCAATCAGCCTGATCAGACTGACCAGCCCGATCAGCCTCAGCCTGAGGCATCAGACCATTCACAGGCCCCCACTAGAGCCTCTCGGGGGAAGGCACCCGCTACTACTTCTACTTCCTCTCGACCTAGGAGGGGGAGATCTGCAGCATTAGTTATACAGGAGCCTGTCCCTGAGGCTGTAGGAGGAGAGGAAGATGAGGAGGAGGTTGATCAGGAGGAGCAGGAGGATAGGGGAGGACCGAAAAAGCAGGATCCGAGAGCGTATGTCCCCGACTTGCAGTATATCAGTCCGGGCATATTTGATGCCACTGTGTTTAGGAGTGCCAGAGCCTATGAATTATACAAGAGGTTCCACAAGAAGAGGATCATTGCCGATAGAGGATTTTCAGACAGAGATCTACAGCACCCCCTACTCCGTGATGCTATCAGATCCAGAGGTTGGGAGAGATTTGTTAGACATCCAGCCGGGACATATTCATGGGAGTTGACTAGACTGTTTCTAGCCAACGCTGAGGAGGAGGATTCGTGGATTTTCGGGGCTAGAGTACCCATCACTCCCCAGCAAATCAACCAGTTTTTCGGAGTAGTGGATGTGCCTTACGGCAGGGATTTTTGGGAGCCAGTTATGAGGGCTGATGATAGGGAAGAGATCAAGAAGCTGGTCTTGATGTCTATGTTTGAGGGACAGGAGGATGTCCTCACTTATGACGACGATGACATGAGTAGGTTACATGGGCCTGATATGGACGCACCCATGTATCAGCTGCTCATGTTCTACAGATCTAGACTGAGTCCTTCGACTCACACCTCTGGACCTACTGCTGTGGATATGTACGTCCCATACTGCATCAAGGTGGGGAGCCCGGTTAACATGGGAGAGCTTATTGCATTGGAGTTGAGACAGACACCAGAGGTGTCTAAGAGATCTGCTCTCATGTTTCCCAGCTTGATATGGCAGCTGTGTGCACATGCAGGGGTGGATATGGGGCAGTTTGACAGAGACTGGAGGATGAGGCCCCCTATTCCCTTTGGGAAGAGAAACTTCAAGCTGCCTGGGATTAGATGCAAGCCCATGATATTACCGAGGGAGTTACCCAGGCAGTCACCGCCACCTGCACCTTCACATGCTAGCCAGGAGCATTCTGAGGCTCCTTCACAGTCCACCCGTGGTACACGAGGTGGTAGAGGTCGAGGTAGAGGACGTGGCAGAGCTCAGTCACAGCAGTCGCAGCAGTCACATCAGCAGTATCCTGGAGAGCCGGATTGGGCTAGGGCATTGAGGATTGATCAGCAGACGATGATGACCAACCAACAAAACTGGATGAACACTATGGATGAACGAATGAGGTTGGTAGCTCAGAGACAAAACTTCTTGAGCGATCAGATTGAAAAGAATGCCCGAGCCCAAGCGTATCATGCAGCCAGACTTGAGTATTTTATGTCCCAGAGCTTAGGACAGCGGTATGTCGCTCCTCAGACACCTTCTGAGGACGATGATGATGAGGACTACGTGGGGTCTGGAGATGGCAGCGACGGTAGCGATGAGGATGCTGAGGATGCTGATGCTGGAGATGGGTCTGAAGAAGTGGGTGACAACGATGATGATGATTCTGAGGACTCCGACTGATTGAGAGAGACGAGCGATAGATAGGCTTATGATTATTATAGATGACATGTATTGATAGGCCTATGTATTCGACTCTATGGCGCTTCTGAGTTTATTTTGCTACATTTTAGTATTTCTCATTTGGATTGTAATCGTCCTAACTCTATTTTATTTTAGTACTTTTGCTATTTTAGACTTGTTATTTCTATTATCCATGTTCTTGTAATTTTATAGAGTAGTAGATGGAGTTTAAATGAATTTTAAGGTTTTTAGTTGCTTTTTAATTCAATAAAGTAGCTCTTACCAATAACATGCTTAATTGAGTGTTTTGAACTGGTTAAAAGATCAATGAAGTTTATTTGAACTAGATTGAGGTGTAAATGAAGTGAAATTGGTATTGTTGAGTGATTTGGAGATTTTGGACATCATGGGGAAGAACTTAGGAAAAACACATTCTGCTCGATTTGACACAGAATGCGCCATTTAGGCATAGTGGCGCCTAAAAACACCCTTAAGCGCCATTTTATGCGCCAAAAGACTTAGAAATTTTTCTAAGTCTTTCCAAAATGCGCCACACATGCTTGGTGGCGCATAAATTTGCCTCTCTGCGCCACTCTTTGCGCCACTGAATTAAAGTTTTTCCAAGTTGGCTTCAGGATGCGCCACTCCTTCTATGTGGCGCATAAATTTCCCTCCCAGCGCCAATTTTTGCGCCATATTATTTTTTTTAAATTTATATTATTTTTAAAAATGCGCCAGTTGTGCTTGGTGGCGCCTGAAAGTGACCTTATGCGCCACTTTTTGCGCCATCGACGCAAATCTGTCAAAAATTTGCGAATCCAGGAAATCCAAATCATATCTATTCGATTTTTGGGATCCTAAATAGCATTATACTCACTCTAAATCATATGTTTAATGTATATTTGGATCTAGATTAAATCAATCCCGCCATATCTCAACAAAATCAAGATTTCACCTCTTTAAAAAGAGGCATGACCGATCGGTCACAATCTCAACCTCAATTCTGTAAATTTTTCTCTTCTTCCAGTTCAATTAGCTTTCCAATCCCAATCCTTTCTTCCTAGAATTCTGCCACCATGAGACCAAAGAGAAAGAATAACCCAAGAAATAAAGGTGGAAAGAAATTGAAAACCACAGAGCCTGCCCCATCACAGACACCAGAAATTAATGAACCCATTCCGGAGCCGGCTGCTGTGGGAGCTGAAGATGAATTTGTAAACAATCTGGTAGCTCCCGACTCGTATAATGTTGATGATACTTCCTTCAATTCTGCTCAACCAACGGAGGATGATCCACAGCAAGAAGATGTCGCTGAATCCCCGGAGGAAATTTCACCAGAAATTCCTCGTGAATCTAAACCCAAGAGGAAGAGTCACAATAGAAAGAACGATACTACTCCTCTAGAAGAATTAACAGGAGATGTTTTCAATCCGGCCATTTTCATCAATCAAACTGCGTATTCCTATTATCAGAATATGGCGGATAGATGGATTTTTGCAGACAAAGGGTTTACTGAAGCTGACATGGAGAGATTCTCGGTTCATGATGCTCTCATGAGTCGAGGATGGATGAAATTTGCTGCGCATCCGGAAGGAGTTTACTCTTGGGAGCTTACCAGACAGTTTCTGTGCAATGCTCAGTATGATCACTACACTTCATGGATTAGAGGAGTGCCTGTGCCATATGGTCCTGCAGTGATCAATGAACTTTATGGTACTGTGGATGTTTCTTGCCCAGCTACGAAGAAGATGCACTTCCATGATCCTGTTTATGATGAGGAAAGCGGACCCGCATTGGAGAAAAGGATTTTGAAAGAGATGTTTGAAACTCAAAAGAGGGTGGCTTACATTGGAGAGAAGAAAGCGAATGTTGTAGCTACTTTAATGGCTGCACCGCTCTATCAGATCTACCTGCTATACAAGCATAAGGTATTTCCTACTTCACACACTTCACAACCGAATGCAGAAGATCTTTATTTTGTGTATTGTGTGAAGAACGGGCTACCTATTGATATTGGAGAGCTGATAGCATATGAGCTGGACAAAATGGCGTCTGATGCTGCTCGGATTGTGCTGGGATTTCCTGCACTGATTTGGACACTTTGTGAAAGAGCTGGAGTGAATATGGCTGCCTATGCTCATGATGTGAAGCCAAAGCCCCCTATCTCTTTCAAGAATTTCTATCACAAGCCTGGAGTAAGATGTGCAGAGCTTGGCTACCCTACTACATCCCGTGGGACACCCACTTGTCATCCTGATAGACCTAGTACATCTGGTACTAAGGTAGAGCCTGCAGAGATCGCAATCAATAGGATGACCTATGAGATTCATCAGCTTAGAGAGGAGATGAAGAGGAAGGAAGATAGTACACGAGCACAAATTTCACAACTTTCTCATAGGCTTGAATTTTTCATGACTGAGAGTCTAGGTGATCGCTATATTCCTCCTACTACTAGTTCGAGCTCTACGGAGGATGATGATGTTCCTAGGGAAGATGAAGTAGGTGATTCGGATGGATCCTTAGAAATCTAGATTCTTGATTAGACAGGATTGCTCCCTTTTTGGTTTAAGTTGTAATAGTTAGAATTATTTTTGGTGCTATTTTGCTTATTTAATTAGCTGCTTTATGTAATAGTTGCTAGAATTTGTGGTATTTTGCTTTTGGTAAATTTATGAAATTTAATATTTTAATTAAATCTGTCCATAATTATTTAATTGATAAAATGTGCCTACAAAATAAATAAAAATCTGAAATTTAATAATAAAATCTGAATTTAAATAAATTATGGATGAGGTTTAATTATTTCAACTTATAATTTGCCATGAGTTCTAACAATTATCTTTTGTATAAGTGAATACCATATAAATATATAAAGAAGCAGGATATGCCAAGGAGAAGCAAGAAGGGAACATCCATGTTGGTAAAAAGAAATTCTAGGGATCTACATACTCCAGGTGTGATCTTTTCATGTTTTACATTATTAATTTGCATGAAGTATGTTGGTAAGAGTTTAATTAGTTTATTTTAATTTCTATTATGTTTTGAATAAAGTAGTACATGCATGATTAGGATGCTTTGATTATGTTTAATTTAAATTGTGTTTTCCCAGTGGTGCTATTATTTAGAGATTACCACATCAATGCCAATCTGGAGAAAATCCAAATAAGTCTAAATGTTCTGCTCTAATCCGATTTTACAATTTAATGAGTGTTAGGTTTCTTAGTTTAAAGTTCTAGACTATGTCAAATTGATATGCAAGTTGTTTGGGCTATCGATGACAATTCTATTTGCCCTGCAGAAAGCTTTTTGATTAATTAGACTAGTTATTTAAAATGTGGAGAGTTATCATTATTTATAAACAAATATGCTCGTTCTAAGTCTTTTTAAATGCTTAATTAAAATAAAGTCAGAGTAAGAGCCCTGTATTGAAAAATAAAACAAAATAAATGATCTTGCAAGAAGAAAAAGAAAAGAAAATTAAAGAATGCAAGATTAAAAAAAAAAAAAAAAGAGAAGAAAACAGGGTGATTAAATAAAAATTTTCATAAACTCTTGACTGGATGGCTGGCACATATTCGGTGACACGAGTAGCTTTTGGAATTCAACCGTCTACAACTCAGCCAAAGTGTCTAGAATATAGTGAAACCTAGCCATAGATTGAGCATATTTAAAGACTGGAAAAGAAAAGCATATTTACATTATTCACTTTCCCATTTTGAGTGCTAGGTATAATTAATCTGTTTTCTGTATTGTAAATGCTTTGGATATCTGGTTCTAATAGCTGATGCATACCAATTTGCCTAGTTCTAGTACATTAAACTTTGAACCCTCTTATCTCATTTTATTGTTGAAATCTATGATTTAGCAGAACTATAAAGACTTTATCTTTATTACCTTGATTGGCAAGTTGATGTGCTAATTGATCTCATTGCTCAAGGGACGAGCAATATTTAAGTGTGAGGATGTTGATGCACCCTGAGAAACCACATTTAAATAAGCTTAAATTATGATAAAAAGAACCTAAATTGCATGTATGAGATCCTATTTTATTGCTTTTTAGTGTACATTTCATGTGTTTTGTAAATATTAATAAGACTGCTTAATTTGAGCTTATTTGAGCTCAATTTACCTTGTTTTATGCTTTTAATAAGACTTTGGCAATTCTAAGACATTGCAATGATGTTTCAGGCATTAAAATGAAGAAAGAAGATGTTCGGAGGTCAAAGGATGCAAAATTCGGAATTTTCAACACTGGAAAGCTCCAGAATGCGCCACTTCAGCATGGCGGCGCCGAAAAATGCTCTTCAGCGCCATTTTATGCGCCACTTCAACACTTGGAGAAATTTCGGATGGAAAAGCTTCAGGATGCGCCATTCCTCCTTGGTGGCGCCTAAAACCACCTTTATGCGCCACTTTTTGCGCCGATTGTCAAAATTGAGAAAATTCTCAGAATGCGCCAGTGCTTCTTGGCGGCGCATAAAATGCCCCTTCAGCGCCACTTTTTGCGCCGTTTTGGAAAATTCGGAAAATCAGCGTATGCGCCAGTTCTACTTGGTGGCGCCTAAAACCCTCTCCGAGCGCCATTTTATGCGCCGACGTCGCGGTTGAGCAGTTTCTTAACCTCCCGAACGCGGTTTTAAGGTCCGTTTTTCTTCATTTTTTCGAGATCAGACAGAGCAGACTCATATTCATCGATAGAAAACACTCTGTAAACATCATTCTAATGGGAGAAGAAGGCCAGAAACACAAAATCATGCCGGAGGAATGCATCAAGGACGCTGTTCTGGGCGTGTTCTTCCTATTCTAGGTGTTGCCTTTCTTTTTCTTGCATTGTAATGAATTGAAATTGCCTCTAAAAATAATCTGCTATCATGTTCTTAATTTGTAGACGGATTTCTGTATTGTTCGTGTTAGAAGTGTTCTAGAACGGGAGTTCAGAATCACTTTGAAGTACGGATTTATCTTTTATGGAAGTAATATAATATGTCGATGTTTTCTATTGGAATCTGGAATTATGATTAAAATGTCAGATTATGAATTATCTAGTTTGAGCGCTATTCTGCATGAATGGTAGAAGTGAAATTCATATTTTGCTGTTAGTTTGCTTTTTGGTCGATCAAATTGGAGTAATCTGATATGATGCTGAAATCTGTATTGGAATTATATGTTAGATGCTATTAAATAAATCGATATTCTGTGTTTTTGCTAAATCTGCTATCAAAATTATTAATCTGCTAAAGCCTGAAATGATCGATTAATCTTAATTCCCTATTTTTAGTAATCTGGCATTAATTCTAATCTGTCTGCATTTTAATATTATTATTTAAATCCAGTTTACCATGTTTTATTATTATTTTACCATAATTATTAGATTATTTACACTGTTTAGCATAATTTGAATGTTAGAATCTAATTCCATAAATTCTGCTTTGCTAAATCGGGAGATAAAAAGTAGAATTAATATTTTAGTACCGGAATTGGGAATAAATTACATTAAAAATGGATTCTAGCATGTGCACAATGATTTGGGAAATGAAAAGTGCCTATTAATTGCTATAGGAAAATTTGTATGCTTGGAAAAGACTCAAATTTAGGCCTAGAATAATGATTGCTAAATGTTAGATAATCTAATCAGCTTCCATGAAGTCCGTTTAAGCATAATTTGGAATTTTAGTAGATTATTATATTTTTAGTCTTTATAAAAATATTTAAATTTAAGAAATTGATTTTTAGAACATTGGGAAATGTCAAATTATTACACAATTTCTATTTTATAATAAAGATGGCAATTTTTAAAATCTTACAAGCAACTCCCATTAGTATTTTTATCAATTAAAACTTTAATTTGCTTTATTTTAATTTAATGTCACTATTTTTAACTTAAATCACCATTAGAATTAAACAAATCTTTTTAAATATATTAAATATAATTAATGAACTTAAGAACAATTAAAATATTCTCCGGAATGAAATAATATTCTGAAATTCCCTTGGGTTCGACCCGGTATTCACCGGTTTTTATTACTTGATGACAACCATCCGCTTGTGGTAAAATATGAGTGGTGAAAATCACCCATCAGATCCACTCCACAGAAAGGGCATGTCACATCTGAAATTTGAATACCTCTCTTGAGTAGCGCTTCTCTTACCGGCAGCCCGTCGTGATACACCTTCCACATCAACAACTTCACTTTCATCGGGCAGCTCACTTGCCACAGCATACTCCAAAATCTTCTCATGTCGTTCGTCCCATCTTCTTCAGATTTATTCCAGCATGACCGGGTTGAGAAGCGCCCACTGCTTTCTTTCTTCCATCGGACTGAATCCCCCAAGAACCTGTTCATCCGAACCTGTTCAAGGACCTGCATTAAGTCATACCACACCCCAAGTTCCCAGTCGAAAAGTGGGTGTCGTAATGCTATCTTCCATACCCAATCCACCCCATTCCACTCTCCAAACTCCGCCACCATCCCCACTTTATTCACAGCCAAAGCATAAATTCTAGGAAACATGTCCCTTAATTTATAACCTCCCTCCAGCCAGATATCCCCCCAAAACCTCGTCCTGCTTCCATTGCCAATCTGAATGAAAAAGTCGTCCTCCAAGCCCTGTTGAGCACCATTTCTCCATGCACAACAGATTTTTCCCCATAAAGACCTGTCATGACTTGCTTCCGGCACAAGAGGTGCACCATTTCCATAGTATTTTGCATCTATCACTTGTTTCCATAAAACATCCTCACTACCAAACCGCCATCTCCATTTAAGCAATAATCACATATTAAAATTTTCCACATGCCGAACGTGCAATCCCCCATCTTCTTTATGTAAACAAATCACATCCCACTTGACCGTATGCATCCGCCTCCTACCTTCCCATTCGTTCCAAAGAAATCGCCTCTTCAATAACTCTAGCCTCTCCGCTACAGCTCTAGGGATTTTAAAAATAGATAAAAAAAATAAGTCGGAATGCTGTTTAATACGGACTTTATTAAACATAGTCGTCCAGCTTGAGACAACATTCTCCCCTTCCACCCCGCCAACCTCTTCTCCACCTTGTCAAGCACCGGTTTCCAAAGTGACAGTCCATTCAGTCGGCCCCCTACCGGAATCCCTAGATATGTCATTGGCCAACTTCCCACTTCACATCCCAATACCCTAGCCGCGTCACTAACCAAATCTGGTGCACAGTTTATTCCATATATGCAACTCTTATTAAAATCGATCCTTAGTCCGGTCGTCAACGTCAGGCACCTAAGAATCCTTTTTATAAGAATCACCTGTAATAATTCCCCTTGACAAAACATCACTGTATCGTCCGCATATTGTAAGTGTGACACCACCACCTTATTTCTAGCACTGCCCACCGACAGACCTCTGAATAAACCCATTTCAACAGCCCTATTTATCAAGCAGTTAAGTATCTCTACCACCAAGACAAACAGATAAGGGGACAAATGATCCCCTTGTCTAAGCCCCTTCTCAATCTTGAAATAGCTTGTAGGTGACCCGTTGACCAGGACTACTGCTTCCGCTGACTTCACACAAGCCATCATCCACCTTATCCATTTTTCTTCAAATTGCATTACTCTCAACACCCTAAACAAGGCCTCCCACGAAACGTTATCATAGGCCTTGGCAAAGTCCAACTTTATCACGAAACCCCTCCCCCCGGATGTTTGTGTTGACTGGATGACTTCGGAGGCGACCAACACCCCATCTAAAATCTGTCGCCCATTAACAAAAGCCATTTGACTCGATCCCACCCGCTTACCCAACACTTCCTTCAATCTTCTCGCTAGCACCTTGGCCACAATTTTATAAACATTTCCAAGCAAAGATATCGGCCTAAATTCACCGAATTCCAAAGGACATTCTACTTTTGGAATTAAGGCAATGAAAGACTTGCCAATATCTCTCGGTAACGACTCCTCCGTAGCCAAAACGTGGATAACCTTCATTATTTCATCCTTCACAGTCGACCAGAATCTCTTAAAAAATAGTATATTAAAGCCGTCCGGTCCCGGTGCTTTGTTTCCATCGCAACTCCAAATAGCCTCTCGAACTTCCTCCTCTGTGAAGTCCCTAATCAACCACTCCCGATCCACCCCTTCCAGCTGCGCCATCCTCAAGTTATCAAAATGAAACATCTCTTCCTTTTGTTTCTTAAATTTAGACTGGTAGAAACTGACCGCCCCTTCTTTCACCACCCTCGGCTCATCAACAAGAATACCATCAATCTTAATTGCTCCAATATGATTTCTGCGTCTATTTAAAGATGTGATGGCATGGAAAAACCTTGTATTTTGATCCCCTTCTTTAATCCACTGGATTCGGGATTTTTGAAACCACCTACTCTCTTAAGCAAGCAATACTCTCTTCAGCTCCATCCTCTTTTTATTCCATTCCTCCATGAGACCCTCTTCCCCATCCCCAGACTGAAACCTACCCTCAATGTCATTAATCTCAGCTTGTAACATCTGAATTTTGGATTCCACGTCATTAGCCCTGTACCCCTCCCATCCCCTAATACTTTTCTTAACCTCCTGGAGTCGCTTCAAGACACAACTGCCCCTGGACGGACAGGTCAGATCCCACGCACTCTTAACCATTTCTGCAAAGCCTTTCGCCTCCAACCAATAGTTGTAGAAGCGAAAGGGCTTTGGACCCCAAGACTTCTCCCCCACCTCCAAGATGACCGGATAATGATCCGAAAGTATTGACTCTCCCCTCTTTTGGACAACCAACCCCTCTAAACACAACCACCCCGGCGAAAGAAGAAACCTATCCAGCCGACTCGAAACCCGCCCACCTCTCCCCACCCAAGTGAAATGACCTCCCTCCATAGGTAAGTCCACAACCCCTAATTGATCTAAAAAAATGCCTAAACTCTCTAGAAGACCCACTATCATCACAAGTACCCACCCTTTCATCCACCCCTAACACCGCATTGAAGTCTCCGGTAAAACACCAAAGCTCCCCATTATCCGAATGACATCTCTGAACAATCGACTCCCAGAACCTCACCCATTCTCTTCTATCATTCGGAGCATGGACACTCACGATGTTTACCTCCTCCCTCAACCCATTAACCCTACCCTTTACCCAAATGAAATTGTGTTCTTTTTCAATCTCCTTAAAAGACCCCCCATTGACATCCCACACCACAAGCAGACCCCCCGCATTCCCAACCCCCGGCTGAACACTAAACTCACAACCTCTCGACCCCCATAACCTATATACAAGACTCTCCCTAATGATGCTCATTTTTGTTTCTTGAAAGCAAACCACCGTTGGCCTAACCTTCTTACACATCCTCATCACTGCCCTACACCTCACTCCCCCATTCAAACCCTTAAGATTACATGTGATCACTCGCATTTAATACCTGATAAGCCTCAACCCACCACAATGACCCCTGCTACTCAACCTATTCCAATTCAATCTCCTACCTCACCCTCTCCAGCGCCACCCTTCTCCCAACCAATAATCCCAGCCCAAGCCCCTAGGCAAGGTTTATAGTTTCCTCTGCTTCCAAACATTCTACCAGTTTAACCCCACTCTTCAACCTAACTGTTGCAAACTGAAGCTTAGCAAAACCATCCTCCGACACCCCCTTCTTTTCCTGATCTATCGAGCGGCCACCCCGAACAACATTTTTCACCCTACTCCCCTTCCTACGCCCTCTCCGATAACAACCATTCCTACCTTCTAAGATTTTAACCATCGCACACTTAACTGTTTTCAATTTTTCAGCTATCAAACCTTCATCACTCGCGGACTCCTCAATCCACCCACCATCATCCATCACCGGATCGTCGCTAGGATTTGTGGATGTATCATTACCTCTCTCAGAGACTTCGGTTCCTTCAGCGAGCGGTAATTCCTTCCCAACCCCTTCCTCTTCATTAACCTTTGAATTGTCTAAGATATCAACCCATCTATTGATCCCAACAGCTCCCTCTTCACCCGATCCCAAACTCTCCACTGCTCCCTCACCAGCCCTCTTCGACAGCCCCTCCAAAGAACCCTCACACCCAATTCCGATAGAAGCCCCATCTGTATCCACCACCGCCCCCCTCTTTGTTCAGCCTCTCCCAAATAACATCGATTTGTTCCATAAAGCTCACCCCCTTCTAGACCATCGTGATTTCTTAATTCAGCCCCATTTACATCCCTCTCTGAAAAACCCCCAACCCAATCCCCAATCGATGGATCAGAAACTGATCCTGTTGTCACAGGCCCCAGAGGCCCACTATGTCCAGAGCCCACCACCCTCTCTTTATTATTACCCTCAACCCAGACTCTCGCAGGCCCACAATCTGTTGGGCAAACATAAGAAAGCCCACCATCCGCACTAGTACCCAGCAGGTCCCTATGTAGGAACTCCCCCACGTCTGTACCACTCTTACTGCATGCCTTCTCACCAACGTCATAATGAGTAGCCGCCTGATTTAAAATTGCCTCGTACCCATATACCTCCTCAGAAGGTCTTTGCGCTTCCCCATGTTCCTTAGTCCCGGACTTAGTCACTGGCGACATCACCAGCTTTCCCGATCCTTTCACCGCCATCACCTCCGGTGATGCATCCCGAGCAAACACCCCCCTCTCATCCCCATCTTCATCAGCCACCACCACCTCTTCGCCATAATCTGCAACAATATGCACCTTGGACACTATCCCTCCCACTTGAACTTTTAGTTCCAATGGAGGCACATCCCTTCCTTTAACAGCCACCAAGATTTTTGCCCTGTCCATCCGCTGTTTCTCCATAGTTTCTCTATGCACACTAATCACCCTCCCCCAGCCCCTAACTATACGCTGCAAGTTTTCCTCACACCATGCATGATAGGGTAAACCGAAAATGTAAATCCAAACTAATTGTTTGGTTGCCATTACTCCCGCCACCCATCCTCTCTTCCAGTCTATGAACTTTTGATCTCTCCGATCCTTCAGGAAACTCTCGCGGCTCTCCTCATCATTGAACACCACAACCACAGTCAATCCCCCTCCATAAATAACCTCTTTACATTCTTTGTATTCATTGAACAACCAATCTTGAAACCCCACCATCATCTCCAAAGTTTCCAGATTTACCACCGCCGCCCTTTGAAGCTTGATCACATCCTGATGCACCACTTTCAGATTAACAATACCATCCTTCCCTTCCCCCGTCCCTGCTGGCCCCCTGACCTTATCCCCTTTGATTACATCCACATACGATCTCTCATCTCGCCACGCACCATTTTTTACCAGACCAACAGGTCCCAATTTACCAACTCCCGTATTTCCCTTATTGAGAAGGATTCTCCTCTGTTGCATACCTTCAGCATTAATGCCTTTCATACCTTTCCGACTCGGGAAAGCCCAGGAACCCCTTAACTTCTTTCCCTGGAACATTCTACCATGCAAATTTTTTATAACCGCCTCCGCCTCCCTTTTATTTTGAAACCTAAAGAAACCAAACTTGAAACCATCCTCCGGCCACTTCCTATTAGGAAAGAACCAATCTTTAATGCTGGCTATCTTATCTATCTCCTGAAAAATCAAGTCGTTTCCCACATTCACCGGGATATTACCAACGAAAACCCCTACAAAGTTATTCCGAACTCTAGCCACTCCTCCTGCTGCTCCCCTCTGACTACAGCTTCCCGGCTTCCCGCTACCACCCACACCCTCGCTGCTCAGCCGCTCGCTGTTCAGACCCTCGCTGCTCAGACCCTCTCTACCCGAAACCCTAGCTTCTCCCATATTTTGTTAATTCTCTTTGTAGAAGAAGAAAGTGTTTTTATTCCTTCAATAGGTCATGGTCAAATATGTCTTACTATTAGTACAATCCTCCAATTTCTGAAGATTTTTAACTGTTAATAAAATAGTTGTATATAAATAAAAATTATAAGAATTTGATATTATAAAACTACAAGATGAGACGATTCTAACAAAATATCACTATTTTTTCATTCTATAACCATTGTATAAACGTGAATCAAACTCGAATAATGAATAGTGTTAAAACACCAAACGTTTCACATTCTTAAAAACGGAGGTAGTATAATGATGGTTAGTTAAATTTAAAAAGCTAAGTATAATTTATACTTGTTAATATAAACAACAATGGGATCTAGAAAGGGGATGAGGATTTGGCCTAATTATCAAGTCTCTGATTTCCAACCTTATGGTTGGGAGTTCAATTCCTCACTCGGTCCCTTATCATCCCCTTTATCCTTTGTTAGATTCTATGGCTTGGATTCCCATACAACTTTCCCGACACTTGAGTGTCACAACTGGATCTAGATTCCAACACCAATTTAATATAAATAGAAGTGTTATTGTGCTGGTGATAAGTTTGTAGAGCCCAAATAGAAAGTTTTTACATATAACACTTAGTACTTTTGTGTGGATAAGGCTAGAGTGCAGTTGTCTTTAGGTACAACTGTAGGAGTAGAAAGATATTTTGTGATGTCCACCAAACGCGTGATGTCCACGCTTATTTTTGTGATGGTATATGGTTTGTGAATTTTGTGATATTTATTTAGTATTTATTTCAAGGATAAAATTTAGTCTGAATCATGCATCAAAATTTCAAACATAGACATTACATGAATTAAGGAGACATCACAAAATGACATTGAGACCACCATATTATTGTTTTTAACTTTATTAGAGGAGGGAGTCGATACATCACAAAACAACATTGAGTGATCACCCTTGTACTTGCAGATGATTGAGGTGTATGCACCCTAATTCTGTTGCTTTTGTATTATTAAATACGTGGGTTGGTAACTAGGAATTTAGCAACATGAAATTTGATGTTATTAATATTGTTGTTGAAGTTTCTGTTATTCCAACAATGGCACAGTAATATAGTCCATACTCAGGCCTTATTATAAATGGAGATATTATGATCCATTGGACCATATTCTCAGATCCAAATTCTTTCTTTTTTTTTTTTTTTAGTTTAAAAGTAGATTTTGAATTTCAAACTCTTGATGTTGTCCACCCTTATAATTTCATCATTTACATTTTCATGCCTCAAAGTATTGTGTCGAGCCGTCTAGCTCAAGGATAAAGAGTCGATACAAAAGTGTTACATTTGATTTTTTACTTTTACATTGCTCCTTGCCTAACTACAACTTTTAATTTATTGCAATTGCAATCGCAAATATATAATAAAACAAAATAGCCAAAATTAAGTCCGGTTAAATTAGTCTACTTATTTAGTTTTAGAATATTTTTTATATAAATTTTACTTGTACACATTTTAAAATATTAATGGTTAAACAATTGTCTTTGCTTCGGTGCCGCCCTCAAACGTGTAATGATTCGGGTGGAACAGATAGAGGATAATTTATCGCTTAAACTTAATACATTAGCTACTGTAATACTATTGTAGTAGTGATGGGTGTTAGTTAATATTTGTAATTTGATGTGGTACAACAATTTTTGTATAGTTTGAAATGGAATATATAGGCATTTAATATATTTGTATAAATTAATTTTTTTTGGTAAATATTGATATTCAAATGTGGCAAATATGTGTGTGAGCACAAGTCACAAAAATTACAAAGGGAAAAGGGGATGGATAAGGAGTCCGGTGGGGAATCAAATCTCCAACCATTAGTTTGAAAGTTAGGGGACTTAACCATTAGACCAAGTTCTCATCCCCAATATTTGCATAAATTATTTGGTAAACATTAACATTCATGTATCGGAAAAAGTGTATGAGAGCATATTTGTATAAATTTATATCAATTCACTAGAGTAAATTACTTAATTACTACTATTATTTATCATAAATATTTTAGTGAATTTCATGCAGGACAATTTAATTATTGGGTGCCTATTACTTTCTTATTACTTGAATCAAATTACAAAATTATTGAAACATTAATTATTTTTATTCTTCTCATCAGTCTATTATTAAATTTGTCACTATCTAATCTCACCATATTCAGAATTAAAAAAAAAAATTAAAGAAACAAACAAACTTTTAGTTATCAAATAGGCAGTTATTCTTTTTTTAGGTGAATATTAGGGTATCCTCAGGCCTCATTGGGATCAAGTGGACATTGAAGAGTTGCATTTCTCAAAGTTCTGCATACACAAAGGCTCGATAGATAGGCAGTTGTTCTTTTGATACTTTAGTAGTATAATTTCAGTTTTTATTTGAATAAGTTTTTTTAATTTTATCCTCATTTCTTTCAGCAATAATTACTCATTAATAAAATAAAAGGATAAATCGATAAAATTATAAAGAACACAACAAATAGATTTATAATTAATTTGTTAATTTTACATTGCTAATTATATTAATAAGGATGGCTTCTTTTCTTTCAAAATAGATTATTACCTTGATTTACCTTAACTTTGAGGTTAGTAGTACATTAAATTATGTTGATCATCAGATAAATCAAATGAAGACTGTTGCTTACTAGGAAGGCTGAGTGAAACAAGCCTGTCTGGTCTCTGTAATAAATACTACAAGACTATAGTTGCTATTCACTTATGATGTTGCTTTCACGTTTTTGCACTTATTTTTGGATGCATATAAATACAAACAAATACGAGTATAAATATAATAGGCTCTGCACTGTATAAACGATTATCTTTGATAAATTAAGTCATTTTTCCCTAAATTTGGTGTTGTTTATCAACAAATTACATTAAATTACCTTAAATTTTTAGTATAATATGTATTTATTACATATATATATAAATACATTACAGCAAAATTTCATGTTTAACTACAGAAAAATCCGAAAATTAAAGTTAAAAAGAAAAAAAAAATGGGGATCAAAATTCTCATATAATATTGTTCAATCAATCTTACCCATCGTATAATGGACAAATTCCTAAGTATCTATTGATGATTCACGATTATAATGGATTGACTATATTGTGTTCAATGGATTCTATACCCGCCAACGACAACTCATTATTTATTATGGATCGACAAATTATGATCGTAATGGATCCCATTAGCAACGTTAATTTATTTTTTGCTATCTATCGCTATTGACGATTATAAAACTCCTACCAACCAGCGAACCAACGGTTTTTATTTATTGATACTGACTACTTACTAACGACGATAATGAATTATGCATATAAATGAAATGAGCGCATCCATGTTATGTTACTAACTGACTATACATGTCATTTCTGACCAATGATTGTATTGGTATCGATGAATCACAAATGCATTTATTGTTAATGATTAACAACTATCAATACCGATAAATCACCAAATACATTTATTGTTACTGACCAGCGACTGTAACGGTACAGGTGAATCAAGGATTATATATGTTATTGCTACTTAGCAACTAGGCTTATCAATACCGAAACCACAAGTATATTTATGATACATACGTGAATAGTAATGATATAAGTTTGATTTAAAACTTTTAAATTATGAAGTAAAGGTTTGATTTAGGGTATGGTGGTTCTATATATTTTATCATATTTTTTCTAAGTATGATGATTCTAGAATTTTATTATATATGTTTTGGGGGTTTTAAAAAATGAGTTTTAAACTTTATTGAATGATTTATTTATTATGACCATTCACAATAACGATGGTTAAAAATTTAGAAGTTTAGGTCTAATTTGCAATAATATACTATAATGGATGTTTAAGCAGTCTTATTCAACAATAGCCTCCACGTATTCAACATCTGACCAGCAATACCGCTCATAGGCCTTATTTGGATGGGGAAATTTGATCCCACTCGACTTTAAATTCAGCTTCATGGAATCTTTAGTCTGTACAATGTTATTTTCGCTTTGTATTTTTTGGTATAAACCCGACCCTTAATCAACCGTAAGCTCAAAAGGAAATTTAGTTTTCTTACAAGCACACAAGAAATTTTCACATTAGCCAGAGAAACAGTGGAACTACAGTAGCACTATTAGTCCATTACAACACCACCACTAAACTCACCAGATTTCATTGATCCAACTTACTTTCTGTCTCAGAAATCAGAATGTAGCTACAGATGTTTCCTCAGCAAACTTCCAGTACCGATTGGTAAACCACAGAGTATCGGCTTCCACAGCATCTCCATCCTGATTCCGATGCCAGGCAAAATAAGCGTGTGTCCTGTTTTTGATGTCGAAAATGCCATGACCGTAGCTGGCTTCCCGGTAAGCAGAGTAATTCGGCTGTGGCTGTGTCATTCTGCATTCACATTGCAAATCAGGTCAATAGTCGGACATAATTCATTGGATGCACATTTTGCATTTCGAATAATGGGATTGTACTCTGTCACTAAGCCTTCTTGATTTCCTCCGTCTCCTATAGTAATATAAACAGGTGCAGATTCATCACGGATGGGGCTGCACTCTCCGTTAACCACATCATACCTGATGTTCGATATACGCTCCTGTGCAAAAAGGTGTAAAAAATTTCGACAGTGTCAAGGTCGGGGTTCATTTTTTATGAAGGTATATGCCTGAGGAGGAATTCTTACGGTTCGCTCATAAGCATGAACATGACCGGCAAAGACAACATCAACTTTGTATTCCACAAAGAAGGGCTCGTACAGAACGCGCATAGGCTCCCCTTCCATGTAATGATGAATGTAACTGCTATATATCGGACAATGCACAAGGACAATCAACCACGGTGTCTCTGCTCGGTTCACTTTAGGCAGCTCATTGGTGAACCATTTGTATTGAGGAGTGTATTTTCCTGGTAAAAATATACAAATAAATAACGATCGGCTGATCAAACTTGATGGATATTCTGTGACCATTTATTCTATTGTTGCATCAAATTGGCAAGAAGTTATGAACACATACCGAAAGCTGAGTACGAAGAGAGGACGATGATGTAGGCTGAAGCTCTCTTGATCGAATACCAAAGAGGAGAAGTACTTTGAGATGCTTTGTATGGTACAAAATATCGGTGTTTATAAGGCTTGAAGGGCTTAGTTTCACCCTGCAACAAAATACTGCCTTGAAATATGTATACAATTATATATGTAAAGTTGTAAACAACATAATAATATAAACTCAACAAACTAACTTCTAATCTTAAGTTCATTTTCATGTAATGAAGATATTGAACTAAAGAACAGGACAGCTAAAAACAAACAATGTCAGGAACGAAATCAATTTCATGATTCCCGGCTGTCCAAATCCAAGGTTGATAGGCGGCATTTCTCTCAATAAACCTTCCCCACGTGTCCCATCTCGTGTTGTCATGGAATGGATAAGCGTCTGCGTAAGAGAGGTCTCCTACAAAGAGTAGAGTTTGCCCTTTCACGGGGTTCATCTCATAATGAGTCAACGTCCTATTCGAATCATGAGTCTGACCAAGATCACCTGTTCATAATTCCCTAAATTAAATTCGACACCAAAAGACACTTAACACTCATATATTGGGACTTATGCTTCAGAAACTAGCCAAAAGCTAACTACAACGAACGCAGCACATTCAACAATTCAATAAAACAGATCCAAATTCACAAGAACAACTTCCATTGTCACTTTTGCCTTGTATACACAACCATATTACCCGAAAAACTAAGCCATACCTATGAGACCAAATGTGTATGGAACATCAGGCCCTGGTTGAGGAGGAGTCACAAACCAAAATTGCCTCGTCACATTTCCAATTCCCACTTCATAGTAATATTTGGTATCATACTGTAACATCAATGAATATTTCAGGCAACTTTGCTCAAAATTCGCCCTTCTTACAATAAGCAAGCACCATAGAAAGGCCTACCTCCAAATCCTTAATGCTGCAATGATGAATATATCCTGAAGTATAGTTGTAGTACTTGTATCTAACCACTATGCTGCTGGCCATTTTCTTGATTTCACTATTTTCTGCCCAATACAGTACAGAATCCGAACCTGATTTAGCCGGTGTAACCCAAGACACAATCACACCTTTTCCATCATGGTCTCCTTGTGTTATGTGAACCTGCAAAACCATTCAATAAAAACAAAGAAACAAGGCCCAAAACCCATATGCCTTAAATCAAATTTTGAACTCATTTCAGTACAAATTTTGCAAGCCTCTAATTCAAGAAAGGATACATCAAGACTTATATACCACATGCCCATCATGAGCACACACCAATTAGCTAAGAATCAAATTCAAGAAAGCCATCAATATCCTAAAGCACAGAAATTTGCAATTTTTTAAGAACAAAATAGAGTTTTAATAAACCCTAAAATAAAGAATAAAATTTGAAAATTAACCTGTTGTGGAGCATTGTGGCCTGGAGGAACCCGAAATACATCGGAGTCCAATGGCATATCTTGACTCAACCCATTTTGCCTCCAGTAATGGCTTGTTAACCCACCTTCACAGAACCCAAATATTGAAACAGATATGAAGCACAGGAGCAGAGAAGCGAAACCAGCGCAAGCACGCTGCAAGCCCATTATTTTGATAATTCGAATTCAACGGAGGAGGAGAATGTGAGGGCAATTTTCCGAAATAGGAAGGGATATCTACTATTTCCCTGTTTCTGGAGACAGAGACAGTACAGGTCGGTGGACGAATATCCATTTCTTTTGTGCGCATATTGAATTGCTTCAACGACCGCAACACAACACAGCAGCCAATAAGCTACTCCAATAGTCCTGTCGCTGTCGGACTGGGGATAGAGATATAGACTACGCATTTCGATGGACCTGTGGGTTTGAGCTAAATTAGAGTTCCCTCGCAAAAATATAATTTTGTTGCGTTTTTCTCTTATGTTGTATTCAAGTGAGGCTTCGCTAGTCTTTGTGCTTCTCTTCTTCTTGTGTTTCTCTGTCCCTAGGGCCGGTCTAAATCAACTTGGTTTGTAGTTTAAAATTTATGATATGATTTTTATTTTATAAAATTGTGGTTTGTAGTTTAGGTTTTGTTTGAAAAAAAAATTAACCAAATCAAATCGAAATTGCAATATATATTTAATGAAATATATATATAATTTTTTATTTTTTAAGTATTTGTAATATATATTATTAAAATATATATATAATCTATCTATATTATATTAATAAAACCATTAGTGAACAACCTATCCTACATTTAATGTGGTGTCTCCATTTCAAATTTTCAATTTTTATAGATTTTTACATTTTTTTAATTTATTAATTTTAGAGTTTCTCATTTATTATTTATTCATTATAGATTTCCAATTTTTGAAATATATGAAATTTTTAATTTATACAGAATCCCACAATATTATTCACTTTTAAAAAGATTTAAAAGATTTGAAATTTAATATTGAAAAAGATTTGAAAGATTTTGAATTAGGGGGTGTATTCAATTCAGATTTGTATGGATTTTAAAAAGTTGGTAGATTTATAAAGTCCAAAGACTCCACCGAGAGTTTTCAGAGTTGATTGATTTTGTATAAACTCCATGTAGAGTTTGACTGACTTTTAGAAATCCTTGGATTTTTAGAGAGATTTCGTTTAGTTATATTTTGTAAGAGAATCCATTAAAATCTATAAAGATTTAAAATCCATGGACTATTGAATACACCTAGATTTTTAAAAACTTTTTAAAATCTGTATTGAATACATCTAGATTTTTAAAGACTTTTTAAAATCTGTATTGAATACACCTAGATTTTTAAAGACTTTTTAAAATTTAAATTGAATACACCCAAACTTTAAAAGTCCAAAAAAATCCTACAGAGTCTGGATTGAATACACCCCCTTAATTTTATATAGAATTTCCAATTCCAATTTATATATTATATATAATTAATATGTACTTATATTATTCTAATTGTATATAAATACTTTTTCTATATTCAAATATCTTTTACCGACCCACTTTTCACACAGTTCATTGTATATTTTAAATCATGAATAACTCAAATTCAGTACAAGTAAAAATTCTAAAAGTTCGGTATTTAAAAACTACATGACGAGACGAATCTAAAAAGATCTCACTTGACTATATTTAAACTTGTATAACTATGATAAACTTTAAGTGAAAGTCTGGTCTGAATAGTAGCACATTTACAAATGTCAACAACATTTGAATACGGAGGTTGTAATATGAAACTTAGTTATATTTTATTATATTAAAAATATACAAAACTTTTATAATTATTAAGGAAATTGAGAAAATTAATATTATGTGAATAATTAGGTTACAATAAATTAACTATTTCCGTAAAAATATTAGAAATAAAATAATGTGGTGTATAAAGAGTTATTGGAGTGCGAATATATCCATTTTTAAATAAAGAAGGAAAATCAAATTTATTTAATCTATTTTTTAAAGAAGAATTCATTAATCTATGTTTTAACAGATTTGCTATTGATAGAAGAACAAATAAAAAATCTAGCTTTGATAAAAATTAAAAAGATAATTGCTGCAAATTTTTATAAGCTTGAAACTTTTCTTTGTAATGCCGGTACCAGGTGAAGTTTTAACGTCTGAAACAGAGAATCTACTAATACTAGAAGAGTCATATTATAATAAGAAAAAAAAATGATGACAGGTCATACTAAGCTATTACATTTGTTGAGTGATGAGCAAAGAATATTTGTAAAAAGATAATGTCTGCAGTTCATAGTGGTGAGGGTGGATTTTTTTTCTTTTCGTGGTGGAACTGGCAATACATATATCTGGAAACCATTATGTTCGGCCCTTCGTGGAGGCATACTATTATATTGATTGTAGCATCCAGTGGAATAACATCACTACTTCTTCCAAGAGGTAGGACTGCACATTGTAGATTTGGTATTCCACTGGATTGCTATGAGAATTCCACCTACAAAAAATATTACCCCAGAAAATATAATGACTTAACATCTTTTCTAATTAAAACAAAGCTCATTACTTCGGATGAAAATTCTTAATTAGTATAATAATTAGCCCATCTGATTTAACCAAATTCCCCATTCAATTTCAGAGGAAAAAATTCTCACCCGCAGTTTGTTTTGCTTTGACTATAAATAGAAGTCATTGCCAATCTTTAAAAAATGTTGCACTCTATCTTCCAGAACCGGTTTTTAGAGGGACTCAAAGTATTAATACGCAATTAAGATAGATTAATTCAAGATACAATAAGAAATGTTGTCTACAATGAAATTCATATATGCCAAAAAAATTGCAAAATGAATACTTCATGCATGTGATGGTAATTGATAAAATTGGTATTGATTTGGATGTACAATATTTCAAGATGATTTTCTTATGAACTCTACGGGTCGACAATTGTTGAGATTATATATACAAATATAAATTGTACCACTTCAAATCCAGACATTTTTAAAGATGTTGTTAGACTAGCTAGCCCCTACAAATGAGATATTAATACGATCAATAATTACATCATGAAACATATATCTGCAAATGAATAAATATATCTCAGTTCTAACAATATTTGTCAAGATAATGAAAGTATATATGATAACGATGAAATATTTTCACCGGAATATCATAGTATGACCAAGCTTTCAGGATTACTGAGTCACGAAATAAAGTTGAAGGAGAACTGCATAGTCATGCTTCTTAGTAATATAGATCTATCAAATAAATTATGCAATGGAAGCACGTCGATAGTAAACAAGATGCGGAACCATACAATCAAGGCTAAATAATTTTGGGAAGCCATGAAAGTAGAAAATTCTTTATAGAATGTCGGATTTAACCAAATTCTCATTCGATTTTAAAGGATAAAATTCCCACTTTATTTTACTATGATTATAAACAAAAGTCAATGTCAATCTTTAAAGACGGTTGAACTCTATTTTTTCAAAACCAATTTTTAGCATTGAACAATTATATATTGTGATATCTCATGTCACTAGGAAGAGAGGAATCAATGTATTAATATTTAATTTAAATGGACTAACTCAAGATACTACAAGAAATTTTGTTTACAATGAAATTTATATATAAAAAAATTTGCAATATGGATACTTGATGTAGGTGATGGTAAAACCGGTATAGATTTTGGAGATGGAGTCAGATGTGACATTTCCGGATAATATTCTTATAAACTCTACGGATGATCCAATATAACCATTTTTTAGTGTACATATACAAATATAAACTGCATCACTTCAGATATAGACATTTTTAAAGATAGGTGCTATACTAGCCCCTTCCAATGAGATGGGTTGATACAATTAATGATTACATCATGGAACATTTGTTTGAAATGAAAATGTATATCTCAATTCTAAAAATATTTTTCAAGAGGATGAAAGCATGAATAATGACAATGAAATACTTTCATCAGAATATCTAAACACGATCAAGTGTTCTGGACTACTGAATCATAAAATAAAGTTGAAATGAGGGTTGTACAGTCATTCTTTTAGGTATGTAGATCCATCAAATAAATTATGCAATTGAAACAGGTTGATAGTAACCAAGATACGAAACCATATAATTGAGGTTAAACTAATTTTGGAAAACCATGAAAGTAGAAAATTCTTCAATGGTAGAATGATTATGAGCCCGTCTGATTTAACCAAATTCTCCATTCGATTTTAGATGAGACAATTGTCATTCGCAATTTGTTTTGCTATGAATATAAAGAAAAATCAATGTCACTCATTAAAGAATGTTGAAGTCTATCTTCCAAAATTAGTTTTTAGCAATAAACAGTTATATGTTGTGATATCCCGTGTCACTAGCAAGATGAGAATCAGAGTATTAATATTTAGACAAGATGGATTAATTCAATATATTAAAAGAAAAGTTGTTTGCAGTGAAATTTTCATCAAATTGTAAGAAAAATTTTCATATCATGCTTAATACTTATTTAAATGTATTTAATTTTAAATAAAATTTCAAATTAAATAAAATATAATTTTATTATTTATTTTATTGATCTGCTAGGTTTGTACGGGACAAGCCACAAGAAGACGGTTTAATATGATTTCTCTATTAGTTATAAAAATAATTAAATCATAATTATCATATATTCTCTATTAGTTCCATATGATATAAGTATATATTTTATATATAAAATATATAATTATACCCGTCGAGTCTCGACGGGTTACTTAATAGTATATAATAAAATATATAATTATTGGGCTTAGAGTAACAAAATCATGCAAGATCAAGATTATATTTTACTTGCTTTCGAATCATTGTCTATTATTTATAATTGTAGTTTTATTTTTATTTTTTCCAAGAGCTTCTAATATTCTAATTTATTAAGTATTTGGCTTGTAAACAGTGAACTTATACTTTTTTTTACTTTTAATTAACATTTTGGAGTTTGGACTGTTACACTTACTACTGTAATTCATATGATTTTTTTTTGTTTTTAAAATTTTGGTTAAACCGTAACCAAACTGCACCAAATCATTTTTTCAGTTTGGTTTGGTTTGGTTCCCCTTCACTTAGAGTTTGACTGACATTTAAAAATCCTGGATTGTTTAAAGAGATTTGTTTAGTTATATTTTTAAAGAGAATCCATTAAAATCTATAAAGATTTAAAGTCCATGGACGGTTGAATATCTCAAAATTTTTAAAGACTTTTTAAAATCTGTATTAAATATATCTAGATTGTTAAAGACTTTTTATAATCTATATTAAATAGCTCAATTTTTTTTAAAAAAAAATTAAAATATAAATTGAATATACCCCAACTTTAAAAGTCCAAAAAAATCCTATGGAGTCTAGATTTTTTTTTTTCGGGGGAAAAGGGAGGGCCTAAGCCATTTTATTCGTAAAATTGCTTGGTGTAATAGAACCCTTCATAATCTGAGGCTAAAATGTCATCCATGAAGGCCGGAGGCCTAACAAAGTGTTGAATATCAGTAGTCATGCCAAATCCTTTGAGTAGTTTGTCGGCCGCCTTATTGCATTCTCGGGGAACAAGTAGGAATCTAGTTTCCCAATGCCACGTCCGCATGTGCTTTATATGGTTGAGCCATAGTCTGGACGATCCATCCGAAATGGTGTCAGAGTTGATGAGGCTAATGGCATTGCTGCTATCCGACTCTATTTCCAGTTTGATAATACCCATGGACCATGCCAATTGCATGCTAAGAACGATTCCCCAAAGTTCTGCCTGAGTTACTTCCAGGCGTCTTCTTTTGGAATGGACACCACCCAGCCAAAAACCATTGTTGTCACGAAGGAGTCCCCCAGCCTGACTTACATTGCGGGTTGTGCTACCGTCACAGTTCGCCTTCACCCAACCTACAGGAGGTCTTTCCCAGCGAGCTCCCCCCCCTTGTCCAGGCTTTGACTCCATAAATCTTGAGTTCATTCCTGGCAGCTCGGAACTCAAGAGCGGTGCTACGAATCTTGGCATGGATTCTCTCCCAAGGAACTCTAACATTATTATAGAGTTCTTGACATCTCATCTTCCAAATATGCCAACAACCAATGCTAAATAGAGATTGATCCATCTCGCTGATTTGGCCTCCCATCATAGACTCAACCCAATCTTTCAGACTTGTGTCCCAGAAGTGATCGAGGCGTGAAAGACTCAGTTTCTCCCAGATTGAAGCAGAAGAAGGGCAGTCACGAAGTGCGTGGATACCGGATTCAGTCATGCCGCATTTCTAGTAGGCGTGGTTAGGGGCAAAGTTCCTCCTGTAGCATTCAGTAGCGGTAAGGAGCTTATTGTGGTAGGCTAACCATAGAAATGCTCTGATACGGTAAGGAGCAGGCCATCTCCATATTTTCTTCCACTCCGAGTTACTGGTCGTTGCATGGCGGAACGCCTCAAGGTTATCGATGGTGCTCCCAATGGTGAACATACCATCCGCCGCTGGTTTCCATTAGGGTCTATCGTCTGTTGACGACGCATGGGGGGCTGCTTCCTGTGGTACGAGGTGTAGGCCTTCCTCTGTTAATAAAGCGTTTAAGTCCTGAAGATTCCAGTTATTGTTGGGCGAGTAAGAGCCCACAGTTCGAGAGAGATCGTCCCCAGATAGGATCCTTGAGGCATAGTCCTGCAATAAGGAGTTATTATTAGTCCATTTGTCTAGCCAAAAAAGAGTATTCTTACCATTTCCTAGTTTCCACCCAACAGAAGAGTTGAATTGTTCCCAGATTGAAACTAGGTCTTTGGCAAAGTAAGACATAGTCTGGGGATGGTGTTTGAACTTGTGTCCAGACCATCCATATTTCTTTTTCATGACTTTGGACCAAAGGGTGTCTTTAGTAAGAATCCGCCACCAGCTTTTCATGAGGAGGGCGTCATTAAGATCTTTCAACCGACGGATGCCGAGGCCACCACGTGATTGGTGCAGTGTGATATTGTCCCAGGACAAGAGGTGGACTTCATAGTTTCTTCAATTCCTTGATCGTCCGTTGGGGGAGCTGCGCTACCTGCATAACATGCATGCCTACGGACTGGAGGACAGACTTAATGAGGGTAATACGGCCTGCAAAACTCAAAAAATGGTGGGCCCAATCTTAAGCTTAGCAGACATTTTATCAACCAATTCATTAAAGTTGGAGTGTGAACGTCTCCCAACAGTCATGGGAATACCAAGATACTTGCCCAAACTATTGACTGAAGTGAACCCCAACTCTTGTGTGATCTGGTTTCTAACCTGTCTGGGAACTACCTTGCCAAAATAAACACGAGACTTAGAAATACTCACAGTTAACCCAGACATGGAACTAAGACAAGAAAGAATAGACTTGATAATATTGACTTGGGAAGAAGTAGCTTGGGAAAACAAAAGTATATCATCCGCAAAAAGGATATAAGGTATTTGAAGGCTCCCTTTGTTCCAACTTAAAGGTTTCCAGTATCCATTAGAGACAACAGCAGCAATCATAGCCCCCAGCCTTTCCATACGTAATTAAGATGAAAATATTGGGTGACATTGGGTCGCCTTGCCTAATACCCCTAGTAGGTTTGAATGTGCTTGAAAGCTTTCCATTCCAAAGTACCTGAAAACAAGCAGATTCAATGCAGTTCATAGTTAAATTAATAAAGCAATCGGGCAAACCAAACAAAAGGAGAGTATCTTTAATAAAAGCCCAGCTCAATTTATCATAAGCTTTTTCCAAGTCGAGTTTAAGGATCATATAACCGGGCTTTTCTGTGGATTTCTCCAAATAGTGGGTGATCTCATGACATAGGATGATATTGTCTTGTATGATACGACCTTTGATAAAACTAGCCTGTCCCGGGCCTATTAGTCTTGGCATAAGGAGGGACATCCGATTAACTAGGACTTTAGTAATGATTTTGTAGAGGACGTTGCACAAACTGATTGGGCGGAATTGGGTAACAGATCTAGGATTAGCCACTTTAGGTAACAGAACGAGAGTAGTCTGATTAATCTCCTCCACATTCCTTAAGCCATTGAAGCAATCTGAAACGAGATTATACACAGAACTACCAACAATGTTCCAGTTAAGTTGATAGAGAAGAGCATGGAAGCCATCGGGTCCTGGGGCCTTTAAGGGTGCCATCTTTCGAACGGCAGTCCCCACTTCCTCTTTGGAAACAGAGGCAACAAGGGCCTGAGCCTCCTCGTTGGTGATGTAGGGTTGGTTGATAGAGACTTCCTACTGGATGAGAGGCCTTGTGGGATTTTCTGAATAAATCTGTTGGAAATAATGTACCACAATATTCTGCAAATTAACCTCATCTGTATAGGTGACTCCATGGGCATCTTCCAAAATAGAGAGAGATTTTTTCCTTTGCCTGGCTTTAACAAAATTGTGGTAGAACTTAGAATTTTGGTCACCAACTAAACTCCAATCCCTAGTGCTTCTTTGGATCCAATTGAGCTCCTCTTTTTCAAGGATGTCACCTAGTTCAGAACATAGCTGGTTGTGGAGTCGAGCAAGAAAACTGTTACTATCCCAGTTAAATAGGTGTTCAATGCCCGCGATCCTAGCTTTAATTCTGGCTTTGCGTTTGTGCATGGAATCGACCACCTGGGTATTCCAAGAGCTGGCTTCATTTCTCAATTGTTCCAGCGCATTAGTGATTGAATGTTGATTGTCCCAGGCCTTCTTAACAATATTTCTGAAACTTGGGAAGCTCTGCCATGAAGCTTTATATCTAAAGATTTTATCAGGTCTTCTGTTACCAAGAGAGTGAGTATCCTGAATCTTAATAAAGAGAGGAGCATGGTCCGACTGAATTTTGGGGAGGATTTCCACAGTGCTGCGAGGGAAGCGCGTGAACCAAGCTTCATTACCAACTATTCTATCTAATCGACGATGGAGAGGGCCACGAGTCCAAGTGAACCGATTACCATATGTCTTGATTTCATTAAGATCTGAATCTGCCATCCACTGTCTGAGCTCATTTAAATCATAGACCATGGAATGACCACCTCTAGTTCATCATGTCTGGCTATACAATTAAGATCCCCTCCAACAAGCCAAGGACCAAGACGATTGCTTCCAATTCTCTTTAATCTGGCCGTAACCAGAGCCGACGGTAGCGGCTAGGAGCGGCGTAAACAAAGGTGACATAAATATCTTCCTCATCCCCCTTAATACAGACATCAACATATTGAGAACGGCTTTCAATAACTTTCACATTGATGTTACTATTCCACAGGATCCAGATGCCACCAACAAAACCAACAGACTCCACACGAAAAGAGAAGGCACAACCACTGTTACGAATAAATCTATCCGCCTTAGTACCACTGATCCGGGGTTCGAATAAGGCCATCAAATCAATTTTTTTGCTAGCTAGAAGGTCTCGAAATTCCCTTCGGAATGAAACCGACCCAGCGCCCTGTACATTCCAACAAGCAATATTAAAATTCATAATAAAAAAATCAATAGAAAAAGAATATGATGAGCAAGTCAAATCCTGAAATCAGGGAGGAGGGCTGGCCGCCCGTTCTGGAAGTGGCTGAGGATTGCTATTAAACCAATCTGAATTTTCTACATCAGGCAAAATATGATCATCCGGCGGTCGTCCTCCAACTGGCCCACAAACACCTTTGATACGTTTATTGATATGGGAAGAGAGATTGATCACTGAGACAACAGTGTGGTTATTGCTGGCGAGGGTAGAGGGGATGGTGCGGATCCAAGCACCCGAAGCTTGATGCTTCCACGATTGGGACTGCTCAGATGCGTTAGGCCCAGAGAAGGGTTTGGTAAGAGGATTCTCCCTTTGCTGATGATCCAAACGTGCTGGGGGGGGGGGGGGGGTGGACGGATAGGGCGAGGTGAGATTGATTTATGTGTGCTCTGTTGAGATTTCTCCGGTCTGTTGAGGGGCCTAGGTTGACGCACTGGTGGTTGATCCGGAGCAACATTCTGGGGTTCAAGATTGTTGTTATCTTCATATTCTTCAGCCAGCATATCAAACCTGTTCTGATTTGAAGTTCATGTAACTTTGCCAGTTTCTTTGCGAGGTTGTGGTCGTCTCCAAGATTGGACAAGCATACAGGGTCCAAAACCCGAATTATTTTCTTGATTTCCTTTATCATGACTCCGGACATCTGCGTGATTGGCCGCAGCCGGACTGTTGACAGAAAGCTCAGGGCAAGAATTCTGGTTGTGCCCAAATCTTCCACAGTGAAAATAGACTGTCTTGATACTTTCATATTCCACCCGAACAATCCAATCATCAAGATGTCCGTGGCGTGTACGTGTCAGATGAAGCAAATCCTCATTGAATTTTATTTATTCGTTAGAAGGGGCTTGCACGCAGTCGCTCTTTGGTTGGGTATTTGAATGTTGCCTAACTGCTCGGGTCCATTTACGGCATAACCTGCAGAGTGAGCGGGGTATCAAGGTCGATTTGGACTGCTAGCCGCGCGTACCTTCCCCGCGCCGATTTGTCCGTGTTGAAATCAATACTTAAAACCTGTCCAATTGTAGTTACAACCCTATACAGATATTGGCAATAATAGAGAAACATGGGAATTTTAGGGATTCTGACCCAAACAACCATGCTCTTGACTTCATTGGTGTCGGGATTGAATTTTTCATCCCAGGGTTGACTGTGAAGGTAATTACCGGCCACCATCCAAGGCCCACCCGTTAGAGCAATGTAATACCCGAGAGGTAACTTCAAGGACGAAGTTGAATCTTAAGGAGGGTAGACTATAACACCCGAGATGAATTCATTATCACTCTGGAACTTTATGTATTAATAAATATATGAGTAAGCCAATTTATTTATTCTAGTCATAAGTTTATTCTAATCATGAGTTAATAAGTTTATTTATTCTAATCATAAGATTTAATTTTGTTTGTACTAATCTTTAAAAGGATAATGTTGGGAGTATTATGTGGGTTACAATTAGATAGCATAGGAAGTGTTAATTTTTGGTTACTATAGTACGTGTGATTGATGGATTCTGGATGATGATATGTTTTGGGTTAATAATGGTATGCATGGATTGAATTTTACTAAAAATAGGAGGAGGAAATATACGTATGATCATAATAACAATATAAGAGATCTCCTTCAAATCTTTCGTAAGGGATTTAATTCTGCACTAGGAGCTGAATCTATCAGGTATTGAAACCCAAAAATTCGCCCAACAACCCTTCTTTCATCGTTCATATTACTTCTCCAAACTTTAGTCTGCACACTTCCTCTTAGAAAAGAAAATCCCGATCATAAAGAAAACCCTAGAGAGTTCTTCGTGGAGGCAACGAACAGATCGAGATTTCTCATTCTTGCTTCAAGTTTAGACGGTAAATCATCCTTGTTAGTCTTTCCTTTCTCTGGTCAAGATTGTAGAAAAAGATCCCTAACCTTCTCCACGATTATTTTTCAAGAACGCATCCATCTCGGATAAGTTAGGACGTCGAAGGCGATTCCTCTTGCTAACCAAACCAGAAAATCCTTGTTTTCAAATCCTAACTTGGTGTAAGGTAAGCCAACACACCTTATGTCTTGCTTTGGGTCGAAATCTTGTTGTTGAGTAAGTCGTAGACGTCAAAACGTTTTATTCGTCATTTCTGACAGTTTTGGTCCCTTGCAAAAATCCTTATTTTTCTCATAGATCCGGTGTGATTTAGGCCAAGTGTTCTTCATGAAAAATGTTGATCTATGTGTTAGGAATCTATATGTTAAATTTCAGAATTTTTGGACTTACGGATTAATACCAGAAAATTTAAAAACGTGACTGTGTTGTTGAAATCCGCGACAGATTTTGTGGTATGTGAAAATCCATCTTTTTCTCATACATCTAGAACGAATTGGTCTTAAGTTTCTTCACGAAAAATATTTCTCTATGTCTTATCCACAAGCTGTATGAATTTCGGAATTTTTGGTCAACTCTATCATTCCCAGATTTGAAATCTTTGCCGCTGTGTCGCCGTGTCATGGATTTTTAAGGTGTTAACTAATTTTATGGATTTTTGCTTATCCTAATAATGTGAAAAGCTTGATATTGGATATTGTTTTGATAAATAACAATTATATTATATATTTTTTGTTAAAAATTAAATCTTTAAGAGTTTATCACGCTTAAAAAATCGATTCTTGAAAATATGATACTTGTCAAAATAAATTTTGAAACCCATTGTGCATTGGATTCGGGTGGTATGCCCACGCTTGTTTCTTGAGGGTATGTGCACTCGGTGGAGCCCGCTGGGCCGCCCCCTCTCGTATGCCAAAACGGCCCGCTAGTTGTATGTATGAGTCTATATCCCTAAGTATTGCCTGCGCGCTTTACTTATGGGCCCCGGGTGCGTGTCGATATAGAGTCCGCTGCATGCTTTTTATTTTGTTGTGAATTGCAACCGCTAGTTTGTTATTCTTGGTGTCCTCGTGTTCTAGGCACAATGGTGATAACTTGGTAAATCTTGGACTTGGATGCACAGCTGGAATTTTTATTAAATCTGATACTAAATTATGTTAAGTGTTACAATGAGTATTATACTTCTTTTAAAACTATTATGAGTCAACCCATTTTTAAAACCCCATAACTTGATATGGGATGGGTTGGCTTACTCAGTATTCTTATACTGACGTGTTGCTTACTCTTTTTTTTTTTACAGACTTACAGGAATAGTCATAAAAGCATTCAAGCACGTCATTGGGGATTGGGAAAGATTTTGAAGCAACATCTGCATTTACTTTCGTGTTTTATAATATTAGACTATCTTGTTGGTCTTGTAGGCCATTTTACTATCTATGCTCCCGCACTTGAATTTAAGTTTTTAAATGTTGGATAGTTAATTTATTAAATTTCCTTTATAAAGTATTTTAAATTAAATTTTAAAGTTTGGTACGACTTGAGCCTTAACATTTTCCAATTAAGTAAGCCAAGGGCGAGCTTAGTTGGAAGATGTGGCGGTAGCATCCCGGCCTTGTGTTTGGTTTGAAAATCGGGGTGTTACAAGCAAATAAGGCATCATCTTCTTCCTGGAATCGAACGATGTAGTATCCGTTTTCCACATTGATAAGTGGGAGTGAGGCCGACGCAGGCCAGAGGAAATCCAGTCGAGCTTTTAACACGCGGTAGGAGACGTTCCTTCCGATAACCTTTAGGACTACGGCGTGCTTCCAAGGGCGGAGAAGAGCTTCTTTGAAAGCGGGTGACAGTTGAAACCTGGGGATTCCGTTCTCCATCGTCTGGGTCGCCCACTAAATCGCTAGAATCTTCATCGATGGGTACATGAATGAACCCCGCGCGACGGCGAACCATGTCGGTGTACGAAGCCCTCGGCCTTTTGCTTGCTCGATTGTCGCTCAGATCTGGTGGGATTCCACCGTAGTCCGCCATCTCCTCGTCGCCCATCTTAGAAGACGGTGAGGGTTGTTCTTGAGAATTCGCGAATTTTCTTGAAGGAAAACACCATATTAAATTTTTAAAGGGTACACTCTATGGAGTCTAGATTTAATATACCCCTCTTAATAAAACCGTAGGTTATTTCAAATTTGATTGGAGACGAAATCTAAATTGTACAGTAATATGTTCCACAATCGACATTAGATGTTTTTAAGAAGAGTTGTCCTTGGCAATGATTGGGGATAATCAGATGTTTGTGTGATGAAATAATAACGTGATGCGAGAAAAAAAAATTATGATGGCTGCACATAATATTAAAGAGATGTACTGTAAGCGATTGAGTACTTAATTTCCTTGTTGGATTGGGTCAGGTGTAGGCTCCCTTCCGGCAAGTATATGCTGGCCCTATATTAAAATTATGTATTTTGAATTGTGGCATGGGCTCCTACATCTCATTTACTAGCCTATATAGCTTGTCCAACAAAAAAAAAAAAATTATAAATTTTGTATCGAAACCAAACATTGTATTAAAACCATACCATTCTATCCATTTAATATTGAATTCAATAGATGAGATTAATGGTGATATATGTTGCTCCCCCACGGTGGGCTGGAACCAACTTTTGGGTAGGAATATTTGGAATGTTCCCCTAGGTAGTGAGACTGACAGGCTCTCTCCCCGAATGAGTTGGGGTGCATGGTCTGCAGACTTCTCACGGCGCAGGCTGCTGGATCCTGTGAATGAGGTTCCGGGTAGGAGACCGGCCATGGGGGGTTCCCTAGGGTTCACATGGGCTTGGGTCGGTCGTGTCATAACTAAGAACTGTTATTTTCCGCACAAATTCAAATTTATTTAATGAATACTATATCAAAATATGTACAAGTAAAAATTATATAAGTATATTTTCTAAAACGATGCAATTAAACTATTCCAACCAGACTCATATTGAATACTATAATTTTTTTATTATATTATGATATAATAAAATTGAATCAAAATTGAATAAATAATACGTATAAAAAAGCCAAAGGTTTGAAAGAAGTAACTTATACTCTTTTAAACTATGAAATTATATTAATAGAAAATTAAAGAACTTACCCCAAATTAAAGAAGGACTTGACCCAAGCGGTCAAGCTCCCGACTCTCAATCTTTAGGTTGAGGGTTCGATTTCTACCCGCCCCTCTCTCCCTCCCCTTTGTGAAAAAAACATTATATCATAATAACAAGCACTGAACTAAGGCATATTGTGTAAAGAGAAACTAGCTCTCTCATACAAGATTAAAAAAAAAAAAAAAAATCTAGTTGCTTTAATACAATCCTATCGCCGAGCACCCTGATGTCTAAACATGCTCAACATTCATCAACTAAAAAGTACAACACGTTGGGGTCAATGTATATTTTGAGAAAGGGTTTCCCCACCGAAGATCAAATAGAAAGGGATGAGAAAAAAAGGTAGAAAGACAACTAACAAAATGCGCATAGCTCATAGGAGATGCAGAGTTGGAAAAAGGCTTATTAGACATTATGCAATAATCACAATGAAGAACTTCCACAAGAAATGAGAAAAATTGAGAGTATGAAGAGATAAATAATAATGACGTGGTAAGAAGGGTAAGAAACTGGGAAATAAAATTATACAGAAAATAGATAGTGGGGAATTAATTTCAAGGAAAGATGAGATATGTTAGAAAAGTTGTGCATGTAAAAATTACTTGCAAAAAGTAAATGTTTCAAGAGAAAACAGAAACTGGGGGAGAGATCTCATATGTAGGAATGAGTATTCCCTTTGTTAACGGATTTGAGTTTTACAAAACATAACTGTATGAAAATATTAAAGGACAATGCAAGAAAATTTCGGGATTCCATCATTAACAAATCTTGGTTGTTGACACTTTTAAATCACAAATTCGGTCGCTAAATGCTTTAGTGGTTGGAAGTCGTTATTCAGTCGCAAATTAAGCCCAGTAGAAGGACTCAACTTGATCGAGCTGCAATTCTATTCTGCCTCTAATCTATCATAAAGTTTATTCCTCAATCGAGGTGTTGAAAGGGCGCGTGCCGATTTGTAGATTATGATGTCTCAAGCAAATCCTAGTCAGTTTTCTGGAATTTTTTTCCCAGCATTAATAGTATCATGTAGTCTCAAGGTTCGAGAGGGCGGTTTGATTCATGTGCAAGCCCTAAAAGGGTCAGCATACGATGCTTTTAATTCTTATCATTGGATTACATTTTAAATTAGATTAAGTGTAGTAATTTATTGAGGTACTTATGAAACTTGTAGCATTATTACGGAACAGGTTCATGTCCTGACCTCCACATTTCCCGACGTGTTATTTTCGTGTATACTTCGTGCTATTAACTTTGATCCCCAAATGGCAGTATATTATCTAATTTCCTTTTTATATTTTTAATAATTGGTCTTACAAAAAGGGATTTTACAATTTATTGCTTCCGGTAATCATGGAATTTCTGGTGGATGAAATAATTCATACACGTGTGCTGGGACAGGGATATTGTCCGAATATTTTTAGATTTTGTGTATTTTTTATTTAATTAAGTAGATTGTGTGGGGTTATTTTGACAAAACTTATCCAGTGGGCCACATTTGGACCTTCATTGTATCATCCCTTTTATAGTTTCATAACATCCATAAAGCTCCCTAGAATGTTCCCCTTCCTTGCCAGGATCTTTGCGAAAGAAAAAACCCTCTGTAGAAAGTGACAGAGCGGTTTCTACACTGAAAGCACGAAATCGGCGTCTATTAACGGATTTTATTCAACACTTTCATCGGCTCTCTGTGGAAGTTCGAATTCTCGAAGCAGGCGGACTACACCGTGGTGTGTCATCTTCTTTTGCGCTTCGGATTCTCACGAGGTTTCGACTGGGTAAGTTAATTTTGCACTCGATTGCACTTCGAAGTCGCACGATTTGGTTAGTGTGAGTTCATTTCATAATTGTTTGTTTTCTGTGAACTCAATTTAGTTTTGGTGGTTTGTTATTTTCGTTCGCCGTCCACCCCCAGAATATGTTTTACATTTTTCCTGCCCATACCGCAGATCGTGTTTTATTTTAACGGAGTTCGATTTTAATTGTTCTGTGGCTATAGGAAGTTAGGGTATCGTCTGAGTTTTTCTTCTGCGTCTCGGCGGTGACTTTCACTGCATTATGGTATGGTAGTTGTAATTATTATTTACATAGGGTGGAATCCAAATCTATGAGCAGTAGATTGTTTTTTTTTTCAACTTTTAAATTATTTGTAGCACGTTGTTTTCGACTTTATTGGGTGCAAATCCGGTGGGTCCTTCACGTGTTGCTTGAAGAGGTCGCTCACCATGGATGATGTCAAAAGATATGTCGGACATGCCCTCCCATCAGAAGAAAACTAACCACAAACTGCTGCGGCTGACGCATCACATGTGGATAAGGTAAACCCCCCTGCATCGGATGACGTGTTCTTTTTACGATGCATGATGCTCTTTTTTAGTATGAAACTTGATGCTCATGATGTTCCCATACTGTTACAGTGATCTTTGTTGTCCGAATTGTGCTTCTCATTATTCTTACTTATCCACGTTCAACGTGGTGACCTGCTTTGAACTTTGTAGTTTATTGGACACATAGACTTGCACAGAATGTTATTACCTTTATGAGATTTCTTTATTCTGTGATGTTGTTGACCCTCCATGCTATATTCTTATTGTCAACGTGTTCTTTGGTCTGAAATACGATTCTTTCTTAATGTGATACTAGTGCACTACTGATATCTTCAAGATTTCATATTCAATGACGTACACCCAATGCTTTACTCCCAATGTTTCAGTGCACTGTGGTTCTGAGATTGTGATTTTCAGTATTCCCCGTTCCAAACCAGCAATACGCTGACATTCTTTGAACTATTTACTTTCTTCCCCACAATAATTTACACATCACGTTATTTTTTTTTTGATAATTTTTTTCATTTGTTATTCTTTAATTATTTCTTGTGTAGGACTCCTACCCCCCACAGCCAACATCCTTAGCAAGGGACCATGACACGGGGGTTAATCGTAACGATGAATGACCACAGGTAAATGTATTAATAAAATTTTGATTTGGCATAGAAAAAATTGATACTCTTTGATTCTTTTAAAATATGTAAACTTAAAGCACAATTGTTTTATCTCGAGATGTTTTTCTGGTTCGTAATAAAAAATTTTGTACATTTTGTTTTCTTTTAAAATGTACTTGTTATATAATATAAGCTCGCCCATGCTACACGCATAGCTTCACACTCCATGCTTTTTCCATACTGTCACCGTGTTCTATTATATTGAACATAGTGATTTCTTGGAAGTTACCAATGATATACTCAAATCTAAAACATGACCTATTCAGTGCTACACTCCCCAATGCTGTGAACCCACTATTACCGTGCACTGGCTTTCGGAAAATGTTATTTACCGTGTTCCCCTTTTACCAACAAGCATTATACTTACATAATTTGAACCTTGTACTTTGTTCCCCATAATAAATTACACCGCTTTTTATTTAATTTCTCTAGCTTCTTTTTTAATCATCATTCTTTCATTGTTCGGTCTATAGGGCTCTAAACCCCCCAAGACAAGATCCCCAGGAACGGACCATGACATGGTTGTTAATCCTCACTCTGCAAAACATCAGGTTATTGTAGTAATACCTTACTCTAAATAATTCATATATAACTGGAAAAAAATCACGATTGCATATTCCCTTTGTAGGCCCCCCCTGTTACGGACGTTTAGTATAGAAAGGTTTATCTCGAAGCTGAGTATGCACGCCTTAAGAGAGAAATAGAGGCGCTGAATACACGTCTTCAAGAAGTGGACTCGGAATTGGGATTACTTGAAATGCAGGAGTCGTGTACTGCTGAAAGTGCAGCTGTACGTGCAGTTGAAATGGAGGCCAACATGCGGACCGAGACAGAAGAAGTTGGTGTGGATGCCGCAGTTGCTGATGAAATTGTTGCTGAACTTGGTGCCGTTGCAGATGAAGATGTTGCTGCTGCTTCGGGTGTTCATGGGGCTGCTGAGGTAAATGTTGACACAGAAGAAATTACCACCACTGGTAGCTGCCCCTGTGGGTTTGAATCGCCCATTTGCATGCCCTTCTCCACCAGATTTGCCCCCCAGTTCACAGCCAAATTGGGATATTTTAGGCTCTCCAATCATCCTTAGCAGGGAAATACTGGAGGTTAGTATCTTAATGTGATGCCTTGATCACATGTTTAATGATATCATATACGTGACATGTGATATGCTTTAATTTGTTAATACATTTATTATTATTTCTTATACACAGCAACACAAAGCTTGTAGCGATGATGATTTCGTTGACCCTCTACCCCCATCACTTGTGGAGACAACCCAACATGAGAATACACACAAGAGGGCGCATTCAACAACCTGTGATCGCTTCCAATAAGGCCAAGCGTGACCGGAGGCCTTCAAAGGCAGCCATGTCACCATCCTATGATAACCCTCGTGAGCTGCAACGGTGGTCCTCACTCTCGACCTTGGAGAAGAAAGTCGTCCCATGGTTCTTCAATAGGAGGAATGCACCGGGTTTATACATATACATATACCTGGAACATGCTGCTATAGAACCATTTCTACTTGTTATTTGTTTCCATTTAAATTTTTCTTTGTTTATTTTGTTCACGATCAATTCAACATGATATATGTCCATTTAATATGGTCGTTTTTGTAGGTGAAACTGTATATGATGATGGATATATCAGATTCTGGAAGGAGCATATTGAGCTAGTTGGACCTGGTATGGATATACCGTCTTTATTTGTTGATGCTTACATTCAAGTTGCGAACAGGTGGTCGTTCGCAAACATTAGTGTGAATAACCGGTCTGCTGAGGCTGCATTTTTCTCATCAACGATAACGGTATTCAATTGGTCACCTATTACACATTTTCATCTTATTATTGTGTTCTCACTGCCCCGCATCTATATTCAATTTAGACATTTTGCGCCCTGGAGGCTAGTGCAAAACGGGCCCCCCGTGATGATGTGAAAGTAATCACTGCGTGGACCAAAACACTTACCAAATGCTTCCCGATGGATGACTGGACGTTGTGCTTCAAAGCTCCGCTGGTCAGTAATGAGATGCTATGTTCTATGTATATACTGCTATGTGAATTGTCGTACCTGTTCCATATCATGTGATGCAGCAACCAGGCCAATTTCTTGTGCTGTTCAATGTGCCACTCTATCACCTATGAATAGTGCTTTGTTGTCATGCTAGTAATCAATCACATGCTTTGAGCTCATGCTATTTCGGTTTGCCAGTAATGCTATGTCTTATGCCCTAACATGCTCCATGCAATGTGATTACATAAAATTGGCATGTTTCTGTTGTTAAATGTGCCATACAAATTCCTAGGTTACTGTTTTTTAATCGTGCTATTAGGCATTCATGTCATTGATCCTTCCCACATTCTTCATATGCTTTTACCATGCTTTCATCGTGTTCTTCGATACTCAAAATAGTGATTCTCCCAAATTCACATACGGAAAGCTCAACTCTAAAACACGAGCTACTCATAGCTACACTCCCCAATGATGTAGTCCCTATATGAACGTGCTTTTGGTGGTTGAAATTGTGCTTTACCGTAAACCCCTATTCCCAACCAGCAATTTGATGAATTAATTTGAACATTGCAATTTCTTCCCCAGAATAGATTACACCGCATATTGTCCTATGTGATATTCCATTACATGTTCCATGCAATGTGATGCTTTAACCTTGCCATGTTTGTACTGTTAAATGTGACATACAATGTCCTACATATAATGCTTTGAACTCGTGCTATTAGGCATCGTTGTCAGTGATCTTTCACACATTATTCATATGTTTTACAGACACGATTCTAGTGTTCTTTTTTTATCACCATATGTGTTGAATCACCTTATTTGCCATGCTGCCTGATTTCTCATGCTAACCATTGTCAACCTTGTTCCCTAGATTTTCTTCCCATACGTTCGCGACAACCATTGGGTGCTTTTCGTTGCCTATTCAAAATAGAAAAAATTGTGGTATTTTAACAGCCGAATCCGTCAGCCCGGATTCGACGGCGACAAGTTGGTGATCAAGCGTGTTCTGTATTGCTTGAAATTCGTAGCGGAGGAGTACGATAGTACAGACTGGTCGGTCCCGTTTGCAATCACAACTAGCTTTCACGCTACTCAACCCGATGGACATGCTTGCGGGATTTTCATATTGTTCTACATGAGGTACTTCCGGGGTCATGTCCGCAATGATATGTTCATAGAAATTCGTAAGCTGCTGGTCGTTGATGCACTGCGTGCTAAGTTCGCATCATTTGTGGTGCTTGACCCGAGCAGCCTTTGTTTGGACAATGTTAGGTCTATGGCCGGTGCACCCCCCCCCCCCTAGTGAACACGATGTGGCAGAAGATGCCTTCCCCATCTGTGTTGTTGCACCAATAATGCAGCCAGTGGATCCGAATCTTGGAAATGGAAAGCAGAAAGTCTAATGTGGCTACTCTAAAGTGGGTGCATATCATGACATTTTTTTTATCCATTTTAAAGGTTATTGTTCCACATCTTGTCGCACCATATTTTATTTTTGGTTTAGATACTTTGCCCTGCAGAATCAATTTTCCTTTTGCAGACATGTTTTCTCTTATGTTTTGTCCAAATCAATATTATATTATTGGATCCTAATTCATATATAATATTATAATTTTAGGTGTTTGATTGTAATTTGATATGTGTTAAATTATGAGGTGTTGGATTACATGTTTCATAATCCTTTTCCAGATTTAAGCTATATACTCATCCAAATTCTAATTCCAGGTTATAAACTGAAAAGAACTGATCAAACCCACTACTTATATGTACTGCATGCTTTTTTAAGTTTATCAGTTTTTTATATTTATCGACATTTGTTTACAGAGTTACACGACATCTGTAAGTGCATGGAGAAGATAAAGATTTATCATATATACTAGCGCAAACAAAGCACTGGATCTACATATTCAGTCCAATTCGAACTAGTTCACTATTTGATGAGCTGCATCATGACTTAATATTATTCTAATTCGAACAACGCAGAAGACTTTTTGATATATAAAAATTCCATGCTCATTCTAACTGAATAGCCATTTTATTAACACTCGAACAATTCACACCATCCACCTAAATTATTCACAACATCCATAGGCGCATAGAAAAGAAAATCAATAGTCATTTAATTATCCCTCAAACATTTCACTGCATCCACACATTGTACGGCAAAATTACACTCGTTCTATTATTACAGCTGATGCTTTAATTTTTTTTTGCCCCCTTCCTGATTTCCCCACGAACAACTTCGGAGCTGGATTTCCTTCTTTTTTTCGGACCGAACCTTCGAGGTTTCGACTTCAACGTCAATCTATCTTCCTTGCATGCTTCCGCACAGTTTGTTTTATCTACATCAGCACATGCAACTCATTTCCTTTAGGGAGTTGTTACTCAGTATTTTATGAATTAACAAGCACAATATATCTATATTAAATATGCATACCTTCATGTCGTGCAGCCTCCAGGCTCTTGGCTTTTTCATCGCATAGGAACACGTTCAAATGATCTATAAACCTGTTAGTTGTTTCATTATCACGTGTTATGACTTCTCTAGCTGCTGCCATTGCGGTGCTTATTACAGCATCACTCTCATCCTGCATCGACATTGCATTTTCCTCCATACTCAAGCATCCTCTGTCACTAGCACATGCTTTCACGCACCAACAGTCAAATATATATTTACCCGGTACTGCCTATATTGTTTCAGTCTGGAACCCCCCACAATTACTATAACCCTTAAAGCATGCCTGGATAGCACCCCGCAGTTCTCAAATTTGCAGCATGTACAAGTGATAGTGCCAATACCCAGGTTCACCATCACTGTATGTGATCTATTCATTAACTTCTCCTTATTCGGGTTGGTGACTATGTACACACGGGTACCTAAAAGGGCCATTGACTCCTCTTCCCTTATCTCAAACTTGAACGACAAATCGTACTCTTTGCAAAAAATATTGAACACCGATGGAGTATAAGACAATGACACCGACCCCACCAACGAATTCCACGGATGACGTGCTGCCATATTCTTATCCAATGCCTTGAATTGTAGTTCAACCTCCTCAGCCCTCCTGCCTTCTATTGCACGGTCAAAATGTATAAAAAAATTGGGCTATGTTGTCATCAACCTATAGATGCCTGCATCACGCAATTGTGCACATAATGACAATAGCATCAGTGGAATAGGGTCAGAACATAAACTTCCCTGTTTGGCAGCACATCGTACCACATATCACTATATACTATTGACAATATCATCAGAAACACATTACCAGAACACAATACGACTAGATTGGTAGCATCATTTGTTTACCCACACAATATGGAAAAACAATATGAACTCTAGTACGTAATTATCCATTTACACATCATAGCATCAATTCAATGAAGACATCGCACAAACAGATTAGGGTGGCATCAATCATACTATATAATGCTCGTAATAAAACACCCAATCCGATTCGATTTAAATGTGAATACCGTTTGAGGGTTGCGTTTGTCGACTCGCTGATTTGGGTAGTGCGTATACCAGCAGTGAATTGTCGCCGTCTCCAAGCTGATGAGCATTGCTTACGCAACGCGTGTATGCTATCAAGCCACCTATGTGTCCCCCCACCAAAGCATTCATCATGCATCACATTCCAATGTTTTTCAAAATCGTTCGCATTCATAACCTTGTACACCAAAATATGAAACAACTCCACAAACCTGTTAATTTCAAGCAGCAACAACACACATGTGAAGATACATATTTGCCTATGTTTATTTTTCCCCCTTGTTAAAGATTACCTCTTTGTGTACATCTTGCTCAGATTCTTCTTCGCATTTTCGAGTATGTGCTACGTGCATAAACCATGGTAGGTATTTGGCAGAGTTTTTCGAATCGCAGCCGCCATAGCAGGATTCTGGTCCGTCATGATGGTACGTGGGTGAACACCTGATACTCATGTGACCATATTATATTTAATTTACCTCATCCCCATGCCATATTATTTTTTCAATCAGTAACACAAATCAAATATGAAAACATCATTTTCCTGTGTTTTCAAATACACTAGCTTCGCCTGTATGTCGTAAATCAATGCTCCTCTTAAAAAAAAAATAGCTTCAGCACAACCAATTTGGATGCTTGCATCACTCCTAATATTTAAATCCAGAACCTAAATATTATTCATTTGAAATCGAAATGTTGCAATCTTAATTACCTTTCATGCACTCCAGGAAAGTCGTTAACAACCACGCATAGGTCGCTTGTGTTTCATCCAGGTGGAATGCTGCCCCAAGCACGCAACAACGCCTATGTTGATTGAAACCAACTCTTAAAGCTGCAACAGTCATTGTTTCCAATTCATCAACCATTTAAAAGCACAAATATCAAATTCCTATACCATATAAATCATTTCCGGGAGCAATACCAAGTGGGCGTGCATCTTTATTCGTGTTGAATGTTGTGTCCATCGCCACTGCATCCCTGAATTGCTTATAATCATCCCTCATCTTTGAATCAGCCCAGAATATACTACATATTTGTTTTGCATCGTCAACGTGCATGCTATAATAAAAATTTCGATCCAATCGTTCCTTATCCTTGAAATATTACAATAAAGCATGGCTTTCACCCTTTCTCACACTGATGTTACGCCTACGGTTCATCATGTTTTTCAGATCGGATTTCAGGAACCCGGCCTTATCGCTCCCACCCGACGTTGCTCTTATCAGTCCGTAAGATTCTCCGATTGACAACCCTGCCTTATCACCCATCCTCGCTATGAGCTCATGATGTTGTAAAATCTTGCGGTTAGACCTCAACACGTGCACCGTGGTCCTATCTTGCATTTGGTGCGTATGGAACTTGTTAACAACATAAACCTTACGCTTCATATCATATTTGAATCCAATCCTAGCAGGGCGGCCAACACGTGTGTCGTCCAATATCCGTACCTTGCTTTGGCTTGATTCACCCTGATTTTATTCGTCGGGTTTTTGTTCCTTTGATTAACCTTGCTGTTATTCTTATACCCTTCCTTGCTACAACAATAGTGCATTACTGCACCAAGGATTTGTCTCTGGCCGCACATTTTTCATATTGTTTGCGCACCGAAAACCCTCGCCCGTGTGCAAAATTGCAGTATGCACTGAAGGCATCTCGAACACTTTTGAATTCACGATCTTCGAATTCCTTTATATTTGTAAATTTTGTGCAGATATCATCACGTGAGTTTTAAATTAACATCAGCGCATTCTTCCCAACCATACATCAATATGATCGAGCATCATCCTCCCCCAATTTTCATCATAAATCACATAATTGCAAACATCAGAATATTTTATTTTTTACTTTTTACCTGTGAACACTGGCGCAAAACGGCTGAATCCGGCGTCCGTGATACACCAATCTTCCGTCCTACTTGGTGACAACGTATCAGAGCATGCAACAGTACCTTCATGAACGTCGTCCTCAATCCTTCCAATTACCATGTATGGTGTAGCACCCTAGCCCCCCAAATCATCGTCTGCGTCCTCTTCTGGTGTATAATCATCTTCGTTTCGGGAGTCTTCGTCTGCTATTGCATCGCACCGGCCGTCCCCAAATTCCTCCGGCCGTGAGTTGAGATCTATCATCTTCTTTCTTGGTGTCCAGTCGAGTATGCTGCTGCATTTCCAGTGTTGCAATTGTCTCGGCCCCCTTCCATATTTGCTGCATCATGGAATTATAAGTTACAAATCATTCACAAATGAAGGGAAGTAATTTCGGTTATGACAGATCCACTTACCATGTTTATTAATTGACTGGCAAAGGAACGATTGAATTGATTTTAAACGCGTAGCACTTCTTTACCTTTGGCAGAACACGTCTGGATTTGCAGATTATTAAACGTCTGCATAGTAACTTAATCGCATTATTACACATCATGCATTGATGAATTACACATTCTATCCTCATGGGTTCGGATAGGGTGCTGAATGAGTGATATTCAGCCGTTGCTGAAGTGCTGACCCGATGAGGTGTGTGTGTTGCGTGTTAATGAAGTATGTGATGTGTATTTAATGGTGTTTGTGTTGTATAAAAATACTCAATATATAAAAAATTCTTATTTAGCACATACAAAACATTATTTCAGCACTTTAACATCTACTGATTCATCACCCAAACCAAATCTCTATGCTCGTGCATTGCACATTATGTGTTTTTTTTTTTCAAATTTTGCAACTATTCATTACACATTTTGTATTGGTGCATTACACGTTTTGTGTTCCTTCATTTCACATTATGGGTCTGTTTGGAAATTAGTAGATAGCAGATTTTACCAACAGATTTTTCTAAAGGTGTTTAGTGAATCAATATGCAGATAGCATATTTAGCATATGAAATGACATATAAGGACAACTTTTTATTAAACAATAGTAGTATTGAAGTTTTATAAGTAATAAATAACATTAAGGTTTCATCTTAACTCTTCAATACTCAATTTTGTACTTTATAATTGTAAGAAATGCAAACATTCTCATTATTTTAAAAATACGAATTATTTGGATAATTAATAAATATATTTTGATAGCTTAAGTATTATTTTGTTTATATTAAATATTGTTTAAGTAAATCATAAGTGTTAGTTTATAAAATTAATTTTTTTTTATTGACGATGACAGTGAGTGGCGTTGTTCCTTGTTGTATCGCGGAGTCTCCAAACTAGAGGAAGTGAAATGCGGGAAAATCTAAAATTAGGGAAAGATTGCATTGCAGCGCATCAAACGGAAAGAAGGGTATTTTAGGTGAAGGAGAATCTGCTTGGGAATCTGCTTGAGTTAGAAGCGGATTAGTTTTGAGCAGATTTGCTCAAATATGCTCCCTTAATCTGCTGATGGAGAAGGTTTAACAAACAACAAAAAAAGAGTAGAAAGATTGGTCAAATCTGCTGATTATAAATATGCCCTTGAATCTGCTACCAACCAAACATGACCGATGCCATTGATCGATTACACTTTAATTATTGATGTATTACAATTCATGTGTATTTTCTCCTCAATCAAAATTTGATATACATTTTTCCTTGTTTGCTCTCGAACTTCAGCTTCGAAAAACAAAAAAAAAAAAAGAAGATGATTTTACTTCACTCCTCATTTCAACCATGGTCGACATACCAAGAGGAAAAATGAGAGAAACAATTGAAATTCTCAAGAAAAAAAGTACTATTTGATTACAATATATTCTCTATAACTTAATTTTTAATTTTTTCCAATGGAAAGAAGGGCCAACATGATAATGGCCAAAATTGTCCATTATTTCCAATCCATTTCCGTATCTGGGACGGACATTTTGATCGTAATCCCATCTTATTTTAATAAGAAAGCAGTTGAATTCGACAGATTAATGCAAGTTTGTAAGAAAAATAAGTTGGTAATGAAAGACACAAAAATATGCAATTTTAATTGTATTTGTATTAGAAAAATCCAAAAACATGAAAAAAGGAAAAAGAAAAGAAAAAGGAATAAAAACATGGGCAAAAGAATAAAATAGCCCACAAAAATAAAAAGATGGGAAAAAGAATGAAAATCTCACAAACTGAAATTCGGTTTAAACCGAACTGCTCATTAGACCGAATTGGTGAAGGGAAGAAGAAGAAAAATGGACAAGTGTTGAAGAAGAGAAGCAGATTTCCCAATTCGGTCTGTGGCAATTCGGTCTAAACCGAATTGACCCCTAGACCGAATTGCACTATGGAAAGAAGAAGACCCTGAAGATAAAGGAGAGATGCAATTCGATCTATGCAATTCGGTCTATACCGAATTACTGCATAGACCGTATTGCCTCAAAAGCAAGGAAGCCAACAGGAGCCATCATCAATTCGAAAAGGCCAATTCGGTCTACCCATAGACCGAATTGATGAATGAATGACACATTCCATGCTCAAGATCAAGAAGGAAGACCTCATGCAATTCGAATTGCACCAATTTGGCCTAAACCGAATTGCTTGAGGAGACCGAATTACATTCAAAATTGCATCCAATTGAAGCTGTGAGCACGTGAGAAATGCATGGCACTGTAGATGGGCCCTGATGGGCCTAGGGTTTCGAGAAAAAGTATAAAAGCTGACCTTCCTCAACACAAGAAAAAAGAATTCTTACACACTTTGACATTTTGCTGGGAGACAAAAAGAAGGAGCAAAAGCTGTTCTCCACCCCTTAAGGGTTAGGTAGGTAGTTTAGTTTAGTAAGTTTATCTTTCATGCTTGTAGCTTAGTTTTAATATCTTGATCTCAGTTTATTTTTGTAGAAGCTTCTTACTACCTTTAGAGTAGTCATTTCCATACATTTTACATGCTTTCTAGTTAGAATAAACCCTACCTTCAAGTTAATGATGGTTTTGGGTTATTTATTTGCTTTCAAGTGCCAATACAAGAAGAAATTCCAGAAATGGGTTTTATTTCATGTGTTTGACACCCCTTTAATGATTTCCTTAGCAATAAATGTTAGAATGTTTGTTTGTTTCAACTAGGTTACATTTATTATGTCCTAGTTGACTTGCATTCTCAATAAATACATGTTTAGTAGGTTTTGGTATGTTTTTATGCCTTAGAGCTTCAAATGAGTGTTCTTAGGTTTTAGATAATTTTAGGGTTGCTAGAATTTATTTCAATGTCTTATGTTACTGTTCTTGTTCTCTTTATTTTAGTTTATTGTTGCCTTAGAGAATGTAAGTGTTCTTATTTTTTTATGCATGTAGTTCTTAGATTTTTAAGTGTTTTAGGTTCTTTAATCTTTGATTTCTTGTTTGTAGAATTAGGGTTTGATTCATACCAATGTCTGCTGGACACGTACTCTACTATGCTATTTTCCTTAAAATGCTCACTAGTGTGGCTGTGAGGTGACACTGATGTGAAATGAAAGATTAGATAAATCTCATCCATCATAAACCGTACAGTGGTAAAAAAATGTTTGCTGAATTCCTTATATAAAAATCTATATGCAATTCGGTCTAGGCAATTCGGTGTTCGGTATACACCGAATTGCCCATGAGACCGAATTACATAGCAAAAATTGTTCTCATATGGTGCACAAGCAATTCGGTCTGTGCGAATTCGGTTTAGACCGAATTGCTCCCATAGACCGAATTGGCCTTGTACACCATATTGTATGCATTCCATCCTCTCATGCCTTAGTTTATTTTTCTTGTCTTACCAATTCGAATTGCCAATTCGGTTTAGACCGAATTGACCTGGCAATTCGAATCACCCTCATTTTGGGGTAAATGCCTTGTCCAAACGTGAGTAAGGGAATGACTTCATCAATTCGAATTGTCCAATGCAGTTTAGACCAAATTGCTTCGACAATTCGAATTAGATGATATTTCATATCTTTGCAAGGATTAATTGGGTAAGGTCATATTTCATCCCTCATGCATCCTCAATTCGGTCTACTTTGCACTTTACCTAGTAGACCGAATTGATTTCTTCCTTCTATTTTTAAAACTTCAAAAACATTTTATTTCTTGATTTATGTAAGTTGCATGGGTGTATTGGGCTCAGGCCCATTTCATCTAATTTTATCCATTACACATTTCAACCCATTAGTGTCTCAAATATTGTGTGATTAACACTCACACAGTAACAAAAAACATTCTTTTAATTTCATCTTTTCCGTTTATTGTGTGTATGAATGGGTAATAAGGAACATCACAGATCAATGTTGGCGAAAAGGTCCCTTCACTGGGATAACAATTAGCTCGTCTTCTGTGTGTTAATTATTACTCGTTATTTTGCATGATCTGATTAGTGGTTGGTGGAAGCTACGTCAAAAAGGTGCCTTCAAGGGGATAACGATTAGCCACTCAGCCAACTCCTAATCAGATACAATTTTCTTTTCTTTATCTAAATTTCAAACCTGAATTTCGAGCCATAGTACTGTTAGATAGTGTCGATCAACACTGTCATAGCATTACTGTAGTAAGAAAACGTGTAGGTTTTTCCTCTCTCATAGATAGTAGGACTCTTGATGGTAGCGATCACTGTCATTAAGGGTTTCTCACTGTCTAAAAATCATTCCATCTGGATTACTTGGGAACCGGATAGCAGATGTTTGCAGTCCGGATAACCTTAATTATTTCTGGCACTCTTTTTAGCCAAATTCTTCTTATCTCAGGCTAATCCATCTTTGTGTATCAAATTCTGTCTAACCCCACCATATATTTTGGGGTATTTTATTTTACTTCTCATATACATGTATGCATGATATTATTATGTAGGTATTGTGGTCTATACTATTTTGGAGATCATTCTCTTTGGACATAGAAGTCTTGGTGTTAATTGGATGCTGCATAATAAATTTCCACAAAAATTACTTTATAAAATCCGGATCTGAGTAAGGGATAAATTCGGCAGTTATGACTAACTCATATTCTACTGGGGGTTGATTTTGAGAACTTAGAAGCAGAGTCAGCGATTAGGTCTCACCTAGACTAAAAGGATCTGTGTTTTAATTGAGAGTTTAGTACCTGTTTAGGGAATGATTTTCAAACATCTATTGTTTTCTCAAAATTACTGTGTGTTGGAAATCTTTTATTAAGTATTGCATCGAATCAGTGTCCACTTGGATTCGGATAAGATGTGATAAATAATATTAGAGGAACAACATATAGGTCTTGGTTAATTTCTAAGTTAGGGTTGAGTATTCTTTCAACTACTGTCTTCTCCCGCCAAAGCCTAAAATTGAGTCTTGAGTGTGTACATTCGGAATAAACCTTCATAGGTCTGTTCCACTCATGTTTGTATCTCATAACTAACCGGATGTTATAAGCCCTGTGGCTTACTGATATTTGGGAAGTTCTAAATCTGCATCTGGTCACCAAGACTAGGGGCTCTTTTATACTAACGGAATGAGATAGCTTCTAAGACTTCCGAGTGATAGGTTTTTAAATGCTTTCTTTACTGGTTTCTTTATCGCTTTCTTTAAAATGCTTTCATAGAGGTCACTCGGAAGAATTAGAGGTTGACCGTCGGTTGTAAGGTTTAAGAGTTATGGATTAGTTCGGGAATAAATTTGGACTTTGGGTGTGACAAGGGGGATGATAGGAGTACTTGGCATGTCAACTAATGATGTGTTAGGTGTTACTTATCCACCATGGAGGAATAACATACCTCGGCAGGGGGAGTTATTAGTCTGTGGTATCTTAGAGATTGAGGTCTTAAGAGCATGTAAATTCTGACTGTAAGTACCTGTCTGTTAAAGGGAACATAGCCTAGAAAGCATGAGGGTTAGCTAACTGATGAATTATCCCAACCAAAGATTTGTGTAATAAAAATGGAAGTTACTTATGTCTCATCTGAATCTTGTTCAATCTTTCTTATTTCATTCCTGTCCCTTCTGTCACATTTTAAGTCTGCTTTCATAGAATAATTTTACCTGCTTTCTTAGCATAATTCTTATCGCTTCCTTAGAATAGAATTTAATCGCTTTTTAGACTAAATTTACCATGTTTTGTAGAATAAACTTTAATTGCTTCCATAGGCTAGTTTAAATTATTGTCAAGTAGTTTTTAGAAACCATTGCAAAACTTGAATCGAGTAACCGAGTGGAAAATCTTAGTAAACGACGTGGTCCCTACTTCTATCGCACATCCTCCACTGAACGATCCAGTCTTACTATAAATTACTGCAATTTTTGACACCGTGCGCTTTCGGGGGCATAGTTTCTTAACACGAGTAATAAAAACGTGACAACCTATAAACATATCCCTAATCCCAACTCCATCTTCATAAATTGGTTTCATTAAATAAAATTAAACCGGGATTATTATTCTTCAGAAAATACTCATATAGTGGGAAATTGTCAAAAGTTTCATGGCGAGGATCTTCATGGCAGGAAAATTGTCAAAAGTTTTATGCCGGGGAGTTTCATGGCGCCATTTGAAATCAAAGTTTCCCACATGAGTGATAAAAAGTGAAATATATAATTAAACCCCTTCCCGTAAATCATAACTCTTTTCATTTAATAAATTCAAACTTATTATCTTATTTTCTTAAAAATACTCGTGTGGGAAATTGTCAAAAGTTTCATGGCGCCGTTGCCGGGGAGATGCAGCGCCGTTTATTAAGAGAATTACACTCCTGATTTACTCATAGATAGTTTTTGTAAATACTCTTGAACCATTACTAACCTGGGGGTTGTGCAGGTGTTGTCACATCACGATACAAGCTGCTTATGCAACGGAGAAAGGACACATTACCTGAGCTACCGTTCGATCTAGAAATAGAAAGGACCGCTCGCCAACTGAGGGCACAAGCCAGACGAAGGAAAGAGCAAGAAGCACGGACTCGTACCTCACCCGAAACTACGAGCAGTGAAATATCTGACATGGCAGAAAACCAGGACATTCCCCCAATCTTACCAATAGACCAACCACTCAATAACCCTGGTAATGGAGCTGATGGGGGTATGGTAGAACACCCGAATTGTGTCAACGAGGAGGAAAATCTACCTAATCCAAATCAGCAACAGTATCAGCAATTCCACCAACAACCGCCACCACCCTTTAACCAATATAACCACCAAAACCAAAATATACCAAACCAGCAATACCAGAATCAAGCCTTCAATCAAGACCAGTTTCAAAACAACCCTCATGATCCTGAAAATCTGTTCCAACAGAATCCAAACTACCGCCAGCAGTATCAAAACCAAGCAGAACAAGGAAATCAACAGCAGCAGGCAACAGCTGATTTTATGCAGCCCATCGTGGAGCCTTATCTGGATAGGCCTGGGAGAGCACAATTTCCTGCACGCAATTTTGAGCTCAAACCGGCACTCATTAATTTGGTGCAAAACAATCAATTCTGCGGTGCAAATCACGAGGATCCCCATGATCATCTCCAAACCTTCCTGGAGCTCTGCGATACAATAAAAAATCAGGGAGTCTCACCTGATGCTATAAGACTGATGTTGTTTCCTTTTTCTTTGTTTGGTGGTGCCAGGGATTGATATAATCATTGCCCATAAATCAGAGGAGCACCTGGGTAGATTTGGTAAGGAGTTTTTTGTTGAAGTATTTTCCGGAATCAAAGATAGAGGAAGGACGAGCCAAGATTGGAGAGTTCAAGATGAAGCCGGACGAGTCATTGTATGACGCAAAGGAGAGGTTATCCAGCCTCTTGAGGCGATGCCCCCAACACGGATATCAACCATGGGAGCAACTGAGGAAATTCTATGGAGGGCTCACTCATCCATAAAGACCGATGTTGGACGCTGCAGGCGGACGACATTTACTCCATTTGCCCATGGACCAAGCCTGGGAAAAGATTGAGACAATGTCTGTCAATAGATCTGTATTGAACACTAATGAGAAGAAAGTGGACCCTCCTAGAAAAGTGTTTGCTGTGAGAGAAGGAAAAACAGATTTCGAAAAATTGCAGGAACAGGTGGCTGCGATACATCTAGGTTAGGAAAAATGAAAGGGAGCATGTACTTCTCAGGCAGGAGCCTCATCTAGCCAAGTGCAAACACAGCAATCGGGAGCAATTTGTGGGTTATGTCAGGGACCACACCCAACTGACACATGCCAACAAATAGCTAACGAAAGCTGCAATTACGCATGGAACTATCAGAATCGCCACCCCAACCTCTCCTATTCCAACAACAATGCACTCAATGCGCATTTGTTGACACAGCCAAATCAGCCTAAACAGTTTGCAAACCAAAATCCTCAGCAGAACTTCAGACCTCAGAACCAAGGATTCGTTCAGCAGAGAGTACAGAACTTCCAGAATCAGAATCAGAACTTCCAACCCCATATCCAACAGAGGCCCAACCAAAACCAAGGCCAGAATTTCCAAAACTTCCAAGCCCAACCTGACCAGAATCAATAATACAACCAAAAGCCATCATCCCGCCTGGAGAATTTGATGACTGAGTTTATTTCCAATCAAAGGGAGATAAACCAGCAGTTGCAGTCATCAATCAAAAATGTGGAGACACAGGTTACCCAGCTGGCTAAGGAATTGCAGAACAGGGGGAAGGGAACACTACCAAGCAGCACTGAAACCAACCCGCAATGCAAACCAATCACATTGCGGGGAGGCAAGACTCTGAAAGGAAACGTTGGATCCGGGAAGAAGAAAGCTATGAAAGGAAAGGTTTCATTGGAGGTAGAAAAGGAAAAGGAAAAGATTGAAGGAGGTGAAAGTGTTGAACTGGAAAAGGACAAATCAGATGCAGCTAATCCGCAGGCTGAAGCTGCAATTGAAGCTGAAAAGGGTATGGGTGAAGGGAAAAGGCAGGTAGAGCAGGAGGAGGTGATTATTCTCAACAGCACATGCAGTGCCATAGTTCAGAGGAAACTGCCCGAAAAGAAAGAGGACCCTAGATATTGCACGCTGCTAGTACAAATCGGAAAGGCCAAAGTGAGCATGGGGTTATGTGATCTAGGATCCAGTATCAACGTGATGCCTCTAGCCATGGCAATTTGCCTAAGGCTCGGAGACATTGAACCAGTCAAGATGAAACTGCAACTGGCAGACAGATCAATCACCAAACCCGTAGGAATCCTCAAGGATGTGGTAGTCAAAACCGGCCAAATTCTTTTCCCGGTTGACTTCATCATCCTTGACATTGAAGAGGACTCTGAAATGCCACTTATCTTGGGACGCCCGTTTCTGGCCACTGGCGGTGCACTGATTGATGCCACATCTGGAAGAGTCACATTGAGGGTCGACAACAGAGAAATTTCCTTTGACATGGAGCAGCTGCAGAAGTTCCCGAATGAGGGATCTTGTTCCATGTTTGATGTAATAGGAGGTAGGTGTGAGGATGAGAGCATAGGCTCTATGACTGTGATGACGGACAAAGTTTCAAAACAGGTACTGACGCCTGAAGGTGCCGAGCAAGAAAGAAGCTGCAACGCTGTCCACTTCGAGGACCCTATCACTGGGGACCTTGAAGAATTCGACGGTGTTGAATTCACTCCGGAGGAGGAGGAGAGCACCACGGAAGAGGAAGTGGACCCTGTACTGACACAGGGTCCTGAAGGTAAATCTGATCTTTCACCCCCATCCATTTCTCGCAAATTACTGCCTTCCGTTGAATGTCCGCCAGAGCTTGAACTTAAAATACTTCCGGATCATCTTAAGTACGTTTTTCTCGCTGAACATAAAAGATTATCGGTAATTGAGTCAGCCAAGCTGACACAAGAACAAGAAAAAGCTCTGGTAGACATTCTAAAGAAATATGTACATGCAATTGGATGGACCATTTCTGATATAAAAGGAATAAGCCCCTCTGTTTGCATGCACAGAATTTTAATGGAAGAGGAGTACAAGCCCTCTAGACAACCACAAAGGCGTCTGAACCCCCACATGCAAGAAGTGGTAAGGAAAGAATTTATCAAGCTCTTAGATGCTGGTATCATCTATCCCATATCTGACAGCAAATGGGTTAGCCCAGTGCAGGTAGTACCTAAGCGTGGGGGGATGTGCATAACGACTAATGAGCAAGGAGAAGAAGTGGCGACACGTCCAGTGACCGGTTGGAGAGTTTGCATCGACTACCGGAAGCTTAACACCGCTACGCGGAAGAATCACTTTCCCTTGCCGTTCATTGATCAGATGCTGGAGAGGTTGGCCGGGAGGGAGTATTACTGCTTTTTGGATGGGTACTCTGGCTACAATCAAATTGTAATAGCTAGTGAAGATCATGATAACACCACTTTCACGTGCCCATATGGAACTTTTGCGTACAGGCGCATGCCTTTTGGACTTTGCAATGCGCCTGCCACTTTTCAGCGATGCATGATGTCTATCTTCTCAGAATTTATCGAAAAATGCATTGAAGTTTTCATGGATGACTTCTCTGTGTATGGAGATACTTTTGATGAATGTTTGACCAATCTTGCAAAAATTTTAAAAAGATGCGAGGACACTAACCTAGTTTTGAACTGGGAGAAGTGCCATTTCATGGTTACCGAAGGAATAGTGTTGGGTCACCGCATCTCGCGCGCAGGCATCGAAGTCGATAGGGCCAAAGTCTCAGTCATATCCAACCTTCCATTACCAAACTCAATAAAAGCAGTTAGGAGCTTCTTAGGGCATGCCGGTTTTTACCGGAGATTCATTAAAGATTTTTCTAAAATTTCCACGCCGCTCACTAATTTGCTTTGTAAGGAAAATTATTTCTTAATAAATGAAGCGTGTGTTCAAGCCTTTGACACGCTCAAGAAGATGTTGATTTCTGCCCCAATAGTGCAACCACCCGATTGGTCAATACTGTAACACCCCGGTTTTTGGTCACCCAGGTCGGGGTGTCACCGCCACACCTCTCTAGCAAGACACGGTTTCTCCGAGCTCACTAAAGAGATGCAAGGCTATGGTTTTTCAGAATTTAAAATATTCAAACAACCCATTCATATATAATTTAAAAATAATACATCAAGGTTGCAGCGGAAAATAATAATTACATATGTGTAATGCAGCGGAAATTAAAAATAGGACCAACATGGCCTAATTACGGGTTAAACAGGCCCGTTCATACGAGATCTAGTCTAAAACAATAATTCAAAATAATATATCTTCCCAAAATTCCCATGTATGCATATGACGATGCATAATTCTCAACTCTGAAAGAAAAAGGAAAAATATGGTTTGGTCAGCAAAAACTTGCTGAGTAAGTTAACACGTACATGATTATGAGGTTTCAAAACCTTTACTTAAATTTAAAGGAAACATGTGCATAATGTAATCTATTCATTTAATAATAACTTTAATCGCATAATTTAAAAGTCATGGATTCCATACGATCTTAAATATAGCTTGCATAGTAACTAAATAAATTGCCATAAATATCAAAGCACAATTTAATACAGACTTAATTTGGAATTCTCGCAAACTTCTCGTTTCATATCTTTTAGAGATCACCATCGCTAGGGCTCTTATGTCCGCCAGCCTTACGCCTGGGCTCTTATGTCCACAAGTATCATGGTCGATCTTTTAATTAGAGTTAATGCATCCGCTAGCCATACGATCAGTGTTTCGCTAGGGCTCTTACGTCAACCTACACTTGGGCTCTTATGTCCCAAGCCGCAGAGAACATTGACAGTATCTAGCTTAGTCATAACCTGCAATATTTTAACCTTCTCGTTTCGTGTATCTTATTTCAAAGAGTCTTCTACTCGTTTAAACCTTAAAGGCTAGTTTCACCGTTTCAACAAGATTTCAAGATTTGACTCGGTCAACCACAGTTTACTCTAAAATTCATTAAAAATCGGGTTTAATTCCAAAAATTCTGAAATTTTACCACTGACTCAAAAACATCGAGATGAACAACTTTTGTGTTTTAACTTTTTCAATCCGAGATAGCAAAGTAGGTCAAATACATCAATTTTCGTCATAACATTAATCTGACCGAATTTCGTGTACAGCAGTTCAAGATTATCAAGATCTATCATAGCAAATCAACTCCAAACTTAATGAAATTTTACAGAGACCTTCATAAGACATTTATCTACAACTTTCATGTTCGGCTAAAGATCTAAATCGGTCTAGAACTAGTGTCAAAAACGTGATCAAGATCGGACCTAAGTTCTGTCAAGAAATTCAAGATCAAAGTTCAAGCAGTTCGGTTTCAGGTGGATTTCACATATCAAATCGTCTCTAAAAATTATGAAACTTTTACAGTAGATAGATCTAAGCCTTGGGAATGTTTTTCGTGTTTTAAGTTTTTCCGTTAGAAGTCGTTTTAAGGTTCGGAAAAATTAGACAAAACTGTTGCGCCGGTAGAAAACATTCAATGACAGATTTTCGAAATCTTGTGTAAACTTTTAGGTTTGAATATTTTAGTTACTCCCAAAACCATGTAAGTATTAACTTACTTGAGATTGGATTATCGGCTCGCCAAATTCGTAGGCGTGGCTTCCACGTCCTTCGTTCGTCCTCCGAGATCCTCCGTTCTCCCTCCTTCACCAACCTACGGCTGTGGAGTGTTGGATCTCGTCCAAGTGCCTTCTTCTCCGTCGAAGTCGTTCAACAATCTAATCTCTATATATTTTTTTTCTATTCTCTTCGTTCTTCTCTTTTTTTTGTATGTATAAATCTTTTTTTTTTGCAACCCCCTATGAAGATGATGGGAATGTTGTTTAAAAAGGGGTGAAGGGTCGGCAAAATTGGAAGTTAAATCTTCCAAGATTTACTCCAACTATCTTCTTGTTATCTTCTATATATCCTACACATATATTAAATATATAATATATATTGCATATCATCTTAAAGATATGCTACATTAAATATATAATATATATTGTTGTAGTTATTTATTAATTCCTTCTATTTATTTTTTTGTGTACATAGAATTGATTTGAATAGCACAATAGATGAAGAAGATTAAATTTTGAAAGAGTAATCGGCGTTAGATTTAGGGATTTAGAATCAAAGATTTATTCCAAATCTTTTCCTACCATATTGAGTTTGACAATATACTAAAAATAGACTAAATAGTATTATAACTACCATGCATATATATATATATATATATTGTTGGGTTTAAAAATATACTAAAAATAGAGTGAATCTTGTCATATAAATATAGACTAAATATTTGTTTCCAATCATTTTGCTATGTATATATATAGATTTTGTTATTATTATTCTTATCTTTATTCTTATCTTTATTATTATTATTATTATTATTATTATTATTATTATTATTATTATTATTATTATTATAAAATTATAAAATAAAGTGTTTATTAATAATTATGCGTATAGTAATTACACACGTAATAAAATGGTTTTAATATATAAATAAATGGATTAATTTAAAATATATTTAAAATAATGTAGGGTATTACAAAACTCTATCTTAATTTTATTTGGATCTCAATTTAATTTCGGATTCGAAATATTGAGTCCATCTATATTTGGTTCCCGTGCAATAATTTATTTAATGAAATTATTTTCGACTTCACGGGCTCTTGGAATTTTGATTCCTTTTTAAATTAAATTCCATTTCTCATTTTCTTATGATTCTTTATCCATGTATTATATTTATTTAAGTTTTGTATTTATTTATTATCTATTTATTTATTTTATGTTGCAAAATTCTCGGGTATTACAGTCTACCCTCCTTAAGAATCAACTTCGTCCTCGAAGTTGTGTTTCGGCTTTTCTCGTGCTAAGGTCTTTTGTTTGTTTTATTATTTTGTGACTGAACTTAGAATTAAAACTTCTAAGTTGGCTACGTACCCTGTGAAGGGATCAAGCCATAACGTAGTTCAAAACAATTTGAATTTGTTTATTTATGATTTAGGATACATCTTATCGAATCAAACTCCGAAAATAATTTTTTTACGGGGTATCACATCCTCTCCCCCTTAGGACGTCAGTTATGCCCACATAACTGCCTATTTATTATTCTCAAGAGGGTTCGGGTCAAGGTTTAAATGAGTCGTGCGTTTGAAATGGATTTGTTGTTTGGGAAACCAAACAAGATTTTTGGAATAAATAGTGTTTTAATAAAAACTTGATTTTTATTGTTCCACATAAGGAAATTTTCTAATTCGTACAAGGATAGGAATGGCTAAGGTCGAGATTTGTTATGCTTAGGCGTGCGCTTAGATGAACGTGATCTAGAACTAAGGCAAGGTCAGTCTCTAGTCAGCGTTCCTAATTTGATGTCAAGCCTCTAAGTCATCTAGTGCAAGCAAAAGGTCTAAGTTAATATTCGTCAAGATTCTAGGTTAACTTCGCCAAGATTCTAAGTTAAAATTCGCCAAAATTCTAAGTTAAAATTCGCCAAGATTCTAAGTTCTCTACATAAAAGAGATGCAATATGCAAATGCGAATGATGATTTCCACCCAAAAATAATTTATGCACTATATATATATATTTTCCCATGGGTTTTAAAATAGAAATTTCTCCATGGAAATAATACTTTAAAATTTAAAATAATAGTCAAAATATTAATAATAGTTTAAAAATAATAATGGTTTAAAAATAATAGTTTAAAAATAGCCGGGCTCTGATACCAACTTTGGTATCAGATATTTTCTTTAAAATAAATAGCTTTAAAATATTCTGGGCTCTGATACCAACTTTGGTATCAGATATTTTATTTAAAATAAATAACTTTAAAATATTCTGGGCTCTGATACCAATTTGTAACACCCCGGTTTTTGGTCACCCAGGTCGGGGTGTCACCGCCACCTCTCTAGCAAGACACGGTTTCTCCGAGCTCACTAAAGAGATGCAAGGCTATGGTTTTTCAGAATTTAAAATATTCAAACAACCCATTCATATATAATTTAAAAATAATACATCAAGGTTGCAACAGAAAATAATAATTACATATGTGTAATGCAGCGGAAATTAAAAATAGGGCCAACATGGCCTAATCACGGGTTAAACAGGCATGTTCATACGAGATCTAGTCTAATACAATAATTCAAAATAATATATCTTCCCAAAATTCCCATGTATGCATATGACGATGCATAATTCTCAACTCTGAAAGAAAAAGGAAAAATATGGTTTGGTCAGCAAAAACTTGCTGAGTAAGTTAACACGTACATGATTATGAGGTTTCAAAACCTTTACTTAAATTTAAAGGAAACATGTGCATAATGTAATCTATTCATTTAATAATAACTTTAATCGCATAATTTAAAAGTCATGGATTCCATACGATCTTAAATATAGCTTGCAAAGTAACTAAATAAATTGCCATAAATATCAAAGCACAATATAATACAGACTTAATTTGGAATTCTCGCAACCTTCTCGTTTCATATCTTTTAGAGATCACCATCGCTAGGGCTCTTATGTCCGCGAGCCTTACGCCTAGGCTCTTATGTCCACAAGTATCATGGTCGATCTTTTAATTGGAGTTAATGCGTCCGCTAGCCATACGATCAGTGTTTCGCTAGGGCTCTTATGTCCGCCAGCCTTACGCCTGGGCTCTTATGTCCATAAGTATCATGGTCGATCTTTTAATTAGAGTTAATGCGTCCGCTAGCCATACGATCAGTGTTTCGCTAGGGCTCTTACGTCAACCTAGACATACACTTGGGCTCTTATGTCCCAAGCCGCAGAGAACATTGACAGTATCTAGCTTAGTCATAACCTGCAATATTTTAACCTTCTCGTTTCGTGTATCTTATTTCAAAGAGTCTTCTACTCGTTTAAACCTTAAAGGCTAGTTTCACCGTTTCAACAAGATTTCAAGATTTGACTCGGTCAACCACAGTTTACTCTAAAATTCATTAAAAATCGGGTATAATTCCAAAAATTCTGAAATTTTACCACTGACTCAGAAACATCGAGATGAACAACTTTCATGTTTTAACTTTTTCAATCTGAGATAGCAAAATAGGTCAAATACATCAATTTTCGTCATAACATTAATCTGACCGAATTTCGTGTACAGCAGTTCAAGATTATCAAGTTCTATCATAGCAAATCAACTCCAAACTTAATGAAATTTTACAGAGACCTTCATAAGACATTTATCTACAACTTTCATGTTCGGCTAAAGATCTAAATCGGTCTAGAACTAGTGTCAAAAACGTGATCAAGATCGGACCTAAGTTCTGTCAAGAAATTCAAGATCCAAGTTCAAGCAGTTCGGTTTCAGGTGGATTTCACATATCAAATCATCTCTAAAAATTATGAAAATTTTACAGTAGATAGATCTAAGCCTTAGAAATGTTTTTCGTGTTTTAAGTTTTTCCGTTTGAAGTCGTTTTAAGGTTCGGAAAAATTAGACAAAACTGTTGCGCCGGTAGAAAACATTCAATGACAGATTTTCGAAATCTTGTGTAAACTTTTAGGTTTGAATATTTTAGTTACTCTCAAAACCATGTAAGGATTAACTTATTTGAGATTGGATTATCGGCTCGCCAAATTCGTAGGCGTGGCTTCCACGTCCTTCGTTCGTCCTCCGAGATCCTCCGTTCTCCCTCCTTCACCAACCTACGGCTGTGGAGTGTTGGATCTCGTCCAAGTGCCTTCTTCTCCGTCGAAGTCGTTCAACAATCTAATCTCTATATATTTTTTTCTATTCTATTCGTTCTTCTCTTTTTTTTGTATATATAAATCTTTTTTTTTTTGCAACCCCCTATGAAGATGATGGGAATGTTGTTTAAAAAGGGGTGAAGGGTCGGCAAAATTGGAAGTTAAATCTTCCCAAGATTTACTCCAACTATCTTCTTGTTATCTTCTATATATCCTACACATATATTAAATATATAATATATATTGCATATCATCTTAAAGATATGCTACATTAAATATATAATATATATTGTTGTAGTTATTTATTAATTCCTTCTATTTATTTTTTTGTGTACATAGAATTGATTTGAATAGCACAATAGATGAAGAAGATTAAATTTTGAAAGAGTAATCGGCGTTAGATTTAGGGATTTAGAATCAAAGATTTATTCCAAATCTTTTCCTACCATATTGAGTTTGACAATATACTAAAAATAGACTAAATAGTATTATAACTACCATGCATATAAATATTGTTGGGTTTAAAAATATACTAAAAATAGAGTGAATCTTGTCATATAAATATAGACTAAATATTTATTTCCAATCATTTTGCTATGTATATATATAGATTTTGTTATTATTATTCTTATCTTTATTATTATTATTATTATTATTATTATTATTATTATTATTATTATTATTATTATTGTTATTATTATTATTATTATTATAAAATTATAAAATAAAGTGTTTATTAATAATTATGCGTATAGTAATTACACACGTAATAAAATGGTTTTAATATATAAATAAATGGATTAATTTAAAATATATTTAGAATAATGTAGGGTATTACAAAACTCCTATCTTAATTTTATTTGGATCTCAATTTAATTTCGGATTCGAAATATTGAGTCCATCTATATTTGGTTCCCGTGCAATAATTTATTTAATGAAATTATTTTCGACATCACGGGCTCTTGGAATTTTGATTCCTTTTTAAATTAAATTCCATTTCTCATTTTCTTATGATTCTTTATCCATGTATTATATTTATTTAAGTTTTGTATTTATTTATTATCTATTTATTTATTTTATGTTGCAAAATTCTCGGGTATTACAGTCTACCCTCCTTAAGAATCAACTTCGTCCTCGAAGTTGTGTTTCGGTTTTTCTCGTGCTAAGGTCTTTTGTTTGTTTTACTATTTTGTGACTGAACTTAGAATTAAAACTTCTAAGTTGGCTACGTACCCTGTGAAGGGATCAAGCCATAACGTAGTTCAAAACAATTTGAATTTGTTTATTTATGATTTAGGATACATCTTATCGAATCGAACTCGAAAATATTTTTTTTTTTACGGGGTATCACAAATACCTTTCGAGGTAATGTGCGATGCAAGTGATCTCGCCGTGGGTGCAGTTTTTGGGCAACATAAGGAAGGGAGACACTGCGTGATTCATTACGCAAGTAATGCCCTGAATGAAGCTCAAACCAATTACACCACCACGGAGAAAGAGATGTATGCTGTGGTTTTCGCGTTTGATAAATTCAGACAATACCTCATTGGTACGAAAACCATAGTATACACAGATCACTCTGCACTGAAATACTTGTTCAGCAAACAAGATGCCAAACCTCGATTAATTAGGTGGGTACTTTTGTTGCAGGAATTTGATATCATAATAAAAGATAGAAAAGGCAGAGACAATGGTGCTGCTGACCATTTGTCTCGAATAGAAATTGATAAAAATGAGATAGCCGTCAACGAAAATTTTCCGGACGAGCAACTGTTTGCCTGGCACCTTCATGATCAAGCTTGTCCATGGTTTTCCGACATTGCTAACTTTTTAGCATGTGGAATAATCCCACCATTCCAGCAAAAGAACCAAAAAGCAAGGTTCAACCGAGATGTAGTTGACTACTTCTGGGAAGATCCTTATCTCTTCAAGCATTGTGCAGATTCGATTATTAGACGATGTGTAACTGAGCACGAGGCTTATCAAATCGCTAAAAAATGTCATGAATCGGAATATGCAGGTCACCATGGCCCCACTCGAACAGCTCACAAGGTGCTTGAGTGTGGTTTCTATTGGCCTACCATTTACGAGGATTGCAGGGCGTTTGTTAAGGCTTGCGACAGATGCCAAAGATTAGGGAATATCTCCAAGAGGGATGAAATGCCTCAAAAAGGAATTCTCACCCTTGAGATTTTCGATGTATGGGGTATTGACTTCATGGGACCATTCCCGACATCTGATGTGAATCATTACATCTTGGTAGCTGTCGATTACGTGTCCAAGTGAGTCGAGGTGGTTGCGCCGCCAACCAACGATGGTCACCAAGTCATCAAATTTTTGAAAAATAACATTTTCAATAGATTTGGTGTACCTAGGGTAATCATATCTGATGGAGGAACCCACTTTGTTAACAAAGCTTTTGCAAATCTTATGAGCAAAAGTGGAATTCTCCACAAGATCGGCACGCCTTATCATCCCCAAACCAGTGGCCAAGTCGAGGTATCAAACCGCGAAATCAAACATATACTCGAGGCCACTGTGGGGATAACCGGCAAAGGCTGGTCACGTAAGCTCAGTGATGTTTTATGGGCATATCGCACTGCATTCAAGACTCCCATCGGGATGTCTCCATACAGGCTTGTCTTCGGAAAAGCCTGTCATTTGCCTGTAGAGCACAAGGCTTACTGGGCTGTAAAAACGCTTAATTTTGACCCACGAGTTGCTCAGAGTAAGCGCAGGTTGGACCTCAATGAAATTGAGGAAATGCGTGCGCAAGCTTATGAAAGCTCGAGAATTTACAAAGAGCGGACCCAGAAGTTACACGATCGTCGTATAAAGTCTAAACACTTCTATGTTGGCCAAAATGTCTTGTTATTCAATTCTAGGTTGAAACTGTTCCCCGGAAAGCTTAGATCCAGATGGGAAGGGCCATACGAAGTGGTGCACGTGTTTGAAAGTGGAGCTGTCAGGATTCGAACTGACAAGGGAGAGCTGGTGGTGAATGGACAGAGACTGAAGGAGTACCTCGGACAGTTCGACCCCGAAAAAGAAGTTCAAATAATATCAGAGCCGGCCTATGCTCAATAAATATATATATATATATATACTTATATAATTATTTATTACATAACATATTCATTTTTCTCGGACAATAAGTATCCAAAAATCAACTAAACATTTAGAGTACCAAGACTCTAAATGTGAGGATGTTGATATTTGGAGAAAATCTAATTATTTTCTTATGTTTGCCTTGCAGGAATTAATGGAACCAACAAAAAGAAAGATAAAGCTTCAAAAACCAGGTTCCCAGTTGGATTAATACTAAATTTAATGGAAATTAATTTCGGAATTTAGAGAAACTTAAAATCCGGAATAAATCCATAAAATAAGGGTGTTAATCCAACCTAATTTATGCAAGCAATTTATTATATAGTAATATTTCTGTTTAAATATGTGTATTCAGTATGTTAATTTTAAAAGAAAATCCATAATTTCAGAAAATGGTAAAAACTGGAAAAATTCCAAAATTTTTCTAAGTGTTGAATGCGATCTATTTTGTATTTCAAATCAATTCGGTCTAAATCGAATTGTTTGAAACAGATCGCATCGGAGGTGTTGCCTTGGTAATTTTAACCAATTCGGTCTCCAAGCCAATTCGGTCTAGACCGAATTGGCCTAAGAGACCGAATTGAGCTTCCAAGGCACATGTTCCATCCTTGCGTACATATGGCCAAGTAGCAATTCGGTCTATAGCAATTCGGTCTACACCGAATTGATTTTCAATACTGAATTGATCTACAAAAGGCATTGCTTTTCCTTAGTCTCATTCCTGCAAGTGACCAATTCGGTCTACAAAGCAATTCGGTCTAGACCGAATTGCTTGAATAGACCGAATTGCCTCACAAGAGCAACCCCCATTATTTTTCCTAAGTACCCAATTCGGTCTTCTTACTGCAATTCGGTCTCTAGATCAATTCGGTCTAGACCTAGACCGAATTGGCCTAAGAGACCGAATCTCTCACAAGCACTTGGAGATCACATCAATTCGGTCTAGACCGAATTGATGGTTCGGTCTCCAATAGGACGAATTGCCCCCTATCCCTCACCCTATATATTTCTCTTTCCCCCTCTTTTCCCTCACTTTCACTTTCCCACACTTAGACATTTTCCCGAACCCCCTCTCGCGAACTTCATCTTCCTCGCGAAACCAGAGCTCGTATCCAAGTTTTACTCCGACCAAAGTGTTTAAAAATGGCTTCATCGTCTTCCAATCCTAGTGGGAGTATAGGGTAAGTTCTCTTATTTTGTTTTCGCACCCTGTTTTCGCGAGTTCCAGTTTTGTGTTTTCTTCATTTTGCAAAATCGATAATGGGGAGGGGAATGAGGACTTTTTTCGAGTTAGGGATAGTCGGAAAGTGGTCAGAATGGGTTGGGTATGATCGGAACGGGGTAGAACAGAGTAGTGCGAACTAGGGCTTTTTCTTGCTTTGGTTCGAACTGCCATTGTTGATGTTTTGAGTTCTCTGTGGTGTTGGGGGATATCTATTTTGATAAATTGGGTTTCAAAACCCTCAAAAATCCGTTTTTGTTCCATTATGTGAATACTTTTTGCCATTGTTATTGTTTGTGCATAAACTGTGTTGCTTTTGTTTGTTCTTTGAAAATGTGGAAATGGGTGAACACAGAGGTTATTTTTCCCTCAACCACTGTGTTATTTTCACCTACTGGATACTTGATAATGTTGTTGGACATGCATGTTAATGAGATTGCCTAATCTGTGTTTTGAAGCATGAATTTTGTGGCAAATTTTGAGAATCATTGGTGTGAATGGACTGTGGTTATATGTTTGTTTTGTGTTTGCATGCTACTGTGTTGTGGAACCTTATTAATAAATGCTTTTGTGGGTACCTGTTTACCACAACTTGCAAACTCAACTGAAAAGTTGATGTTTGTATACACTGGAAACATGGTATTACAGACGAAACCATGCCAAAATTTTCCCTGACAAGTCTTTTTCAAACACTATTGGCATGGCACTTATGTTTAAAAAGACAAAAAAGTTGATAGAATTTTGTTTTTATTTAAGTGTTTGACATGTTCATTATTGGGATATGTGGGGAATAAACAAGTGTAGCAACTTTGCTCACTCATTTATACCCATTTCCCAAAACAAAAATCCAAATGGGGGACCACTCACACCCCCAACTTTATTAAAAAAACAAGTCAAACACTTTCCATAAAATCCAAAAATAGCCTTTGTGTGTGTGTGTGCTTATTTTTTATTGTTATTTTTATTTTCCTTAATCCATCACCTTGTGCTAGTAATTGCATAACTCTTCATGTGTATTGATTCTTCATTATTAAATATCCATCTTCCCATTTCATATGCTTTTGATCACTTTTATAGTGATCAAAAACAAATTTTTCTTTTGTAGGCTCAATAGCCTATAAAAATTCTACCTTTTGGTCCGTTGACCGTTCAAAAATCCTTAGACTATCTTTAGTCTAAGAAAAATTTGTAAGGGTCCAAGACCCTTATTTCCCTTATTCTCTTACTTTGTGGTTGCAATAATTGTTAGATTCAATAATCTAACCTCTTGTCCTATAGTATGTAGTATAGCTCAATAAATTCAAGTAAAATCAACTAACTCGCATTTAGAGTTTAGCTCAAAATGTGAGGATGTTGATTTTCCACTTGAATATTATTATCAGAAAACCGTTAAAAACACTTTCCCCATTTTCGCAGGGACATCATCCTTCCGGATCCAGTTCCAGAACAGGAAAGGACCGAACTACTGGACCTGCCAGTAGAACTTCTAGGAGAAATCCTCTCCCGTATAGGAGAGGACGACATCAAAAAGGTTTTCGCTGTCAAAGAGGTATGCAAGAAGTTTAGGGCAGCAGGTGATCTCCCAATAGTCTACAAGAGATGTGAACTGGAGACCACAATCGTAAAGATGTGGCAGATAGAAATCGAAGGGCAGAAGGAGGAACTCATGCAAAAGTGTGTCGACGCAGGCAACTATTACCTCCAGTTCGTACCAGCTCTACAAGCATTCGAAGCAGGTGATGAGGAAGGAGCCTGTGAATTGCTGAAACCAGGGATTGATGATAATCACAAAGCATCGATCTTTGTCAGGGGATTCATGCTACTCAGCAAGCTGGATAATGAACAGGTCCGTCAGGGGATAGCAATGATAGACAAAATGGTGATGGACGAATCAATCATGGCATATGTGGGCAACAACGTCTTTGCATGGTTGATGGAAAGCCTGGAGACTTCTGATCTGTTCATTGACCAAGGACCCAGAGTCTACTGCCAAAGAGTGCTGGAGAACCAGGATGACTTGGGTGATTACTGCTTGCCCTGCAGCCTGACAAACTTCGTCCATTGGAGCAGGATCTTCTTCCAAGGATAGGAGAAGAAGGATGCGGAAGACATAGTCATCTGTAAGGAGTCACTTTTGAGTAGATTAAACTGAAACTTCATTTAGGAGATCTTTTGAATTGCTCCTTGTGAAAACTTGATCCAAGTGTATAGCATCTCATGTAACTAATATATTAATGGGTTTCTGTAAGTAAGGTCGTAGATATAAGCCGAACCTTGGAACCACCTGATGTGGTTGTTAGAAGTTGTAGTTTGAAATTAATCCTCCATGCTTTCCAAAGAGAATTTCGTCTTGAGTTCTCAAAAATATTTTGAAAAAGATGTGTGACAGTCCAAGATGAATAAGTGACCGTCATGCCAAAAACAAAACTGTGACATGCTTGCATGTTCACAGTATCTTTTTACTTCTTTCAATTAAATAACCGGCATAAAACAAGCATAAAATCTGTCACCTAAATTCACATGTTGAATTTAGGCTAAGGATGAAATTTTCAAACTATTAAATTGGGAAAGAACAATTAAAAATATGCTTGATGTAAATTTTTGAGGTTTTGAACTATAAAAAGCCAATGATATGATCACCTGGAAGAAAAACAAAATTTTCATGTTGAGAATTTGATTGAATGAAATGCAAGAATTTTTCAAAGGCTAAATTTAAGAATAAATGTATGACATGATCAAACCATACCATGTGAGATCTGAGCCGAGTCATTTACTCATTATTTCTTTGTTGTGTGAAAATCAATTCGATTAAAGGACACTAGAACTTGCAATTGGGACCGATTCAAGACCATGCCATATTCCCGAAATCGAGCATATGATCGAGGCACTTAGAAAAACCCAAATCTTTGGCCTTCGTTTGAAATCCAAACCCAAAAATATTTTCGCTTTAGGATTAACCACTCTGAGCCTATATGCCTAATTTTTCTTTGAAGCCACTATATTATTCCTAACTTTGTAAAAAGACCAAGAAAATCAAACCCAAGTGTACACGAACCAATCCCATCAAGGCATTATATTTTATGATCATCAAGAAAATATCAATCGGTATCCATAAACCGATCAAAAAAAAGAGAAGGAAAGAAAAGAAAAAGAAAAAGAGAAAAATGTTGAGATTCATTCAACAGAAATAAATTGCAATTGACAAAACAAATTAGAAATAGTCTAATGCCATGCAATAGAAAAGAAAAACAAAAGAAAGAAAGAAGTATTGATGATCATAAATTTTAAATAAAAATATGCCAAGTCATGGTGGAATGGATTCGTGTCACTTTTTAGCCCAATAATGTCCTTCCTTACCTAATGTTACAACCGTATGCCCCGTTATAACCTTAAATAAGACCTCGGGATCTCGATTTGAGGAAATGAGTAGGTAGCGAGTTGATCTAATTGCAAGCTTATGGGAGAATTTATTTGAATTTTATTATGAGCGTATTGTCTAAAAGCCAACTTTGAGAGTGAGTGAAATTTCCGATTCTACTATATATGAGGCTCTGCTTTGATTGATTAATGTTCATGTCATGCTTGAATTCAAAAATTGAACCAATGAAATTTTTTATACATATATTCAAGAAGAATCAACAATAATGATTGGTTTGTATGCCTATTCAAGTGAGAAGTATCATTTCATTAAACACTGCAATCAAGAGAGTTTAATACTTGTAATTTTGATTGTCTTATCCCAATATAACAAGAATGAAATTTTTGAAGCCACGCAAATGGATTGAATGTGCAGAGTCCATGCTCTTAGGAGCACTGACTCTGACTGCTCGGGGACGATCAGTATTAAATGTGAGGATGTTGATAATGGCCAAAATTGTCCATTATTTCCAATCCATTTCCGTGTCTGAGACGGACATTTTGATCGTAATCCCATCTTATTTTAATAAGAAAGTAGTTGAATTCGACAGATTAATGCAAGTTTGTAAGAAAAATAAGCTGGTAATGAAAGACACAAAAACTGTATTTGTGTTAGAAAAATCCAAAAACATGAAAAAAGGAAAAAGAAAAGAAAAAGGAATGAAAAGATGGGCAAAAGAATAAAATAGCCCACAAAAATCAAAAAGATGGGAAAAAGAATGAAAATCCCACAAACTGCAAATTTTGGTTAAGTGTTGAAGATCAATTCGATCTATGCAAATTCGGTCTAAAACGAACTGCTCATTAGACCGAATTAGTGAAGGGAAGAAGAAGAAAAATGGACAAGTGTTGAAGAAGAGAAGCAGATTTCCCAATTCGGTCTGTGGCAATTCGGTCTAAACCGAATTGACCCCTAGACCGAATTGCACTATGGAAAGAAGAAGACCCTGAAGATAAAGGAGAGATGCAATTCGGTCTAGACCGAATTACTGCATAGACCGAATTGCCTCAAAAGCAAGGAAGCCAACAGGAGCCATCATCAATTCGAAAAGGCCAATTCAAGATCAAGAAGGAAGATCTCGTGCAATTCAAATTGCACCAATTCGGCCTAAACCAAATTGCTTGAGGAGACCGAATTACATTCAAAATTGCATCCAATTGAAGCTGTGAGCACGTGAGAAATGCATGGCACTGTTGATGGGCCCTGATGGGCCTAGGGTTTCGAGAAAAAGTATAAAAGCTGACCTTCCTCAACACAAGAAAAAAGAATTCTTACACACTTTGACATTTTGTTGCGAGACAAAAAGAAGGAGCAGAAGTTGTTCTCCACCCCTTAAGGGTTAGGTAGGTAGTTTAGTTTAGTTAATTTATCTTTCATGCTTGTAGCTTAGTTTTAATATCTTGATCTCAGTTTATTTTTGTAGAAGCTTTGTTACTACCTTTAGAGTAGCCATTTCCATACATTTTACATGCTTTATAGTTAGAATAAACCCTACATTCAAGTTAATGATGGTTTTGGGTTATTTATTTGCTTTCAAGTGCCAATACAAGAAGAAATTCCAGAAATGGGTTTTATTTCATGTGTTTGACACCCCTTTAATGCTTTCCTTAGCAATAAATGTTAGAATGTTTGTTTATTTCAACTAGGTTACATTTATTATGTCCTAGTTGACTTGCATTCTCAATAAATGCATGTTTAATGGGTTTTGGTATGTTTTTATGTCTTAGAGCTTCAAATGAGTGTTCTTAGGTTTTAGATAATTTTAGGGTTGCTAGAATTTATTTTAATGTCTTATGTTACTGTTCTTGTTCTCTTTATTTTAGTTTATTGTTGCCTTAGATAATGTAAGTGTTCTTATTTTTTTATGCATGTAGTTCTTAGATTTTTAAGTGTTTTATGTTCTTTAATCTTTGATTTCTTGTTTGCAGAATTAGGGTTTGATTCATACCAATGCCTGCTGGACACGTACTCTACTATGCTATTTTCCTTAAAATGCTCACTAGTGAGGCTGTGAGGTGACACTGATGTGAAATGAAGGATTAGGTAAATCTCATCCATCATAAACCGCACAGTGGAAACCGAACCTGTACTTGTGAGCACAAAAATACACTTATGTGCAAAATGACATGCAATTCGATTTGAGGCAATTTGGTCTAAACCAAATTGCCCATGAAAATGGAATTGCATGGTAAAAAAATGTTTGCTGAATTCCTTATATAAAAATCTATATGCAATTCGGTCTAGGCAATTCGATGTTCGGTATACACCGAATTGCCCATGAGACCGAATTACATAGCAAAAATTGTTCTCATATGGTGCACAAGCAATTCGGTCTGTGCGAATTCGGTTTAGACCGAATTGCTCCCATAGACCGAATTGACCTTGTACACCATATTCTATGCATTCCATCCTCTCATTCCTTAGTTTATTTTCCTTGTCTTACCAATTCGGATTGCCAATTCGGTTTAGACCGAATTGACCTGGCAATTCGAATCACCCTCATTTTGGGGTAAATGCCTTGTCCAAATGTGAGTAAGGGAATGACTTCATCAATTCGAATTGTCCAATGCGGTTTAGACCGAATTGCTTCGACAATTCGAATTAGATGATATTTCATATCTTTGCAAGGATTAATTGGGTAAGGTCATACTTCATCCCTCATGCATCCCCAATTCGGTCTACTTTGCACTTTATCTAGTAGACCGAATTGATTTCTTCCTTCTATTTTTAAAACTTCTTTCTTGATTTGTGTAAGTTGCATGGGTGTATTGGGCTCAGGCCCATTTCATCTAATTTTATCCATTACACATTTCAACCCATTTGTGTCTCAAATATTGTGTGATTAACACTCACACAGTAACAAAAAACATTCTTTTAATTTCATCTTTTCCGTTTATTGTGTGTATGAATGGGTAATAAGGAACATCACAGATCAATGGTGGCGAAAAGGTCCCTTCACCGGGATAACGATTAGCTCGTCTTCTGTGTGTTAATTATTACTCGTTATTTTGCATGATCTGATTAGTGGTTGGTGGAAGCTACAGCGAAAAGGTCACTTCAAGGGGATAACGATTAGCTACTCACCCAACTCCTAATCAGATACAGTTTTCTTTTCTTTATCTAAATTTCAAACCTGAATTTCGAGCCATAGTACTGTTAGATAGTGTCGATCAACACTTTCATAGCATTACTGTAGTAAGAAAACGTGTAGGTTTTTCCTCTCTCATGGATAGTAGGACTCTTGATGGTAGCGATCACTATCATTAAGGGTTTCTCACTGTCTAAAAATCATCCCATCTGGAATACTTGGGAACCGGATAGCAGATATTTGCAGTCCGGATAACCCCAATTATTTCTGGCACTCTTTTTAGCCAAATTCTTCTTATCTCAGGCTAATCCATCTTTGTGTATCAAATTTTGTCTAACCCAACCCTATATTTTGGGGTATTTTATTTTACTTCTCATATACATGTATGCATGATACTATTATGTAGGTATTGTGGTCTATACTATTTTGGAGATCCTTCTCCTTGGACATAGAAGTCTTGGTCTTAATCAGATGCTGCATAATAAATTTCCACAAAAATCACTTTATAAAATCCGGATCTGAGTAAGGGATAAATTCGACAGTTATGACTAACTCATATTCTACTGGGGGTTGATTTTGAGAACTTAGAAGCAGAGTCAGCGACTAGGTCTCACCTAGACTGAAAGGATCTGTGTTTTAATTGAGAGTTTAGTACCTGTTTAGGGAGTGATTTTCAAACATCTATTGTTTTCTCAAAATTACTGTGTGTTGGAAATCTTTTATTAAGTATTGCATCGAATCAGTGTCCACTTGGATTCAGATAAAATGTGATAAATAATATTAGAGGAACAACATATAGGCCTTGGTTAATTTCTAAGGTAGGGTTGAGTATTCTTTCAACTACTGTCTTCTCCCGCCAAAGCCTAAAATTAAGTCTTGAGTGAGTACATTCGGAATAAACCTTCATAGGTCTGTTCCACTCATGTTTGTATCTCATAACTAACCGGATGTTATAAGCCCTGTGGCTTACTGATATTTGGGAGTTCTAAATCTGCATCTGGTCACCAAGACTATGGGCTCTTTTATACTAACAGAATGAGATAGCTTCTAAGACTTCCGAGTGATAGGTTTTTAAATGCTTTCTTTATTGCTTTCTTTATCGCTTTCTTTAAAATGCTTTCATAGAGGTCACTCGGAAGAATTAGAGGTTGGCCGCCGGTTGTAAGGTTTAAGAGTTATGGATTAGTTCGGGAATAAATTTGGACTTTGGGTGTGACAAGGGGGATGATAGGAGTACTTGGCATGTCAACTAATGATGTGTTAGGTGTTGCTTATCCACCATGGAGGAATCGGCAGGGGGAGTTATTAATCTGTGGTATCTTAGAGATTGAGGTCTTAAGAGCATGTAAATTCTGACTGTAAGTACCTGTCTGTTAAAGGGAACATAGCCTAGAAAGCATGAGGGTTAGCTAACTGATGAATTATCCCAACCAAAGATTTGTGTAATAAAAATGGAAGTTACTTATGTCTCATCTGAATCTTGTCCAATCTTTCTTATTTCTTTCATGTCCCTTCTGTCACATTTTAAGTCTGCTTTCATAGTATAATTTTACCTGCTTTCTTAGCATAATTCTTATCGCTTCCTTAGAATAGAATTTAATCGCTTTTTAGACTAAATTTACCATGTTTTGTAGAATAAACTTTAATTGCTTCCATAGGCTAGTTTAAATTATTGTCAAGTAGTTTTTAGAAACCATTGCAAACCTTGAATCGAGTAACCGAGTGGAAAATCTTAGTAAACGATGTGGTCCCTGCTTCTATCGCACATCCTCCACTGAACGATCCGGTCTTACTATAAATTACTGCAATTTTTGACACCGTGCGCTTTCGGGGGCATAGTTTCTTAACACGAGTAATAAAAACGTGACAACCTATAAACATATCCCTAATCCCAACTCCATCTTTATAAATTGGTTTCATTAAATAAAATTAAACCGGGATTATTATTCTTCAGAAAATACTCATATAGTGGGAAATTGTCAAAAGTTTCATGGCGAGGATCTTCATGGCAGGAAAATTGTCAAAAGTTTCATGCCGGGGAGTTTCATGGCGCCATTTGAAATCAAAGTTTCCCACATGAGTGATAAAAAAGTGAAATATATCCTTAAACCCCTTCCCGTAAATCATAACTCTTTTCATTTAATAAATTCGAACTTATTATCTTATTTTCTTAAAAATACTCGTGTGGGAAATTGTCAAAAGTTTCACAACACTATCATTGAAGTACTTGTCTCAATTGGAATATCCCCATACAATCCAAAAGTTGCGCCTTGCAAAATGGAATCAGGTGTCTAACAAAATATTTAGTTCCAATCAGTAAAGGATTGAGAGCATGTTCTCCTGGACGTATTTCCATAACTTATTACTTATTCTTATTAGAATCAAACCAGACCAGATCAGACCACACTATATTTATAGTTGTAATCAGATCAGATCAGAAATATTCAGACCAAACCAGGCCAGATCTTATAATATTCAGATCAGAACACCTTATTTTAGGCGAAGAGAACAGGGCCTTAACTCGTGAAAGAGCGTCTGTCACTAACTTAGCTTCTCGAGGTATATTAGCTTCTTGATTTATATGGTGCATGAACCAATCAACTTATTATAATTAATTTTAAGTTGGAATTCATATCATTTATTCAACATGATATAATGAATACGCGATATTTGGCAGTAGTCGAGAAAAGTGCTAGGGTTTCCATGTCGTCGTCCCCGCCTACCCCTGACCAACCTTCGCCCTCGGTGCCGCCGGACCCAGGCGTGCAGCCTAAGCCTTCGTTCAGAGATATTGTGATCCCTCGCACTACCCCTCTGTCGCCCACGGCGGCGTCGGATGTTCCCCTTAGTGAATTGGTCTCGTTCGATACGGTGAATGATAATTCCTTACTTCCCAGAATTCATATTCATAGAGCGGCGATTGATCGTCTTAGTGTGCCCTTCCTGGACGCGTTGATGGTTCGTGTGCTTAGGAAAAATATTGGCTTGACGGTCATGCAAGCACGACTACAGGATATATGGAAACCAAAGAGCCACATGAAGGTTGTGGATGGAGATAAAGGTTACTTTTTGATCAAGTTTGCTTCGGTTGAGGATCGTTGCCATGCCCTTTATGATGGTCCATGGTCAATGTTTGGACACCATCTTGCGATAGCCCCTTGGTCGAAGGACACATATGCCACTGCATGCCGTATTACTAAAACGGTGGTGTGGGTGCGCTTTTTTTTAGGAAGATATGAGGATTCTAATCGCGAAAATGATAGGAAGGCCGTTACGAGTGGATATAAATTCAAGAGATCTGAATGCGGTCGATTTGCTAGGGTCAGTGTGGAAATTGATTTGAGCAAGCCTGTGATTGGGAGAGTTATGGTTAATGATGAATGGCAGAATGTTGCTTATGAAGGTCTTCATCATATATGTACGACTTGTGGTAGGTTTCGGTTTAATCTTGGTGAATGTATGCATCATGGCTCTGAGGCTGACCCCCCCCCCCCCCCCCCCCCCGCCGCACCGGAGCCTCCAGTGGTGGTCTCTCCGGTAGCGCCGGAGACTTGTGTACAGGAAAGAGTGGCGGTTGGAGATAAGGTCGGGCAATCGAATCTGGCAGAGGGTGAGTTACCGTCGGATGATGAGTCCAATCATGTCCCCATGGACATTGCTGCACCTGTTGCTGATAAGGGTCCTTTGGTGACCCATGGAGATTGGATAATGGTCACCCGGCCACCTCGCTTGCCTCGTCGAGATGGCCAGAAAATTATTCCTAGAATGCCACTGTAAGACGTGGCTAATAGATTGGATATAAGGGCTCCTGGCAAACCTGCACAGGCTACTAGTAAGGGTAAGTGCCCGGTCACATATAATTATGATGAGGGAGGTGTAGACCTACCTGCACCGGTTAAAAGGTACAAAGGAAAGCGGCAACGTCGGTCATTGGAGATGGGTCAATTGTCCATGCAAGGGCCAAACTTGAGTGTACCACAGCAGAACTCCTTTCTTGCTTTGGCTTGGGAAGGAAATGATTTGGAGGAGAAACAGTTGGCGAATGGCTCGCAAGAGCATCCCAATACGGTTTCCCAATGATTGAGTTTCATGACTTTACGGTGCTTACATAGAATATCCGTGGCGCCATGCACGCAAACACCCATCGCCACCTAGTGGATATGTTGCGGTCTCTGAGGCCGTCTATTTTAATAATTATGGAGCCAAGGGGCTCATTTGATCGACTTCGGGTTCAACTTTACAGATGGAATTACGAAGAGATTCATGTGATTGAGAGTGTAGGGCAGGCTGGAGGGCTCTGGATCCTCAAAAGGATCGGCCTACAGGTGTCTTTCTCAGTTACCCTTGCTATGTCACGCATTATTACTGTTCGTATTGCTCATGGGGATACGGCTTGGCACCTTTCAGCGGTGTATGCTAGCCCTCGGATTGGAGATCGAGTAGGGGCCTGGAATGATATGAGACATGTAGGCTCGGTTGTGCGTGGTCCTTGGCTTGCGATTGGGGACTGGAATGATTTCCCATATACGTCGGAATCGTTTGGTTTTCCTCATGACCACTGGAAGAGTAGTTGGTTCAGAGACATGCTGGATGATTGTGGCCTTCGAACTATACATACTGTGGGAGATGAATGTACTTGGCAGAGAAATAATTCAGGAGGCCCGCTGGCTCGCAAGCGTCTCGATCGGGCGGTTGCAAATGCTGCTTGGTCGTCTTTGTTCCCTGGCGGTGTGGTGGAGACTCTTCCTCAATGGGTCTCTGATCACAACGCTCTTCTCATGAGGTGCTGCGAGGCCTTTGAAGGAGGTGGGGATAGACCGTTTAGGTGGGAGCTTGCTTGGTCTTCTCACCCACACTATAGTCATATTGTGGATGCAACATGGCATGGAGGAAGCCAGAACATCTGTGAACGTGTTCAGCAGGTTCAAGAGGCTTCCAAATTTTTCAACAAGCACACTTTTGGTCATATCCGTAAAAGAAAAGGGCGTTTGTTGCGTCGACTTGCTGGGATTCATAGGGTCCTTAGTAGAGTTGATTCTTCGGTGCTTCATTTGTTGGAGGACAAGTTATCTAAGGAACTGGATGAGGTTCTGCAGCAAGATGAAATGTTGTGGTTCCAAAAGTCTCGGGATAAGTGGGTTCGGCATGGGGATGGGAACACTCGGTATTTCCATTCTCAAACAATTATTCGACGGAAGAAGAGTGCGATTAAAGGACTCGAGGTCGATGGATCATGGTCCACCAATGATGCCACTCTTAGGAGCCATGCACATTGACATTTCAGCTCCTTATTCGCTGCTTCGACCAGGCCTCCTTGTCAGCATGGTTATTTAGTGCCGTTGCCTGCATTACAGGTGGGACTGATCTTGATAAATGTGTGGATATGAAGGACATGAGAAGCCATTCGGCCCCCGGACCTGATGGTCCGCCTACTATTTTTTATAAGCTATATTGGCCGTCCATTGGTGAGACTGTTTGGAGGTTTGTTAAGGAGTCGGTGGAGGCGGGACACTTTGATCCGGCCATTGCTTCCACTTTTATATGTTTGATTCCGAAGGTTGAGGTTCCGAGAGATATTCGCCAGTTCCGTCCTATTAGCTTGTGTAATGTGAGCTATAAGATTTTGATGAAGGTGTTGGTAAATCGATTGCGCCCGCTTCTTCAGGCATAATGTAATACCTGTGAATTTTCCATCATAAAATAAAACGATAACTACATAAATAAATAATAAATAAAATAAATAAATAAATGAGTCCAGCAAATAAATAAACAGAGATAAGGAAATGAGAAATGAGATTTTAACTTAAAAAGGAATTAAAGGTATTTAATTAAATAAAAAGAATTATTAAAGGTAAATAAATTACACACCAAAACCCGACACTAATGAACTCGAGGATTCGAGTCCAAAACATCCAATTAGACCCGAGAATAAATTTAGAGAGAAAGTAGAAACCCGAATATACCCCGGGAATCGGAATTCGGGAGCATAGAGGGATAGAAACCCGAAAGAGAGGCGGAAAAGCACGACGGATCGCACGACCCGCCCGGACTGAAGTCCAGGCGAGTACCGCGCGGTGGCCGCGCGGTGGAAGGGGAAACAGCGCGCCACGACCGCGCCACTTGACAGATTCGCCCGTTGCGTGAATCTCTCGCCCGAACGCGGATTTTTCGACTTTCGGTTGAACATCTCTCGACCCAAGACCTTTAGGTCAGATGTTGGACGCCCTAGGACTTGGGAAATCTATAAATAAAGCCCTCGGGAGCCCCAAACAAGTTTACAAAACCCTACAACATTCTATACGTTCGAAACCCTAAATCCGGAGTCGTCGGAGGCACGAAACCAAGACGAACGCTGTTGGACGAGTTTCTCTACAGATCTCCATAGTCGTGGTAAGTCTCGATCCAATCTTTATTCAATAAACGATTCGAAAACGAATCCTAATCATCTCATTTTTCTTTCTACACCTCGAATTGGATCTAGATCGTAGAACCCGACGAACGGAGAGGAGGAACGGTAGACGGGAAGCCACGCCTTCGAATAGACGATCCCCGACGTTCATAAACTCAGTAAGTTAACTCTTACATGGTTTTGGGATGAATTAAAACATTCAAACTAAAAGATTATCAAGAAATCGAAAATCTGTCAATCTAATCTTTCTACCGACGCAACAGATTTGTTGAATTTTTCCGAACCTTAAAACGAACTCAAACGGAAAAACTTAAAACATGAAAAATGTTCCTAAGACTTAGATCTAGCTACTGTAAAATTTTGAGAATTTTTGGAGTTGATTTGATATGTGAAAACCCACCGAAACCGAGCTGTTTAAATCTAGATCTTGAAATCTTGGACAGAACTTAGGAATGATCTTGATCACGTTTTTGACATAGGATCTAGACTGTTTTAGATCTTTGGCCGAACATAAAAGTTATAGATAATTGTCTTAAGATGATCTCTGTCAAATTTCATTAAATTTAGAGTTGAATTGGTATGGTAGAAATCGAAATCTTTAAACTGTGACACATTAAACTCGGACAGATTTGCTCTTCTGCGAAAATTGGTGATTTTGACCTAATTAGGTATCTCGGATTGAAAAAGTTAAAACACGAAAGTTGTAGATCTTGACGTTTCGGAGTCAGATAAGAAATTTTGGAATTTTTGGAATTAAATCTGATTTTAGACGAATTTTAGAGTAAACTGTGGTTTACCGGAAACGAAATCTTGAAATCTTGTTGAAACATGGAATTAACCTTTAGGGTTGAAACGAGTTGAGATATTATTTTTAAATAAGTACAATTGGAGTCAGATTTTAAAAATTAAATCCCCTTACAAACTCGATAAATTAAAATTAGGGGTGAGTGCTCTGCAGGGTGCCCCCTAACGATTCACTTCGTGCCGTAATGGACGATGGTGACCCCGCGCGCTAAACTTGAGATATGGATTGCCTAAACGGCGAAATATAGAGCCTACACTCTCGTGAATATCCGTATGGGTTTTCCGAGGCTCCGGAGTGGTACTGGGTATGGCTGATACGGTTGCGGCCGCCGGGCTACCGGCTAAACTTGTTGACATCGCGATGCTATCGTGAAACTTTGAAATACACAATCGGGAATGTAACGGGGATTCTAAATTAAATTAAATAAGATTAAATTATGTTGTTGTCCAATTAAATTATTTAAATACTTTATTTAAATTATGGCTTTTATCTTAAACCTTGTGATATGTGCTATTAAATAGAGCCCTGAGATAAATTATGCTATTGGATACTTGATTAGATTAAATTATATATCATGTTATTATCATACTTTTGTTAAATTATTAAATTAATGGCTTTTAAACCCTACGATCATGCATGTGTTAACTTACTCAGCAATTTTGCTGACCAAAACCATTTTTATTCCTTTCCTTACAGAATATGTGGAATGAGCATGAGTGAGCACGATTCATGCATGGGTTTTTGGGGAACACTTATTTTGCTTTTAAATTTCGCACTTAGACTATATTATGAACGGGCCTGTTTAACCCGTGTTTTGGCCATGTCGGCCCTTTTTATATTTTCCGCTGCGATACTGTACTAAACCAAAAATTTCCGTTGCGCTATGCTATTGTTATTTTCGAATTATATTGTATGGGCTATTTTGAATGATTTAAATGTTTTTAAATACTGCAATACCTAGCCTTGCATCTCTTTAGTAAGCTCGGAGAAACCGTGTCTTACTAGGGAGATGTGGCGGTGACATCCCGACCTGGGTAACCAAAAACCGGGGTGTTACAAGTTGGTATCAGAGCCCGGCTATTTTTAAACTATTATTTTTAAACCATTATTATTTTTAAACTATTATTAGTATTTTGACTATTATTTTAAATTTTAAAGTATTATTTCCATGAAAATTTTTATTTTAAAACCCATGGAAAAATATATATATGTGGTGCATTAAATTATTATTGGGGGGAAATATCATTTGCATTTGCATGTTGCATCTCTGTTATGAACTTAGAATCTTGGAAACTTGAACTTAGAATCTTGGCGAATTGAACTTAGAATCTTGGCGAATTGAACATAGAATCTTGGCGAATATTAACTTAGATATCTTGCTTGCGCTAGGTGGCTAGTCAAGACATGATGCAGTTGATGGTCAGGATGATGAGTGTACATCTCGATTCCCACCAAACCCTAGAGCAAATGAAGTACCGTATGGCTCAATTGGAGACCGATTTACGCCACATGGGCAACTTGAGAGAGGCGGATCATCACCGCATAAACCAACTCGAACGCCAAGTTCAAACCCTTACTACACAAAACTTAGAGCTGTAAACGAGCCGAACCGAACCGAGCTTCAAGTGTTTGAGCTCTGTTCGTTAAGCTTAACGAACGAACACGAACCGAGCCAAAAATCTTAACGAGCCAATTTTCATGTTTGAGCTCTGTTCGTTTAACCTTACGAACGAACACGAGCCTAGTCGAGCTCAGTTAACGAACCATTTATTTTATTAATAAATTTATTTGTTTTAGAATTAAATTAGGTGTGAAAATATAATGTATATTGTAATACTCCCTCCGTTTTTTTATAACCTTACCATTTGCATAGTTGATACTATTCATTAAGTAATTTTGATTCAACTTTTTAGCATAGTTGTGTAAGATAAAACATAGTCAATTGAGATATTGTTGGATTCATCTAATCTCGCAGTTTTATAATATCAAATTTTTATAATTTTTACTTGTATATTATTTGAGTTATTAATGATTGAAAATGTATATTGGATTGCGTGCAGAGAAGAAATGGAGAAGATATAAAAAAACGGAGGGAGTATAATTTATGAGAGAAATGTGAAATTAATAAAAATGAAAAATGGAAAGAACAACTAGATAAAATTTTTATTTTTTATAATATATATTCCATTAAAAAAAGAATTCCGAACTGTTCGCGAACTTAACGAACGAACACACAAACCAAATTATGTGTTTGAGCTCGGTTCGTTTAACTTACCGAACGAGATGTTAACGAACGAACACGTGTCGAAGCGAGCTCAGCTCACGAACTGTTTGTTCTATTTACAGCTCTAACAAAACTTAATACTAAAGGAATACATCGATGCCCACGGGGAAGACTTAAACACTATCTTTGACGAGCTGATGCCGCCGAGTTCGGAGGAGGAAGATCCGGAGGAAGATCCTGCTACCCCACCGGAGGATGTCATGAGACACTAGAGCTTCTATTGTTAGATACTATTTTGCTAGGAAAATATCGCTACTTTTGTACTAAAATTTCTTTTGAGGAAATAAAATGCCCGATTTATTTATTTTTTATTTAAATCGGAAGGGAAATTTTAAAATAAAACCCCCGAGGCATCGTATGCTTCTTAATTCGAGCGAGCACCACGTGCGAAATTACAAAACACATATACATTTATAAAAAAATCGTTAAGACTATACGTTAAATTCACAAGTCCTAATCCACCCTATTCGTACCAGAATGACACCCAGAGGAAGAGGAAGAGGAAGAACTCAACCCGCTCCCCAAACCACCACTGAAACACCTACTGAAACACCTCCAAACGTCACTGAACCGATTCAACCTGATGAGGAACAGCCCCAAGGTGCGCAGGACGCCCCCGCACCGAACAATGTGGGCGATCGCCTTAGGACGATAGAGGAAGTGTTGATTGCGCTCGGAAACGCGCAAGTCAACCAGGGTCAAGCTGCGGCGGTACCTCCGCCCCAAGCTCACCCTAACTACCTGGCGATGGTGAATCCTTACCAGCCGCCCCACTATGCTGGTGAGGAGGATCCAGCTAAACTGGAGGAATGGATCCGGACTTTTGACAAGCTGCTGGGAGCGGTCAAATGTCCGGAAGGAGAGAGGGCACATGTCGCTTCATACTACTTGGGAGGCGAAGCTGACGACTGATGGCAGGTACATTTTATGTGTTGAATACGCCCCTTAGAATTCTGTTTGATTCTGGAGCTAGTTGCTCAATTATAGCATCAAGGATAGTGCCTGAGTTAGATCTACCTAAGTGCGAGAGAATTAGCTTAGGAATTCAATTGCCTTCTGGAGAAGTAGTGTCTTGCTCTAAACGATATAACGGAATTCCTATAGTGATAAAGAACGTAGAATTCTTCGCGAACTTAGTAGAGTTTAACTTAAGAGACTTTGACATCATACTGGGGATGGATTGGCTATCCCACTATAAAGCGGTGATCGAATGCCAAAAGCAAAAGATCACCTTGTCAAAAAGTAGGGGAAAGAGAGTTATCTTTTACTCTCAGCCCCCTAAGAAAAGTAACAAAATCGTTAGTGCACTCAAACTAAGTAACTTGATGCGTAAGGGGTATGAACTATATGCGTGCCATGTGCACAACCTTGAGGCGGAAGAAAACAAGGTTGATAGCATACCAGTGGTAAGAGAATACCCGGACGTATTCCCTAAGGACGTTCCGGGCATGCCACCTGAGAGAGATCTTGAATTCACTATAGATCTCATTCCGGGGACAGAGCCTGTCTCAAAAGCTCCGTACCGGATGGCACCACTGGAAATGAAGGAGTTAAAGGAACAACTCGAGGAACTATTAGGAAAAGGTTACATAAGACCGAGTACGTCCCCTTGAGGAGCACCGGTTTTATTTGTCAAGAAGAAAGACGGAGGACTACGTCTTTGCATAGATTACCGAGGATTAAACCAAGTGACCATTAAGAATAAATACCCCCTACCGAGGATAGAGGATCTGTTTGATCAACTGAAGGGAGCTTCAGTATTCTCGAAGATCGATTTGCGATCTGGGTATCATCAATTGAGGATCGCCGAGAAGGACATTCCGAAGAAGGCATTTCGAACGCGATATGGCCATTACGAGTTCACCGTGTTATCCTTCGGGTTAACAAATGCTCCGGCCATGTTCATGAATCTCATGAACAACGTGTTCCGAGAATTGTTAGATCAGTGCGTCGTAGTGTTCATTGACGACATCCTGATCTACTCAAAGAGCGAGGAAGAGCATGCGAAACACTTAAATCAAGTGTTGGAAATCTTGCGAAGAAATAAGCTATACGGCAAATTGTCCAAATGCGACTTCTGGCTGAAAGAAGTGGCATTCCTCGGACACATAGTATCCGCTGATGGAGTATCAGTGGATCCGGCAAAAGTTTCTGCCGTGACAGAGTGGGCAACTCCCAAGAGTCCAACGGAAATAAGGAGTTTCCTTGGATTAGCCGGGTATTATAGACGATTTGTGAAGGACTTTTCAAGGATTGCACGTCCTTTGACCCAGTTACTGAAGAAAGGAGCAAAATACGAGTGGACCGAAGCGTGTGAGACCGCGTTTCAAGAGCTGAAGAAACGACTCACAACCACACCCGTATTAACACTACCATCAGAGAATGGTGACTTCGAAGTATATAGTGATGCTTCGAAGGAAGGTTTAGGTTGTGTCTTGATGCAAGACTCGAGAGTCGTAGCCTATGCATCACGCCAACTAAAACCCCACGAGGAGAATTATCCGACACACGACCTGGAGTTGGCAGCGGTCGTTTTCGCTCTAAAGATATGGAGACATTATCTTTATGGGCGGAAGTGTCGAATGTTCACCGACCACAAAAGCTTGAAATATATATTCACTCAGAAGGAGTTGAATTTGAGACAGCGAAGGTGGTTGGAACTTATTAAAGACTACGATTTAGAGATAGCATACCACGAGGGGAAGGCGAATGTGGTAGCCGATGCCCTAAGTCGGAAACCCAACACGTGACAAACTCGTTGGTAATTCCGCCGGCATTGTACATGGAGTTGGCTAGATTGGAGTTAGAACTTGTGCATCCTGGCATAGTGAGAGAAACGGTCAATGCCATGGTCGTAGAAACTCCAATATTGGACGAGATTCGACTCGCTCAACCGGGCGACCCGAAACTCGAGAAGATAAAAGAGTATATTGCCGAAGGAAAGGCAATAGGATTTGCTGTCCACGAGGATTGAAGCATCCGTTTTAAAGGGAGATGGTGTGTGCCCCTTAAATGTGCCGAGTTGAAGCAAAGGTTGATGGAGGAAGGGCACAACACGCCATATTCCGTACATCCCGGAGGTGACAAACTATACAAAGATCTGAAGAAGATCTATTGGTGGCCGGGAATGAAGAAGGAAGTGGCAAATTTCGTGGCGAGATGTCTCACCTGCCAAAAGGTTAAGGCAGTGCGACATAAACCCTTAGGATTGATGCAACCACTAGAGATTCCAAGTTGGAAGTGGGATAGCATCTCGATGGACTTTGTCTCGGGATTACCCCGATCACCTAAAGGCATGAATAAGATTTGGGTGATTGTGGATAGGCTAACGAAGACAGCCACATTCATCCCAATGAAAGACACGTGGACTATGGACCAATTGGCCCGAGCCTACATTGATAATGTGGTACGACGACATGGAGTACCACATGATATCATTTCCGATAGAGACAGTAGATTTGTCTCTCATTTCTGGACGGAGTTACAAAAAGCTCTCGGTACTCAAATCAAAATGAGCACCGCATTCCACCCGATGACGGATGGTCAAACCGAGAGGACAATCCAAACACTAGAAGACATGCTGAGAGCATGTGTGTTGGATTTCAAAGGAAACTGGGAATCTCATTTACCCTTGATTGAGTTTTCCTATAATAATAGCTACCATGCTAGTATCGGCATGGCACCTTTCGAGGCGTTGTATGGACGAAAGTGCCGAAGCCCTTTGAGCTGGGAAGAAAACGATAAGTCCGTGGTAGTGGGACCACAACTTATCGAAGACATGGCTCAACAAATCAAAGTGATTCAAGGGAAGATGAAAGCCGCTCAAGACCGTCAAAAGAGTTATGCCGACGTGAGACGACGAGACCTAGAATTTCAAGTGGGTGATAGGGTCATGCTAAAGATATCACCCATGAAGGGGGTGATGCGCTTTGGCAAACGAGGGAAGTTAAGTCCTCGATACATAGGACCTTACGAAATTCTAGAACGAGTCGGAACTCTAGCCTACCAATTGGCTTTACCGCCACACTTAGATAGAGTTCATAATGTCTTCCATGTCTCGCAACTAAAGAAGTATGTGCCGGACCCGACACATGTACTTCAACCGGAGATAATTGAGCTCGATGAAGACTTGACTTACGAAGAAGTCCCAATGCGTATTCTTGACACCAAGGAACGAGTAACGAGGAACAAAACCGTCAAAATGATCAAGGTTCTTTGGTCAAACAACGAAAGTGAGACGGCAACTTGGGAAGTAGAATCCGACATGAGAGAACGCTACCCGACATTGTTCCAAACCAATACCGACACAGTTATGGGGACATAACTGCAATCTTAAGGGGGAGAGGATGTCATACCACCAATTTTTCGTACACTTTTGTAAACGTTTGAACTACGTTATGGCTTGATCCCTTCACCGGGTACGTAGGCAGCTTAGAAGTTTTAATTCTAAGTTCAGTCACAACATAATAAAACAAACACAAGACCTTAGCACAAGAAAAAGCCAAAACACAACTTTGAGGACGAAGTTGATTCTTAAGGAGGGTAGACTGTAATACCCGTGAATTTTCCATCATAAAATAAAACGATAACTACATAAATAAATAATAAATAAAATAAATAAATAAATGAGTCCAGCAAATAAATAAACAGAGATAAGGAAATGAGAAATGAGATTTTAACTTAAAAAGGAATTAAAGGTATTTAATTAAATAAAAAGAATTATTAAAGGTAAATAAATTACACACCGAAACCCAACACTAATGAACTCGAGGATTCGAGTCCAAAACATCCAATTAGACCCGAGAATAAATTTAGAGAGAAAGTAGAAACCCGAATATACCCCGGGAATCGGAATTCGGGAGCATAGAGGGATAGAAACCCGAAAGAGAGGCGGAAAAGCATGACGGATCGCACGACCCGCCCGGACCGAAGTCCAGGCGAGTGCCGCGCGGTGGCCGCGCGGTGGAAGGGGAAACAGCGCGCCACGACCGCGCCACTTGACAGATTCGCCCGTTGCGTGAATCTCTCGCCTGAACGCGGATTTTTCGACTTTCGGTTGAACATCTCTCGACCCAAGACCTTTAGGTCAGATGTTGGACGCCCTAGGACTTGGGAAATCTATAAATAAAGCCCTCGGGAGCCCCAAACAAGTTTACAAAGCCCTACAACATTCTATACGTTCGAAACCCTAAATCCGGAGTCGTCGGAGGCACGAAACCAAGACGAACGCTGTTGGACGAGTTTCTCTACAGATCTCCATAGTCGTGGTAAGTCTCGATCCAATCTTTATTCAATAAACGATTCGAAAACGAATCCTAATCATCTCCTTTTTCTTTCTACACCTCGAATTGGATCTAGATCGTAGAACCCGACGAACGGAGAGGAGGAACGGTAGACGGGAAGCCACGCCTTCGAATAGACGATCCCCGACGTTCATAAACTCAGTAAGTTAACTCTTACATGGTTTTGGGATGAATTAAAACATTCAAACTAAAAGATTATCAAGAAATCGAAAATCTGTCAATCTAATCTTTCTACCGACGCAACAGATTTGTTGAATTTTTCCGAACCTTAAAACGAACTCAAACGGAAAAACTTAAAACACGAAAAACGTTCCTAAGACTTAGATCTAGCTACTGTAAAATTTTGAGAATTTTTGGAGTTGATTTGATATGTGAAAACCCACCGAAACCGAGCTGTTTAAATCTAGATCTTGAAATCTTGGACAGAACTTAGGAATAATCTTGATCACGTTTTTGACATAGGATCTAGACTGTTTTAGATCTTTAGCCGAACATGAAAGTTGTAGATAATTGTCTTAAGATGATCTCTGTCAAATTTCATTAAATTTGGAGTTGAATTGGTATGGTAGAAATCGAAATCTTTAAACTGTAACACATTAAACTCGGACAGATTTGCTCTTCTGCGAAAATTGGTGATTTTGACCTACTTAGGTATCTCGGATTGAAAATGTTAAAACACGAAAGTTGTAGATCTTGATGTTTCGGAGTCAGATATGAAATTTTGGAATTTTGGAATTAAATCTGATTTTAGACGAATTTTAGAGTAAACTGTGGTTTACCGGAAACGAAATCTTGAAATCTTGTTGAAATATGGAATTAACCTTTAGGGTTGAAACGAGTTGAGATATTATTTTTAAATAAGTACAATTGGAGTCAGATTTTAAAAATTAAATTCCCTTACAAACTCGATAAATTAAAATTAGGGGTAAGTGCTCTGCAGGGTGCCCCCTAACGATTCACTTCGTGCCGTAATGGACGATGGTGACCCCGCGCGCTAAACTTGAGATATGGATTGCCTAAACGGCGAAATATAGAGCCTACACTCTCGTGAATATCCGTATGGGTTTTCCGAGGCTCCGGAGTGGTACTGGGTATGGCTGATACGGTTGCGGCCGCCGGGCTATCGGCTAAACTTGTTGACATCGCGATGCTATCGTGAAACTTTGAAATACACAATCGGGAATGTAACGGGGATTCTAAATTAAATTAAATAAGATTAAATTATGTTGTTGTCCAATTAAATTATTTAAATGCTTTATTTAAATTATGGCTTTTATCTTAAACCTTGTGATATGTGCTATTAAATAGAGCCCTGAGATAAAATATGCTATTGGATACTTGATTAGATTAAATTATATATCATGTTATTATCATGCTTTTGTTAAATTATTAAATTAATGGCTTTTAAACCCTACGATCATGCATGTGTTAACTTTAACTTACTCAGCAATTTTGCTGACCAAAACCATTTTTATTCATTTCCTTACAGAATATGTGGAATGAGCATGAGTGAGCACGATTCATGCATGGGTTTTTGGGGAACACTTATTTTGCTTTTAAATTTCGCACTTAGACTATATTATGAACGGGCCTGTTTAACCCGTGTTTTGGCCATGTCGGCCCTTTTTATATTTTCCGCTGCGATACTGTACTAAACCAAAAATTTCCGCTGCGCTATGCTATTGTTATTTTCGAATTATATTGTATGGGCTATTTTGAATGATTTAAATGTTTTTAAATACTGCAATACCTAGCCTTGCATCTCTTTAGTAAGCTCGGAGAAACCGTGTCTTACTAGGGAGATGTGGCGGTGACATCCCGACCTGGGTAACCAAAAACCGGGGTGTTACACATAACATCGGCCCTTTTCAGTCGGCTTTTTTACCCGGGCGGGGTACGGCTAGCAATGCCATTATTTTGCAGAAAGTCCTCTCGGCATTCAAGAACAAAAATCGCAGGACTCGGTCAATTTTATTAAAAGTGGACCTTGAAAAGGCGTACGATAATGTTCGGTGGGAGTTTCTGGAGGAGTGTCTTCAGGAGATGCGCCTTCCGATGAACTTGATCCGAATCATTATGTTTTGTGTGTAATCTCCGGCATACTCTATTATGTGGAATGGGTCGGCTCTTCCAACTTTCACCCCAGCGAAAGGACTAAGGCAAGGTGATCCGCTTTCCCCTTATTTGTTCATTATTTTTATGGAGAAACTTTCTAGAGCTATATTGCAGCAAGTGTCGGAGGGGCATTGGGGGCCAATTTCCTTAGGACGTGGAGTCCCTACTATTTCCCATCTCATGTTTGCGGATGATCTATTATTATTTACTGGGGCCTCGGACTCTAGTATACGTTGCATGGATGACATTCTTACTATTTTTGCTGGACAGTCGGGATTGAAAGTTAATCCTCGTAAGTCTTGTGCTATGGTTTCTGCTTCAGTCCCTTCAGCCACCATTGCACGCTTTGAGGGGCCTGCTGAATATCCAGTTCACGGACAACATTGGTAAGTATCTTGGTTTTCCTCTGATGACCGGTATGCCTCGGGCTAGTCAATTGGAATTTCTTGTTGATCGACTTCATGGCAAAATGGGAGCTTGGAAGCGGGCTCTTCTCAATAAGGCCGGTCGGATTACATTGGCGCGTGCAGTGCTTAATTCGATTGCTTCCTATGTTATGCAAATCATGTGGCTTCCGACAGCCACATGTGATGCCATTGACAAGATTATCAGAAAGTTTGTCTGGAAGGATGTGCATGGGTGTGGCATTCACTTTTGTGAACTAGGATGTGGTTGCCAAACACTGCAAGCTAGGTGGATTGAGGCTTCGGAAGTGTAGGGACATGAATCTTGCACTTCTTGGGAAGCTGTATCGCGACATTCTTCGCCATGCCCCTCATGCTTGGACTACTATTTTCTTGGCCAAGTATAGCTGCCATGAGGGCTTCCTCCCCCAACAGCCAGCCTCCTCGCCTACTTATAAAGCCTTGCAACGTGTTGGCCCTCTCTTGGAGCCTGGTTTCCGGATTCGGTTAGGGTCAGGAGACACTAGCTTCTGGTTTGGAAAATGGCCGCTGGGAGGACCTTTGTAATACCCGAGAATTTTCCAACATAAAATAAAACAAGAATTAAATAAATAAACAATAAATAAAATAAATACAATAAATAAATAAATCCAGCAGATAAATAAATAAATAAAGATAAGGAAATGAGAAATGAAATTTAACTTAAAAAGGAATTAAAGGAATTTAATTAAATAAAAAGAATTATTAAAGATAAATAAATTGTACACCGAAACCCGACATCAATGAACTCGAGAACTCGAGTCCAAATATAAATTCGGGGTTTCTATTTCCGTAAACCCGAAGATACCCCGGAAATCGGAATCCGGGAGCATAGGGGGATAGAAGTCCGAAAGAGAGGAGGAAAGGCACGACGGATCGCACGACCCGCCCGGACCGAAGTCCAGGCGAGTGCCGCGCGGTGGCCGTGCGGTCAAAGGGGAGAAGGCGCGCCACGACCGCGCCGCTTGACAGATTCGCCGGTTGCGAGATTCACTCGCCCGAATCCGGATTTTCCGACGTCGGTTGAACACCTTTCGGCTCAAGACTCTTAGAGGCAGACCTTGGACGCCCCTATGTCTTGTTTACCAATAAATAAGCCCTCTTGAAAGCTCCGAACACTTTTCTAAAACCCTACAACTCTCTATACATTCGAAAACCCTAATTGCGGAGTCGTCGGAGGCACGTAACCAAGGCGAGGACTGCTTGGACGAAAATTTGAAGATCTCCAGTATCGTGGTAAGCTTCGATCCGATCCTTGTTCCATATACGATTCGAAAACGAATCCTAACCTTCTTTCTTTTTCTTTCTACACCCCGAATCGGATCTAGAACGTAGAACCCGACGAACGGAGAGGATAAACGGTGGACTGGAAGCCACGCCTCCAAAATCGATGATCCCGGACGACCACGAATCTGTAAGTTGACACTTACATTGTTTTGGGAGAAATTAAAACACGAAAACTTAAAGCTTAACCGAATCTTTCCAAAATCTGTCAACGGATGATTTTACCGGCGCAACAGATTTGTCGAATTTTTCCGAACCTTAAAACGTCTTCGAACGGAAAAACTTAAAACACAAAAAACGTTCCTAAGGCTTAGATCTATCTACTGTAAAAGTTTCAGAATTTTTAGAGACGTTTTGATATCTGAAATCCACCCGAAACCGAACTGCTGAAACTTGGATCTTGAAATTCTTGACAGAACTTAGGTCCGATCTTGATCACATTTTTGACATTAGTTATAGGCCGATTTAGATCTTTAGCCGAACATGAAAGTTGTAGACAAATGTCTTAAGAAGGTCTCTGTAAAATTTCATTAAATTTTGAGTTGATTTGCTATGGTAGATCTTGATAATCTTGAACTGCTGTACACGAAATTCGGACAGATTAATGTTATGACGAAAATTGATGTATTTGACCTGTTTCGGTATCTCGGATTGAAAAAGTTAAAACACGAACATTGTTCATCTCGATGTTTCTGAGTCATTGGTAAAATTTCAGAGTTTTTGGAATTAAACTCGATTTTTAATGAATTTTAGAGTAAACTGTGGTTGACCGAGTCAAATCTTGAGATCTTGTTGAAACGGTGAAACTAGCCTTTAAGGTTTAAACGAGTAGAAGACTCTTTGAAATAAATATATGAAATCTGAAATTTAGGAAATTCCCTTTACAAACTTGATCTTTAAAATTAGGGGGTGAGTGCTCTGCAGGGTGCCCTCCTAACGATTCACTTCGTACCTTTATGGACGATGGTGACCCGCGCGAAATATTTGAGATATGTTATCAAAACGGCATGAGATATATGGCCTACACTCTCGTGAATATCCTTATGGGTTTCCCGAGGCTCCGGTGTGGTACTGGGTATGGCAGATACGGCTGCGGCCGCCGGTTTCCGGCTAAACTTGTTGACATCGCGATAAAATCGTGAAACACTTGAAATACTAAATCTTGGGAGTAAATGGGGATAGTTAAATGTTTAATTAATGTCTTTTTAAATTGTTAAATGCTTTATTTAAATTAATTATGGCTTTTATTTAAATTATGCGAATTGGTTTTATTATTAAATTATCTATGATTATTATCATGCTTTTATGAAATTATGAAATTAACGGCTTTTAAACCCTACGATCATGCATGTGTCAACTTACGCAGCAAGTTGTGCTGTCCAAATCATTTATTTTCCTTTTTCCTTACAGAGTATGTGGAACGATCATGAGTACGTTCATGCATGGGGGGACTTGCATTTTGCGAAACTTATTATTTTAAATTATTTGCATTAGACTATAGAATAAACGGGCCTGTTTAACCCGTGTTTTGACCATGTCGGTCGTATTTATATTTCCGCTGCAATATTATACTTAAATACTATTTCCGCTGCGTTATGATATTATTATTTTCGAGACTATATTGTATGGGCTGTTTGTGAATGTTTTAAATGTTTTTAAACACTGAAATACATAGCCTTGCATCTCTTTAGTAAGCCGGAGAAACCGTGTCTTACTAGGGAGGTGTGGCGGTGACATCCCGACCTGGGTGACCAAAAACCGGGGTGTTACAACCTTTAGCTTCTCGCATGGAGTATGTGAACATCTCGGAAACTGCACTTGAGGTGAAGGATGTATTTGATGGTGCTAAGTGGCGACTGGAGAGATTATGGTCACCTTGCCCCCAAAACCTGGCTACCGAGCTGCTTAACTTTGGTCCGCCCCCTCTCCACCAGGACGGTGGATGTTTTTTGTTGGACAGGCACGGATCAGGCATGTACTTGGTGGCGAATGGCTATGAATGGCTCTTGAAACGCCGTGGTAGTCATGATGAAGAGGGGGTTGCGTGGGTATGGAAGATTGATGCGCCGGAGAAATTTAAGGTTATGCTATGGTTGTTTGTCAAGAGTTCCCTGCCAACTAACTTAGTTCGGTACAGAAGGGGCATGGCTTCTTCTCCGGCGTGTTTGATATGTAGGGCGGTGGAAGAGACGGCTTGGCATGTGTTCTTTCAGTGCCCATGGGTCCTTCAGGTATGGAGCAGTTTGGGGGTTTGCTTGCAGCTGGGTATTCAGCTGACTGACTTGGGTGGAACGGCGGGCTCTCAATTCATGAAACAATTGTGCAGAGGGTGGAATGGTTATTGTTGGGCAGGTTTCTGGTGTATTTGGAAGGCGCGTAATGCATTTTGCATGCGGGGTGAGGCCATCGCCATCCATTCAACTCGTTGCCATATTTGAATTATGGGAGTAGCATTGTGCCGCGCTTTTGGGGACAGCTCGGTCCGTTGTCCAACTGGACTTGTAAACTGGAATCCTGATAATCACGTGGGCATTCTATTACATGTGAATGGGAGCTCGCGTGGTAATCCGGGGCATGCAGGTTTTGGTGGGGTTATACGCCTTGGTGATGGCCAATGGGTTCAAGGGTTTTCGGGATTTATTGGTGTTGCCACTAATTTGGTGGCGGAGTTATTTGGCATGTGGAAAGGCATGGAGATGCTTCATCGTAGGGGGATTGAGGCTGCTGTGTGCTATTCGGATTCTCAAGAAGCTCTTCGACTTGTTTGTTGAGGGATTTCTCATGATCATCTTTTGGCACCTTTGGTGAAACATGTTCGGGATTTGCTTGCCCTGCGACCAAACTATAGTTGGTCTCACATCCTGAGAGGGCAATATGGTGGCGGACTACATGGCTAAGCGCGGTGCTGATTCTGTTGATGTTTTCACAACGTGGGCGTTCCCGCCAGATAACGCTCGCCCACATCTCTCTGCTGATCTCTCCGGTGTTTGGTTCCCCGGGTGTTAGTTGATTGTTTTTTTTGGTTTTTTCTTGTTTTTCCCTTCCTTCGCCCCCTGTTATAGTTTTTTTTAAGCTTTCTTCTTAGCCGACGTTTTCACGTCACATTTATCCAAAAAAAACATGATATAATGATATTATATAGTAGTACTTTTTAAAAATTTATATGGAGCAAATGTGGGCTAATCCTATCATTATAATTGATTTTAAGATAACCTCTTATACTTAACAAACTTATTAAAGAAAAAGTTCACCAAAAAAAAATTGTTAGTTCACCAAAAAAAAAAAACTTATTAAAGAAAAAAAGAACATCAAAATTGCAACCATATGTTATCTATTCACTATTGAGTGCTCTAAATTCTTAGGTATATACTTTATGCTTCTTTTCAAGTGTAATATATTTTTTGAGTGTTTCATCATAAATGTTATCTATATTATCATATATAGAATGTTTTTAAAAGTATAAAAATTTCACTAAATCATTTATGTTCATTGTATTAAACCTCGTAATATTTTCTTATGTTACACTTAGAATCGGAGGAAATACTAGAGTGCTCTAAGTTCCTAAATGTTTGGTGTGACGTTTGAGTAATAGAGAGTGATGGTGAAAGCGTGGAAGGCTAAAATTCAAATGTAGATATATGGCGTCATCCATGAAGTGTCATTCAAGACATTCATCCTCATCCTCTTAAGCAACAACTACACCATTCATATACTCTTTAATATCATTATTTTTTTTTTTTCTATTATTCTAAACGTAACATCACACCCTAAGCCTGATTTCACTCCATTTTGTGAGTCAATTATTACTACAATCCGTGGTACTCCCTACACCATGGATCGGTTTGAGAGTTTCTCACTTTCTCTCTCTCTCTCTCGCTTTTTTTCCCTTAAAAAATGAAATATCTGCCCAACATAAAATAAAATATATTTATCAATGATAAAAAATTAAAATTTTAATTAATTTTCGTGGATACATACAAATAGTCAAATTAAATACTCTCGACGTATTGTAATTTATATGGTATCAACTCCCATCACTTTTTGTCTGACTTTTTAGCTCTTCCAAAAATAGAATATACTATCAACGTATTACATCAATAAATATTCTTAAAATTTCTTAAAATTCTTTTCAATAAATACCCATACGCAACCAACACAACATATTAATAAATAAACAAATAAGTTTCAAACCTCATTATCATCACAATATCACATTATATAAACCCGCAATGCCTTTTTCATAAAATATTATACATGTGTCACTATAGCCACCACCAGAAATGTAAAATGTTTCATTTCGGCTTTGTATGAGAGTAGGGGTAGGCAAAATATTCGAACCGATTTGTTGAACTGCTGAATCGAACCGAAATCGAACCGAATTTTCGGTTAACCGAGGACCCCGGATTAAATACAAATATCATATTCCAGTATTCGTCCGGTTCAAATACAAATACAAATACTTTAATTTTTTCCCCCGGTTAACCGAACCGAACCGAATACATTTATTTTATTTTAAAAGTTATATATTGTAATTATTATAGACATTTGATGGTATAAAATTATATATAGATAATATAAATCATTCCTTATTTAATTATTTAAGTATATAATAAAATAAATATAAAAAACTAAAGAGCTAATTATCAAAATATATCACCATAATAAGCCTATATTAATTTTTATCTTTCAGAATATCCTATTATTGAAATATACTTCTACACTAAGATTTGTTACATATACTAACGTATTTTGATAACATTGAAAAGAACCACTGAATTCTATAGTTATATATATATATATATATTTTTTTGTCCGACACTCTTAAAATGTATAATCAAGTTTTCATTTCTTAAATCTTTGAGTTTCGAAGATTTTAAATATTCGAACCGAATCGTTTAACTGCTGAATCGAATCGAAACCGAAACCCCGGTTAACCGAGGACTCCGGTTACAAATACAAATACTGAAATGAAGTATTTGCCCAGTTCAAATACAAATACAAATACCTGAAAAATTCAGGTTAACCGAACCGTGCCCACCCCTATATGAGAGTATGGATTTGGAGAGAAAGAAAAGGAAGGGAAAGGATATGAATGAATTTTCTTTGGTTTGGGATTTTTAAAGATGAGGGTGGGGTTTGTGCGCTAAATTGCATATACAAGATGTGATGTACTTCATTGTTTTGAAATGCATTATAGAAAAAAAACAACACTAAAAATAAAATACATCACATTATATCTAACATCATAAAAAACCTCAAAATACATCACAGAATATCAAAAATTATCACAAAGTTTTTATAATACATCACACAAAGTTTTTATAATAAATCACATTCTGTATATGTTAAATACTCCATCCGTATCTAAAAAGATGAAACATTTGCATAGTGGTTATTATTTATTAGTTAACTTTAATTTAACTTTTTAACACAATATACAAGATAAAATATAGTCAAGTGGGATCTTGTTGGATTCGTTTCATCGCGTAGTTTTATAATATAGTAATACTTTTATAATTTTTATTTTATATAATTTGATATATTAAGCCTTAAATATATGTATTGAACTGCGTGAAATATAAGAATGTTATATTTTTTAAAAATTGATGGAGTATTAAAATTCAGCACCATAATCGAACCGTAATGACGATAGAAGTGAGTGTAAATAGGGGGAAGTTTATGTTAAAGTTTTCCACCCAATATTGGAAATAAAAAGAAGGAAATTGTGATTGAGAGTCTTAAAATTATCCAATTTGTTTCTCTTCTCCTTAGTCCCACACAATTTTATTTTTATCAAAATTTTTCATCCTTTTTTATTTATATAATTTCTTTTCTCTTTCTTTCTTAAAAAACTCAAGACAACAAAGCCTTTAGGTGGGATGGAGGCTTCATTTGGTCAATACAAATTGTTTTTTGGCAAACCAATAAATTTCTGATGCCTCTTAAGTCTTAACAATCAAAGAGCAACAGGCAATCACTCTTTCTTTTCTTGTCAGACCAATAAATCAATGAAAATTTGAAAATTTAAAACATTATACCAACAAAAGCAATACTAATTCTTTGCCATTACATTTATAATCTTTATGTATAGAGATTATGCAATCACACAAATATTTCATATTCATTGAGATGAAGGGAGTATAACTTGGTAAAGCATCTTTAGAAGTTTTAAAACTCTATGATAATACGATTATAATAAGATCGAACTCATATTTTTTTTCCCCCAAATATGTACTTATAATAAAATTAAATCAGAATTAAACAATAAATAATACTCCATCCGTCCCAGTGGCGGACGCAGGGTCTTAGGGTTGGGGGAGGAGGGGGGGCGAATTTTCTAATATAAATTTTTTCTCACAACATATAAAATAATAAAAGATATATTATATCAAAAATTAATTATGAATATTTTATTTTTCTTTTTCTACCATAGCTAAAATACATATACTATATACAAAATTAAGGCAAATTTTGAAGCCCCTCAAGCCACTACATGCATCCGCCACTGATCTGTCCCATTAATTTCGTTATACTTTCTGTTTTTTGTCCGTTCCATTTCAATTGTCTCATTTCATTTTTATTAATAAATGAATTTATTAAAATCTCAAACACACAACTATCACATCACAAATAAATAAATCAATTAAAAATTCAAATTCATTATAATAACATAACATAAATTTTAAATTTACCACTAATTTAACACTAATACTACGTATACACTTACATAAAATATTAATTATCCCCATATAAAATACTCCTTCCATCCCATTTAACTTGTCTTGTTTGACTTTTGCAGATAATCTCAATGTACTTTTTCAATCGTTAATATCTCAAAAATTATACAACACAAAATTATGTAAAATATATATTCTAAAACCAAATGATTATATAATTTTAACAAGACCCAACTCGACTATTATTTTTCAAATATATACTTGCAATAAAATCGAGTCAAAATTGAATTATAAACAGTGTCAAAAAGTCAAAAATGACATGATAGCTGGGACGAAAGGAGTAACTACGTATATTCAAAAGTTTTGGGACAATTAACGGATGGATGGAGTTAGGGGTGGGCACGGTTCGAATAACCGGGGTTTTGCAGGTATTTGCTAACCGAACCGAACCGAGCAAATATTCGAAAACATTAACCGAAACTGAACCGAACAACCTCGGTTAACCGAGCTTACTGTTAACCGTGAAAAATCACGATATTCGCGGATTACTCGAACCGAATCGAACCGAGCCATCCTATGACAAATTTGCTCCCCGAATAACCGAAATGGCGGTTCACCGAAAAAATAATATCCTATTTGCAAATACTATAAACCGAATCGAACCGAACCGAATCGAAGCTTAAAATTTCAATAACAATTTTAGAACATAAAATCTAAAGTCAAATGCCATTGATAAATATTTGCAACCAAAAGGAAAATATAACAGAAGCCATCTACTAGATCCAACAAAATAATTGTCTCCAACCAAACAAAACAACATTCATCTTCTTTGATTCTTGTCTCCAACCAAAACAATAATATCTGCAAGATCCAACAAAAAGATATACCCATGAACAACATATATATATATATATATATATTCATTGGTAAAAGAAAAGCAACCATCTAATATTGAAATTAAAAGACAAGCAGCCATCTACAAGTTTGCAGAAATTATAATAAACGTACATTATAATAAACGTACAGACCATTTATACATAATTGATCTCATGCTACCATATACTGCAGCTATAGTACCAGAACAAGTTCTCTTACACATTTATATGATTATATCACATATATCACAGCTAAGTAAACATACCTGTGTAAAAGTATATGGCTGACTTCATAAGTGCAGCACATATTGCATATATTATCCAGAAATCAATTAACAATTGAAATGCTAGTATTTACTACTTATTGCTATATTAAGTTTCCCTTGTTACAATGTCTCATTTGGTGTTTAAACAGTTTATCACCTGTTAGAATCCTCATGACCTGCATCCATCAGAGATCAATAAATAATCTGAAAATGCATACAACAGCCATCTCCAAAATGCATACAGCAGCCAAGCGAAAATGCATACAGCGGCCAACTTAAGCATTTACCTCAACTCGATCATCTTCATGGTTAGTCATCCAATTCCAAGAGATTAGCCATCCATACTATAAAAATTAAACAACAAAATATTATGTTTGCTATAAATATTTATTTAATACATAAGTTAACGAAAATGAAAAAGTTAAACATACATTCTTCTAGTTCTCAAGTTCTTCAAAATATTTTTCTTCAACAGGGGGGGATTATCCTTCCGAATCCAATCTTGTGTGCATATTAGTGCTTCAATCAATTTACCTCAACATAGCACTAGTACTTGAACCTTGCTTTACCCTTACAGGTTATCAAGTTTCCACAACCTCAAGCTTTTCAATTTCAACCTTTTCTGCCTCTTTTGATTTTGGCCCCTTTGACTCTGATTGTGGTTCCACTTCTAATGGTTGGGATCATTCTACTTCTACGGCACCACCACTAGTTTTCGAACCCATTGACTCCATAAACCTATATTTAAACAAGAGAAAACAATATGAATGAAAGTAAAATAATGGGAGCCAACAATATAAAATAATGATAGCCTACAATTTGAAAGCATTGACGAAAAGATTTGTTGGATTATGCACTGTGTTTTTTCATATCGTATAAGTAGTAAAATATTGATGATTCTTTGAAATGTAAACAACTAAATCTATAACAAAAAATCTTAAGCATAATAAGCAGGTTTATTATCAATATTAAACTGTTTTAATAAGCAGATCCTTAAAATAATAAGACGTTCATACAAAAGGTAATGTACAGATCCATAAAAACAAGCATAATAAGCAGATCCTTTTAAATGACACTATGGCAGACACGAATACAGAATACATACACTAAGACGTTCAAACCATCAGTTCATTAATTTTTTTATTTTTTTTATTTTTTTTTTTACAGGAGATGTAACGCCCCAAAAATTTAAAACCAAATTTCTGTGACGTCACGGCCGTGTTACCTCTCTTAAACTGTTGGCCAATCAATTTAAGATCAATAACACGTAGCCAAGTAACCAGGAAGCCAATGAATCATAATATCAGAGTACAAATCCAGAAAAGAAACCTCACATCATAACAGACGTCCGGCTTACAAGCCTTATTTATGCGACATAACAGTCGACAAATCAGTCTCATCTCACCTGTCAGAGATATCAAGTTAAACACAAGACAGAATATAGTGTACCGATCCGTACCACAACAGTACGAGACTAGGTAATAAGTCATAGCATATTATTCAAGTCAAGCACATAAGTCCACAACATGCTAATGCATCCCTAGGTAGATCACTCATCCCCAAACCCCACATCGTGCTCAGGCTCTGCGTCCTCCCCGGGAATATCTATACATGAAAACATAGCAAGGGTCAGTACAAGGTACTGAGCAAGAATAGAAGAATCGGCATAAGGGGAAACAAGAATTAACTTGATTCCCTAGAAGTATATTTATACATATAGGTGGAGATATATTCCGTTTTTAAACATTTATTAGGCATAACATAAAAATTGAGCAGAGCAAATAAGTAAACATCACACCGTCCCATACCGGTGCTTCAACCACAGCAAATAAGATGAATGATGGATGATGAGATGAAATGTTATGACCTGGGATGTCTATCTACCCTAAATGCAACACATAAGCATGTCTAGCGCGCACCTAGGTACCATGGTCGGTATTCCCTCCCATATAAGGGTCCACACCCCTTAATGGTCGAGAGACATACCCACAGTGCCCCCGCCGCGGACACCAACAGCTGAAATCGTGGCTTACGGCAAGCGGGTCAGGCAAAGGGTCATGAGCCCTCTCCAGCCAAAATCAGACTAGGATATAAATCCTTTCCAGTCTCAATGCTTCTGGGTAGCAATCCCACTATGCCCCTCATCGGATACCGATTCGCAAGCATAGCGTATCCTACCGTCGTGGCATATTCACATATCATCACAGATATTCACATATCATCACAGATATTCACATATCATCACAGATTTTCACATATCATCACAGATATTCACATATCCTCACAGATATTCACATATCATCACAGATATTCACATATCCTCACAGATATTCACATATCATCACAGATATTCACATATCCTCACAGATATTCACATATCATCACAGATATTCAGATTCAATTCAATCACTCATCTCGAGTGAAGTATTTTCTTTAAAATAGATAGCTTTAAAATAGTCTGGGCTCTTTGAAATATACTACTAGTTTATAAATGATAACTTTAAAAATAATAATACTTGAAAATAATAGTTTTTAAAAAGAATAATCCGGGCTCTTTAAAATAGTAGTTTTAAAATATTCCGGGGTGTGCCAAGTCCCACATTTCGGCACCAACACATAATCAGATTCCACACATGTCAATACGTAAATTACGTGTCGTGACAAAATAAACAACTCATCGCGAGTTAAGTGTCGAGGGTGTGCCAAGCCCCACATATCGGCACTAACACTCACATCAACATAGAAGCGAAACAAGACTCGATCTCAACTAAGGCATAGTAGATCACCGCTAATCGCAACTAAGTTCAAAGATTGTGAGCATAATGATGGTTATGGCATGCTAGAAGCATAAGAAGAACTAAGGAAACACGCAGGACGAAGAACCGAAAAACGAGCGAACGAACCGCGCGGGCAGGGGGGGTGGCGCGCACCCGGCGCGGTTTTTACACAAAAACCGCGCCAACCCCGCGCCGGTTTCGTCACGGGCGTCGTGACGTTCGATCGCGCGCTGCTCGCGCGCTGTTTGGCAAAAAGGCGCCCCAACTGCGCGCCGACACAACAGAAACGATGGAAATGGCGGTTTCCGGCCATTCCACCGATTATGCCCCCATTTAGGCCTATCTCTACCCTTGCCTGGTATTGAGATGATCCAAACTCTTCCAATACAGCTCCCCAACGCCTCCAAACACCAATACCAAGCTACACAACAAGAAATCAAGCTCCAAACATCAAACTTCATTCAAGAACATGATTTCATCATCATGAAACCATTTGAAGCTCTAAAACTGAAATCATCAACACAAAAATGGTCTCAAGTACTAACCTTAGCTTCCTTCAACACTTATTCAGCTTCCAAACAAGAATCCAAGCTTCGATTCAACACCAAAAGCAAGAATTTCTACAAACACCCAATTTTCGTCACCAACTTTCATCACCCCAAAACTCACTCAAACATCATCAAAATCAAGTGTAGAAACTAGGAAAATACTTACCAAAGCTTATATAAGTAATCCCCCAACTTGATTTGAGGAAGAAAACACCAATCCAAGCCAAAATGAAGAATCCTATCTTCACCGAGAGGGAGTGACGGGAATGAGGGATGATGATGATGAAATGGGGTTTCCCAATGCCCAAATCAGATTTTTGAAGGATCAAAAATGGATCCGGGTCGGGTCACGGGTCTCGGGTCGGGTCGGAATGTGGGTTAAAAGAGTTACACCACTTGTCTTGACCACATTGCACCCGTTCGAGCACTTGACTCTTATTATCTAGTGAGTTGAACTCACTTATTCCCCCACTTAAATCTTCATTTCCTACAAAATAATTCACATACCAAGTCTTTTGTTAATTAACCATAACTAAATTAAATTAATTATGAGTTAATTAAATCGGGGTGTTACAATCTCTCCCCCTTAGGATCATTCGTCCTCGAATGAAAAAGTATGGATTAGGGTCATTACCTCACTGAATTGGAATTAAGTCCAATTCGGGATAACGCCTCGCCATGCTTTCCTCTGTCTCCCAAGTAGCATCCTCTACGCCATGTCTCGACCAAAGTACTTTCACCATTTTGATCACCTTATTGCGAAGTATGTTTTCTTTAGTGTCTAGAATCGCCACGGGGTGTTCTTCGTATTCTAGGCTGTCATCCAACTCCACCTCCTCCGGTTGTATAATTTTGTTAGGATCCGATATAAACTTCCTCAACTGAGAGACGTGGAAAACGTTGTGCACCTTTCCCACCTCAGTTGGCAATTCTAACCGGTAAGCGACCTTTCCAATCTTTTTAGTGATCTCATAGGGGCCTATAAATCTGGGACTCAGTTTCCCCTTCTTCCAAATCGTCTCACGCCCCTCATGGGTGACACTCTCAAGAGTACCCAATCTCCAATCTCGAATTCAATGTCTCTCCTGGACAAATCAGCATAACTCTTCTGACGATCCTGAGCTTCCTTCATTCTGTCTCTGATCACACGTACCACTTCAGTGGTCTGTTCAATGAGTTCAGGACCCATCACCACTCGCTCTGAAGGATCACTCCAACACAAGGGCGTCCTGCACTTTCTTCCGTATAAGGCCTCGAAAGGCGCCATACGAATACTTGCGTGATAGCTATTGTTGTAGGAGAACTCCACCAAAGGTAGATGTTCCTCCCACGATCCTTGAAAATCCATCACACACGCCCTCAACATATCCTCCAAGGTTCTAATGGTCCTTTCGGTCTGTCCATCAGTCTGAGGGTGCCACGCAGTACTCATACTGATCTGTGTCCCAAAGGCTGTCTGCACTTCCTTCCAGAACCTAGACAGGAATCTGGAATCTCTGTCGGAAATGATTTCTCGAGGAATACCAAAACGTCTAACCACATGTTGGATGTAAGCGCCAGTCAACTGTTGCATGCTCCAGTTCAATCTCATTGGTATAAACACAGCACTCTTGGTTAGTCGGTCCACAACTACCCAAATAGTATCAAAACTGCTCCGTGTCTTGGGTAGCCCGGTGACAAAGTCCATAGCAATGGACTCCCATTTCCAAGTAGGAACATCCAACGGTTGTAATAAGCCTGAAGGTCTCATATGCTCGGCTTTCACCTTCTGGCAAGTGGAACACCTAGACACAAATTCTGCCACTTCCTTCTTCATGCCTTTCCACCAATAGTTTTTCCTCAAATCCTTGTACATCTTTACTGCTCCCGGATGTACGGAGTAAGGTGTGCAATGTGCCTCTTCCATAATTTTTCCTTTCAACGCCTGATCTTTCGGAGGTACACACCAACGGTCCCCAAACTTGATCATATCCTTTCTATCAATCACAAAGCCTTCCGCTTTACCCTTACGAATCCGAGCTTTCAAATGCATCATCTCTTGACTTACAGCTTGACTTAGTCTGAGTTCCTCGAGTAATGATGGCATCACCGTCATAGCATTCAGCCTCGCTATCGTGTCGTAAGGAACAACCACAACACCTTCCTTGTCTAACTCTTGCCTCAACTTCCAAGGGAGAGTAATTGAGTTCAGTACATGTCCCTTCCTACTTAGTGCATCAGCCACCCGGTTGGCTTTCCCTTCTATGTACTGAATACTCGTGTCGTAGTCCTGCAAAAACTCTAACCACCTTCTTTGCCTACCGCTCATCTTGTCTGCAGTGTAGAGACATTTAAGGTTCTTATGATCCGAATAGATTTGACACTTGGCGCCGTAAAGATAATGCCTCCAAATTTTTAATGCATGTACGACCGCTGCCATCTCCAGGTCGTGAGTCGGATAATTCAGCTCGTGAGGCTTTAATTGCCTAGAGGCATATGCAATTACCTTGCCATACTGCATAAGCACATACCCAAGTCCTCGATAAGATGCATCTGTGTATACCTCATATTCCCCCGATTCATCAGGTAACACTAAGGCCGGAGCCTCTGTCACCTTCTTCTTCGGTAAAGGAAATCCTTGGTATCCCGCAGTCTAATCTGGCTCGGTACTTAGACAGCCAATCCATTCCCAAAATCACGTCAAAATCGGCCAAATCTAGCACCACTAGATTCGCTCTGAACTCTCGATCTTTGATGATTATCTGTGCATCGGGTTTAATCCACTGGCTTCGCATGAGGTCTCCCGAAGGTAGCGTAACAGGGAGTTGATAAGCCTCCAGTGGTTCCATATCATTATTAGTTACAAATTCCGATGATATAAACGAGCATGATGCACCAGAATCATATAAGGCATAAGCAAGCACATTATCAACTAGTATAGTACCTACGCATTTAATAACATAAGGCACTACCTGGGCACTTGTTACAGATGGTTAAGTCGATCAAGATTGAAATTGAACAATGGGCAACTTACCAGTCATGACATCATCTCGTCCATCTAGCTCAGCCCGCTCAATCACATTGAGGCGGCCCCCACGGCCCCTCTGTGGTCCACGACCTCTGTCTGCACCTCGTCCACGCGACGCGTTCCCACCAGAAGCATCTGAAGTAGATCCTCCTACTCGACCCACCAACTGTGGGCACTGTGGCCTCAAATGTCCTTGCTGCCCGCACTTCCAGCAGTGGGGTCCGCTTCTATACGGTAGCTGTGCATAAGTCTGAGGTCTAGAGGTCTCTCCACCGTTTCTCGGCCTCGTCTGTCTACGATGGGGTCTAATTGGCCCCCCTGACTCCCTGCGACGAGCGGCCCTCACGCGCTGCATATCAGCACGAGCTCTTTCAATGCATAAAGCCTGATCATATGCTGAAGCTAAGCAGGTGTGTTGGTTGCTAAACCCAGTCCGGATCTCAGCCTTCAATCCATCCACAAACTTCGAAACCTTATCTTCTTCATTAGCAACTAGCATTGGTACGTATGACATGAGTTCCACAAAACGACCATAGTATTCAGACACTGTCATATTTCCTGCTTGCTCCAGGTTGAGAAATTCCCTCTTTTTAACATTCATCATCTGTGTAGTGAAAAAGTGGGATCTCAAAGCATGACAGAAAACTTCCCATGAGAAGTTGGGTCTCGCCATAAGCTCACTCTTACGCGACCTCCACCAATGGAGAGCTGGTCCAGTAAGATACTGCTGTCCCACCCTGACCTTCCAATTCTCTGGGCAGTCTATATTCTCGAAGATCTCCTCCATATGATAAATCCAAACAGTCAGAGCAACCGGGTCTACTCCTCCACTAAAGACCGGCGGTTGATAATGCCTTGCTAGATGCACGTAATCCACGGGTCTGGGTGGTGGTTGTGCAGGTTGATTCGCCTGCCCCTGATACATCCCATACATAGCACTAAACATATATTGCATAAACTGAGGGTCAAATGGCATCTGTACAGGTGGCGGCGGTGGTGGAGGCACTGGTTCGTCCTCATAGTTCCCGTCATCCTCCACCTCTTCATGTTCCTCAATTGGAACATCTTCCACGTGATCATTGCCAAATCCACCATTCTCATGGTACTGTCCATGACCCCCAAAAGCTGGCCCCGGATTCCTACGAGGCCTTCCCCTCCTCCTGGGCCTTCCATCCCTGCGCGGCGGCATCCTATATTCGTAACGTAACGAGACATTCAGTAACACTCGGTAAATAAGAATAATTCTTTACCGAACATCGATTATTAAGTATAGATCTCCCGGAATATCCCCAAGGATTGATCCTGGTTTGATTCACAAACCACAATCCACCCCTATAGGGGACGCAGATAACCAAAAGCAATGCAATCTACAAGAATATAAGCAGAGTTAGATGCAATTCCTACACTATATGCTTTCCCCCACACATCTCACCACATGCTTGTGTTAGAATTCTAAGCACATACGAGCAGACATGGCTCTGATACCAAATGTAACGCCCCAAAAATTTAAAACCAAATTTCTGTGACGTCACGGCCGTGTTACCTCTCTTAAACTGTTGGCCAATCAATTTAAGATCAATAACACGTAGCCAAGTAACCAGGAAGCCAATGAATCATAATATCAGAGTACAAATCCAGAAAAGAAACCTCACATCATAACAGACGTCCGGCTTACAAGCCTTATTTATGCGACATAACAGTCGACAAATCAGTCTCATCTCACCTGTCAGAGATATCAAGTTAAACACAAGACAGAATATAGTGTACCGATCCGTACCACAACAGTACGAGACTAGGTAATAAGTCATAGCATATTATTCAAGTCAAGCACATAAGTCCACAACATGCTAATGCATCCCTAGGTAGATCACTCATCCCCAAACCCCACATCGTGCTCAGGCTCTGCGTCCTCCCCGGGAATATCTATACATGAAAACATAGCAAGGGTCAGTACAAGGTACTGAGCAAGAATAGAAGAATCGGCATAAGGGGAAACAAGAATTAACTTGATTCCCTAGAAGTATATTTATACATATAGGTGGAGATATATTCCGTTTTTAAACATTTATTAGGCATAACATAAAAATTGAGCAGAGCAAATAAGTAAACATCACACCGTCCCATACCGGTGCTTCAACCACAGCAAATAAGATGAATGATGGATGATGAGATGAAATGTTATGACCTGGGATGTCTATCTACCCTAAATGCAACACATAAGCATGTCTAGCGCGCACCTAGGTACCATGGTCGGTATTCCCTCCCATATAAGGGTCCACACCCCTTAATGGTCGAGAGACATACCCACAGTGCCCCCGCCGCGGACACCAACAGCTGAAATCGTGGCTTACGGCAAGCGGGTCAGGCAAAGGGTCATGAGCCCTCTCCAGCCAAAATCAGACTAGGATATAAATCCTTTCCAGTCTCAATGCTTCTGGGTAGCAATCCCACTATGCCCCTCATCGGATACCGATTCGCAAGCATAGCGTATCCTACCGTCGTGGCATATTCACATATCATCACAGATATTCACATATCATCACAGATATTCACATATCATCACAGATTTTCACATATCATCACAGATATTCACATATCCTCACAGATATTCACATATCATCACAGATATTCACATATCATCACAGATATTCACATATCCTCACAGATATTCACATATCATCACAGATATTCAGATTCAATTCAATCACTCATCTCGAGTGAAGTATTTTCTTTAAAATAGATAGCTTTAAAATAGTCTGGGCTCTTTGAAATATACTACTAGTTTATAAATGATAACTTTAAAAATAATAATACTTGAAAATAATAGTTTTTAAAAAGAATAATCCGGGCTCTTTAAAATAGTAGTTTTAAAATATTCCGGGGTGTGCCAAGTCCCACATTTCGGCACCAACACATAATCAGATTCCACACATGTCAATACGTAAATTACGTGTCGTGACAAAATAAACAACTCATCGCGAGTTAAGTGTCGAGGGTGTGCCAAGCCCCACATATCGGCACTAACACTCACATCAACATAGAAGCGAACACAAGACTCGATCTCAACTAAGGCATAGTAGATCACCGCTAATCGCAACTAAGTTCAAAGATTGTGAGCATAATGATGGTTATGGCATGCTAGAAGCATAAGAAGAACTAAGGAAACACGCAGGACGAAGAACCGAAAAACGAGCGAACGAACCGCGCGGGCAGGGGGGGTGGCGCGCACCCGGCGCGGTTTTTACACAAAAACCGCGCCAACCCCGCGCCGGTTTCGTCACGGGCGTCGTGACGTTCGATCGCGCGCTGCTCGCGCGCTGTTTGGCAAAAAGGCGCCCCAACTGCGCGCCGACACAACAGAAACGATGGAAATGGCGGTTTCCGGCCATTCCACCGATTATGCCCCCATTTAGGCCTATCTCTACCCTTGCCTGGTATGTAGATGATCCAAACTCTTCCAATACAGCTCCCCAACGCCTCCAAACACCAATACCAAGCTACACAACAAGAAATCAAGCTCCAAACATCAAACTTCATTCAAGAACATGATTTCATCATCATGAAACCATTTGAAGCTCTAAAACTGAAATCATCAACACAAAAATGGTCTCAAGTACTAACCTTAGCTTCCTTCAACACTTATTCAGCTTCCAAACAAGAATCCAAGCTTCGATTCAACACCAAAAGCAAGAATTTCTACAAACACCCAATTTTCGTCACCAACTTTCATCACCCCAAAACTCACTCAAACATCATCAAAATCAAGTGTAGAAACTAGGAAAATACTTACCAAAGCTTATATAAGTAATCCCCCAACTTGATTTGAGGAAGAAAACACCAATCCAAGCCAAAATGAAGAATCCTATCTTCACCGAGAGGGAGTGACGGGAATGAGGGATGATGATGATGAAATGGGGTTTCCCAATGCCCAAATCAGATTTTTGAAGGATCAAAAATGGATCCGGGTCGGGTCACGGGTCTCGGGTCGGGTCGGAATGTGGGTTAAAAGAGTTACACCACTTGTCTTGACCACATTGCACCCGTTCGAGCACTTGACTCTTATTATCTAGTGAGTTGAACTCACTTATTCCCCCACTTAAATCTTCATTTCCTACAAAATAATTCACATACCAAGTCTTTTGTTAATTAACCATAACTAAATTAAATTAATTATGAGTTAATTAAATCGGGGTGTTACAGGAGAAGCACAAGATTCTACACTCTACTCGTTGTCCATTGCGCATTCAGAAGGTAATGTACAGTAAGGCTCACCGAAACAGGAAGGCCGGAGGGGTTGAGCGGCTATGTTGAGCGGCGCCGAAAGGGGTTGAGCGAGGCCGGAGGGGTTGAGCGGCCCGTCGATGCCTCGCCGCGCCGGCTCCTGGATGGGTTGCGAGGAAGGAAGGGCAATGCGCCTGCGGTGCTCGGCGTGGAAACTGAAGGGTGAAGACGAGGGGAGGGAGAAACGGCGCTGGAAATTGAAGGGGGTGAAGACTGAAGACGGGGGAATTCAGAATTGGAGAATTAGGTAACTGTTAAGGATTTTGAATTTTATTTTTAAAAATAATATATAAATAAAGAATAATAATATATGTAAATATTTTAAAATTAAATATAATTATAATATACGGTTCGATTCGGTTAACCGGGATAAAAAATCCTAAAAACTGTAACCGAACCGAACCGAGCAAATACCTGTGCTGGGGTATTTGTATTCGAACCGAATGCCCCGGCTAACCGAAAATTTGATTCGGATCAGCGGTTCAACAGTTCGGTTCGAATTTTTTGTCCACCCTAGATGGAGTATTAAAAAGTCAGACAAAACGAACAAATGGCGACGGAGAAGCATCTGATTAATTATTTAATTCCTTTGGCACTACTCCAGTCATTGGCGGGTACGCGACCTTAAAAACAAACCCAAAATTCAGTTTCACAAAGGAAAGGGATGACTACTGCCGAAATTACGCATTTAACCTCCACCACATAAACAACAATAAAAATCTTGGCAAGTGCAGTGCAGTGCAGCAGCTCTCTAGGGGTGGGCACGGTTCGGTTAACCTGAATTTTTCAGGTATTTGTATTTGTATTTGAACCGGGCAAATACTTCATTTTAGTATTTGTATTTGTAACCGGAGTCCTCGGTTAACCGGGGGTTCGGTTTCGATTAGATTTAGCGGTTAAACGATTCGGTTCGAATATTTAAAAATCTACGAAACTCAAAGATTTAAGAAATGAAAACTTGATTATACATTTTAAGAGGGTCGGTCGAGGTTATTACACTCAAAAAAAATATACATATAACTATGGAATCAAATGGTCCTTTTCAATGTAATCAAAATATGTTAGTATATGTAACAAATCTTAATGTAGAGGTATATTTTAATAATAGAGTATTCTGAAAGACAAAAATCAATATAGGCTTATTAATTATGGTGATATATTTTGATAATTAGCTCTTAAGTTTTTTATATTTGTTTTTTTATATACTTAAATAATTAAATAAATAATATATATTATCTATATAATTTTATACCATCAAATATCTATAATATTTACACTATATATAACTTTTAAAATAAAATAAATATATTCGGTTCGGTTCGGTTAACCGGGGGAAAAAATTAAAGTATTTGTATTTGTATTTGAACCGGACGAATACTGAAATATGATATTTGTATTTGCTCCGGGGTCCTCGGTTAACCGGAAATTCGGTTCGATTTCGGTTCGATTCAGCGGTTCAACGAATCGGTTCGAATATTTTGCCCACCTACAGCTCTCTGCTTTCTGTTCTTTATTGTTTTCTAGGACCAGCCAGATACACCCACAGTTGATTGACACGTGTCTCAAATCCAGCCTTCCAAATAGCAATCAATAATCCTCCTCCAACGCCCGCCCAATAAATATACTAGCATCCTATCTACCAATCAAAGAGCAAAACCAAAAATATCTCTCACTCCCATGGCTTCCACTTCCCTCTTTCTCCTCCTGCTCATCCTTTCCCTTCTCCTTTTATCCTCCGCCGCCGCCGAGGACTTCCTCGATCAGGTCACCGATGATCCCTTGATTCGCCAGGTAGTATCTGAAGGCGCCGAAGCGGCTGACCAGTTGTTGCACGCCGACCACCATTTCTCGCTCTTCAAGTCCAAGTACGGGAGGACCTACGCTACTCAGGAGGAGCACGATTACAGATTTTCGGTGTTCAAGGCCAACCTCCGCCGCGCCAAGCGCCACCAGCTGCTCGATCCCTCCGCCGTCCACGGCGTTACAAAATTCTCCGATTTGACCCCCGCCGAGTTCGAAAGGACCTATTTAGGCCTCCACAAACCCCGCCTCAAGCTTCCCGCGGATGCCAACAAGGCGCCAACTCTACCCACCGATGACCTCCCGGACAACTTTGACTGGAGAGAACACGGAGCTGTTACTGAAGTCAAAGATCAGGTTTCTCTTTTGATTCAAAATTTGTTCATAACTGTTGCTGAATTTTGATCCTAAATTAAGGTCTGGGCTCTGGAATTTGAGACGTTCAAGCTTGTGGGTTGTGCAGGGTTCTTGTGGATCGTGCTGGTCTTTTAGCACAACTGGGGCACTTGAAGGGGCACACTATCTGGCAACTGGGGAGCTGGTGAGCCTCAGCGAACAGCAGCTTGTGGATTGCGACCATGAGGTTTGTGCCTACTGCCAATTTCTCTGTTCTGTTATACAATTCTGCAATTGAACAAGATGCTTCTTTATTTGGAAATTCACCATCAATTTTACAACTACTTTTCATTGTTAGCTATTTGATTCTCACTCTCAGTCTCAGACTGGTTATTTCTCTACTTGATGTACAATTTTCTAGGTCTTTTTCTCTTTAAAAGTTCTGAGGTTTAGTTCCTTCTCTGAATCTTACTATATCCTTGGGTAGCCATTTCTTGGAGCTAGAGTTGCTTATTTAGGTTTGAAGATGTCATTAGACTGGTTGCATCAATTTATTATGTATTATTTTATGCAATAAAGTGAAAGTGAGAGGATAAAGAACATGTATCTTACATTCATTACTCTGCAGTGCGATCCAGAGCAACAGGGCTCCTGTGATGCAGGCTGTAACGGTGGATTGATGAACAACGCCTTTGAATACACACTCAAGGCTGGTGGACTTCAAAAAGAGAAAGATTATCCTTACACTGGAGCCAATGGAAAATGCAAATTCGACAAAAGCAAAATTGTTGCTGCTGTGTCTAACTTCAGTGTTGTTGCAATAGACAATGACCAAATTGCTGCAAATTTGGTTAAGCACGGGCCTCTTGCAGGTATGATCCGGTCTTTATGCTTCTGCACTTGTTACAAGTGACCAAGAATCAACAAAAATGTTAAATATGTAATCCTATTTTTTCCTACTTTGTACTGCCAGTGGGGATCAATGCTGTCTGGATGCAAACATATGTTGGAGGTGTCTCCTGTCCTTACATTTGTGCTAAATCATTGGATCACGGTGTTCTTATAGTGGGCTATGGTGAATCTGGGTATGCCCCAATACGTTTCAAGGAAAAGCCTTACTGGATTATTAAGAATTCATGGGGAGCAAACTGGGGAGAAGAGGGATACTATAAGCTCTGCAGGGGCCGCAATATTTGTGGGATTGAGTCTTTGGTCTCCACGGTGACTGCAGTCCCCACTATCGTAGCAAACTAGACCATCTACTTGCATCAACCAAGGTTTGGTGATCGCTCTATACTAGCCTATGTATATTTCTCAGTGTTTATGTATGTATGTATTGTATTGTGTGATAGCCAGCAGCATCCCAGTGAAGCCCTTAAGGCTCCTCTGCAATCCTAAATCATTGGACACTCCCAATTCACTTTCCTGTAAAATTTATGTTGTCTTTGATTGCATTGTGATATTTCTAGATGCATATCCGGACAACTCAGTGGAATGTACTATATGTAGTCCTATGGCTTTAATATCTGCTTTGTCAAATTTGAACAAACATAAAGCAAATACCATAAAAAAAAAGTGTAAAATTCATTTAAAATTTTTGTTGTATTAGCATCTACTTTGAAAGATTAAAGTCATTGAGACCAAATCAGGCATATAATATATATACCTTTGAAATAAGACTTTCTTTTCCCTTGTAATAATTAGACACACAGGATACACAAATACTTCACATAGCTACAGAAAGAAAGAGATTCAAATTCAATTATTATCCTTCAATTAATCTATGCTATCATTTAGCTCTAGTTTGGTAAGCAGCCTTTGATAAGCATCAAGTGCGGCTCTATTGTGAGCAACATCTCGTTTGTCTTTGTATGTTGCTCTGCCCACAAATTCGCCACCCACAAAGATCTCTATGACTCCAGTTTCTTTCCATAAGTCCTTGCTCTCTAAGCACACTTTGTGTTTTTGGCAAATCTCATTCAACTTGGTCACCGGATTTGTGTCGAGTGTAGCAAGCGTGATCATTGGGTGCAGCAACTTCTCAGCAACCTTACGTGGAGACATTACGAAATGGAAGATATGAGAAACAATAATGAATATCATCATTACCAATAGAAGTCTCTCAAAGCACATGCATATGTACAAAATGTAAATATATATATATATATATATATATAGTTTTTTTTTTTTTTTCCCTAAACAACCTATAGAACGATATATAGTACTGATATTCTCTCATATTTGATGGGTACGTAACATTATATATCTCCCTAATTTAGTACTCCCTCCGTCCCACATTACTCGTGCTGTTTGACTTTTTGACACTATTCATTATTTGACTTTAACTCAATTTTATTGCATGTATGTATTTGAAAAAAATAGTAGAGTTGGGTCTTGTTAGAATTGTGTAATTATGTAGTTTTAGAATATATATTTTAAATAATTTTTTCTTGTATATATTAACAGTTAAATGGATTGTGTGCAGAAATGGAAGAGGACAAGTTAAATGGGACAGAGGAGTATAAGTTACATTGTCAACTCGTGCTAATACATCACATATCGTAAGTATGAAAACATAAACATTAATTTTTTTTTTTAAATATTGATAAAAGTATAATACAAAATCTTCAAACTTTAATTTATATATGTAATTATGTATGCATATGTATAGATTACTATCAAATACTAATACTTTTGACACTGGATCATATACACATTGGAGAATATTGTTGAGACCTATAAGATGCTTACGGATAAAACAACATTGTACTAACTAGGCAACTAAGCACAATCAAAACTTTTAAACTTTGTATACTTCGTTACTCCCGATTCTAGAAACACAAATTAAAGTATTAAACACTTGTCGCATACCCCAAAAGGTGTTCCAAGTTAAAACTCACAAGTTGGCGTTGTATGTTTTATATTTATAATTGATTCCTAAAATTGTATGATTGCGTTGGAAATTTTCATAATGTCCAAATAGGCTTTTCTCTCTGTGTTTTGTACGTTTGTGGAAGTACTCATTAACTAGCTTAAGAGATTGTAGTAAGTATTAAACAACAATAAATATAAAATCTTATACTCTTAACAGATAAGAAATCAAAACAAGAAATGAATGCACTGTAGTCATTCAAAGAATGGTGCAATCAATGAATAATCTTACCTGATAGGTTGTGTCCATGGAATCGGAGTCGAGATTAACGGCACCGATTAAAGACTCGACAATGTTGGCAAGTACCTTTGGGGCTTGGATCAATCCAAAAGAATGCACTGGATAATTTACAATTGCCTCCTCAAATTGTAAAATCTGCACATGCCCCAAATCTCAACCAACCATAGGTAAACCCTAATTTTAAATGTCTTCGTTTTTATCGACAACCAATAAATAAATAAATAAATAAATCAATCAATAATATTAAAAAATTTTAAAAATTAATAGTAAAAATGAATTACTTGTCCGTCAAGTAGAGGCTTCTTGTGGCGAAAAAACCTGTGGAGGCGGTGGGTGATGGCGGCGCGCGCGAGCTTCTCGGTGTCGACGTTGGCGGAGCGGAGCCTGGTGAGTTTCCCGGCGGGCAAGTCGGGATACATGGAATAGTGCTTTCTGGCGACGAAAAAACCAAGGGCGGCGTCGCCGACGTACTCGAGGCGCTTGTAGGAGGCGGTGGAGTTCTTATCGTGATCCAGAAAGGAATAGTCGGTGAATGCCTGCTGCAGCAGATCGTCGTTGCGGAATTGGTATCCGGTGATTCTGGTGATTTCGGCCTTGAGAAGATCCGCCCACATGAGGGTGTTAGAGTGGTCCGGTTCCATGTCATTAGGGATTGGATACGGCGGCGGAAGGAGAAATGAGTAATGCGGCGTATTATGCCGGTGGGGTTACCTTTTCTTACCTGCCTTTTTGGTAGCGTCAGGCGTCGCTTGTGACTTTGTCAGCTGCAAGCTTTTTATATATGAACGCATACGCAATGCCGTCTGCCTTTGAACTTGAAAGAGTTGAACGGGTATGGTATATACTTCCCACCGTTCTTTTTTAAATGCCACGAACTTACATTTTACGCAATTCAATACATATTTTTAATCATCAATAACTCAAATTATATACGAATAAAAATTATGAAAATTTGATATTATAAATCTATGCGATTAGATGAATCCAACAAGATCACACTTGTCTATATTTTATTTTATATAATTGTATTAAAAATACGAATCAAAATTATTCAATGAACAATGGTAAAATCCATCCGTGTCACTTATAAAATAACTGAGAGGAAGTATTACAGTACTCTATATAGTCTTTCCTCACTAGGAATATACCTGAATTTCCTTTAATATCCCTCCCATACCATAATTCAACATTCTTTTATAGGAAAATTATTTATTAGTGCTCTTTTGATTTTTCTATTGTTTAATTAGTATCAAATTTAAAAAATATAGTTTATTTATTTATTTAGGAAGAAGCGGATCAATTAGCAAATAGAACTCCCGCGGATAGGGCCACAGCTGGAGTTGATAAACCTCAAGTGGGCCTAAAGCCAGTTGATAGTGGGCTGAATGCCAATCCAGTCCAACCTCAAGTGGTCTCTAATCCGGTTCCTTCTGGACCAGAGGCCAATCCAGTTACACATCAAGAAGGTAAGAGGGTCTCATCTTTTGAGACTCCTGAAGCATCTTTGAAAGGGATCCATTCAATTCGTGATCATTTCCCTGGCGGGCTGGGCCGTGTCAAAAAACCTGCTAATGGGTTTAAGAGGGTCAGAATTGAACAACGGAAAAACCTAATGGCTGAGCGGGATTATTCGAACTCAACATTGGGTGAGATGAATGCTAAGGCTCCAGTGGTTGGCACTGGTGGGGAGACGACAGATGACATTAATGCAGTATGTCGTATGGATTGCTTGGGTGACACTTCGGTGGATGACGAAATAGAGGGTATGGAGGCCGACAACCCCAGCTTAGAGGGGGAGAAGGCTGCATCGGCATAATTCCGCTATGTCTACTCACCACTTCCTCCGGATATGGGGAAGTTTCTTACTTTCTGGTTTTATGGATTTTAGAAACTTAAAGGTATTAGCCTGGAATATTGGAGGGATTGCCGGGAGCCCTACTCGTCGGATTCTGATGGATTTGTTACGTTCCCATTCACCGGAAGTAGTTGTCATCATGGAACCTCAGGTTCCATTCACAGTACTTGAAAGGGATTTAATTCGTGCGGGATATGTTCCTTTCTGCTTACAGGAGGCTATTGGGCGAGCTGGAGGAATATGGCTCCTTCTGCGAACCGGGCTGTGTCTACAGATCACTTTGGTGGATGAGTGGGATAGGATCATCACCATAAATCTTTCCAATGGGGAGGAGTCATGCTGTTTATCCGCGGTATACGCTTCCCCTAGATATGGCGAGAGGGGTTTGTTGTGGGAACATCTCTTCTACTTATCGTCTCAAATCACAGGGGCATGGGCTCTTATTGGAGATTGGAATCAGATTATATCATCGGATGAAGTGAAAGGAGGTCTCTTTAACTTACAGAGGGCTAATGAGCTAAGTGATGTTTTTTTATGATTGTGGTCTCACGACAATTAATACGCAGGGGAGTATGTTCACGTGGTCTCGACCTCTTGGTAGTGATCATCGGATCTTCAAGCGTCTTGACCGTGGTATGTGCAACATGCAGTGGCTCATGGAATTTCCGCTTGGGTTTGTTAAAGTATTACCCCGAATTGGATCGGATCATTCCCCTCTAATTCTCTACTGTGGGGAGGAATATAGGCAGCCGGTGGCGAAACCATTCCGTTGGGAGGCGGGATGGGCGGCCATACCGGAGTACAAGGAGGTGGTAGCGGCGGCCTGGACCAAACCTGGGGATCAAATTCAGGATAAACTCATACATGTGCGGGATGCTTTAGCCCAGTTTAAGCAGGACCATGTTGGAAATCTTAAGTGGAAGAAACTTAATATTATGAAAAGGCTTGCTGGGGTGCAACGGGCGCTTGAAAATGTAGATTCTGTACGTTTAATTCTTCTTGAGGCGGAATTAAAAACTGAACTTGAGAGTTTGCTGTATCAAGAAGAACTTAAATGGTACCAGAGAGCTCGCGACAAATGGGTCAGGTTTGGGGATAGAAATACGGCGTATTTCCATGGCCGTGTTAAACAGAAGCGCCATAGGGAACACATACATGGGTTGCATCTTCCGAATGGCGAGTGGTGTGAGGATGATGACACATTACAAGCTGCTGCTAGGGAATTCTTCATGACACTATTTTCTGCTTCCAATAATGACTCCCAATCAAACTTGGTGGATGATGAGAATGTTGGTGGGGAAGTGCCTATTCCATCGTTACCAGTGGCTCATCCGGCGCTGGGGGAGGCTGTGGCCATTGTGCCAACTTCAAGCGAGGTGCATAATGTCGTTACTAGTATGACCTCCTTCTCGGCACCCGGGCCAGATGGCTTTCCTGGACACTTTTACAAGACTTTCTGGGAATTAGTGGGGGAATGCACAACAGATCAGCTGCAGAAGGTGTTCATTACTCGAACCATGCCTCCCGGTCTCTGTGAGGCTTATATTTGTCTCATTCCAAAGGTGCCGCTTCCGAGTTCCCTTAAGCACTTCCAGCCTATCACACTTTGCAATGTGGTATATAAGATCTTGACTAAGGTGTTGGTAAACAGATTAAGGCCTGTGCTCCAAAGTGCTATTTCCTGGCATCAATCTGCGTTTTTGCCGGGAAGAGGACCGGTGGATAACGCTGTGACCCTTCAAGAATTATTGGGGTTTCTGTCGAATCCTAGAAATCGGGTGCAGGCGATAATTCTTAAAATTGATATTGAGAAGGCGTATGATAACGTTCGGTGGTCTTTTTTACAGAATTGTTTATCTGAATTACAATTGCCAGCAGCAGCCATTGAACTTATTATGGCATGCGTGTCATCGGCTACCTTTTCTATCCTATGGAATGGTGGGGCGCTTCCTGCTTTTCGTCCGGGGAAAGGTTTGCGCCAAGGCGATCCGCTCTCACCATATTTATTCTTGCTTGTTATGGAGAAGTTATCATTACTTATTCAGGCACATGTCGCGGCTGGATCATGGCGTCCGATTACATTCCCAAACAATGACATAGGTATTTCGCATCTTCTTTATGCTGATGATCTTCTATTGTGCTCCATTATTGATAGGAGAAGCATATCAACAGTTCGGGAGGCGCTGCATCAATTTGCATAATATTCAGGATTGAAACTTAACCATAATAAATCTTCAGTATTCATTCCTAGCCATGTGGATGGAGTGGACCGTTCATGGATTACACAGGAGCTGAGCATTCCGGCAACTGAGGATATGGGAACTTACTTAGGGTTTTCAATGTTGAAGGGCAGGCAGTGTAACGCGCATTTCAATTTTATCCTGGAAAAGATGGATGCTAAATTGGAGGGTTGGGCTTCTAAATTACTGAATAAAGCGGGCCGGCTCACCTTATGTCGGTCGGTCCTTGCGGCTATCCCATCATATTTCATGCAAATTCATTGGATCCCGGAAGGGATTTGCAATGATATTGATAGGAGGATTAACAGGTTCATATGGAAAGACATGAAGGGGAAAGGGATTCATCTAGTGAAATGGGATACGGTTGCCACTCCTCGTGCTGCTGGTGGGTTGGGGCTTCGCCGCGCAAGATCCATGAACGTAGCGCTCCTCGGCAAGCTGCTTTGGGGTATGTTGTACTCCCCGGATAAACCATGGGTCCAAATTGCTAAGAGCTCCTTTTCGGCTACTCACTTGCGAATTGATGCTCAGAAGGGTACGTCCTCCAAACTTATTGGAGCGCTGCAAAAAATCACGCCTCTTTTAAGGGGTGGTTTCACTCTTCGGATTGGAAAGGGTGATAGTTCATTGTGGTTTACACGATGGTAGAAGGGTGCTCAACTTGGGCCTCGGGTCCCTCTCGTCGCTACTCAGGATATTGAGAAGACCATCTCTGATGTTGTGAAGGAAGATCAATGGGACTTTAGTGGTCTGACTACTTACATCCCACCTGATATTGTTATGGAGTTTGAAAATTCACCTCCTCCCATATTGCATGCAGCACTTTCAGATGCATGGGTGTGGAATGGACATAGCTCGGGCCGCTACACAGTGAGCTCCGCCTACTCGTACCTGGTCGGTGGCTCGGCTATAGCTCCCTCATGGCGATGGATGTGGCGTCCGTGGATACCTGAGAAAATAGGGTTTCTATTGTGGCTCATCAGCCATGCAGCTTTGCCAACAAACTTGCTGCGTTACCAGAGAGGCATGGCGGCCACGCCGCTCTGCCAGATTTGTGGGGATGCAACCAAGACTTGGTACCATTGTGTATTCAAGTGCCCATGGGTTTGTCAGATATGGAGGCGCATTCGCATTGACATCCCACATGATTGTGACCAAATCCCTCCCTCAAAAAATATGGAATTCCTCCAGGGAATGGCTACAGTTTATGGGGAGGTCTTCATGGCAGCCTTGTGGTTGATTTGGCTTGAACGAAATGCTCGAATTTTCACTGACAAGTCTAAGCCACTATGGATAATGCAGAGGGAGATTAGGCGGCTGGAAATGGAGTTAATCCAAGCTCGCAATGGACCTACGAGAGTGAGCAGACAACCTCAACTTGTGGGATGGAATATGCTCAAGTTCCCAGATTATATTCTCCACACGGATGGAAGTTCTTTTGGGAATACGGGGAGGTCGGGATTCGGATATGTGATTTGGAATGGGGCTGGCCATTGGTAACATGGGGGCTGTGGCTATTTGGGGATACACTCTAACTTATATGCAGAGGTGGCTGCACTCGTCTTTGGGCTTGAACAGGTCGCCCGCCTTGGTATTCGACGGGTTGGGGTGTATTCAGACTCTAAAGGGGCCATTCAGTTGCTGGAGTCTTGTGATGATCGGCATCCGTTTGCAGCCTTGATCCAACGCGGGAAGGAGGCGAGGGCAAAGATGGATTGGTGTGTCATTTCCCATGTCCTTCGGGAAGGGAATAGAGTTGCTGATAAACTTGCTAAGACGGGTGCTTCAAAGGAACTCTTCTTTACGACGTGGGCCTTTCCTCCGGACATGGTTCAAGGGGAACTAGCGGCGGACCTCTCCGGCGTGATGTTCCCGAGGCTTTAGTGCCATTGCTTTAGCTTTTGTTGGTTTTCCTTTTGTATTTTTTCTTTTGTATTTTTTCTCTGGCTTCGTCTCCGCCAAAAAAAATTAGCAAATAGAAAAGTGTAATAAAGTTTAAGCTTCGGAGGAAGGTTCAAATATGATGGATGGGTACCCGGTTTCGACCCCTGTCAACAGCGTATAAGAAAACCAAACACAATTGGTTTGAATGGTATAAGTTCTGGCAGCTTAAATAAAAGTTTCTGGTTCGATGGTTTATGTATGCAGAATTCTGCTTTGCGGAAGGCAACCATTCAATGTCCACCAGATCTAAAAAATTAGTCATGATGGATGGGTTAGAATGATCATTCGATCAGATAAAGACAATTACACATTTTATTATTTCTTGATGTCTACGCCTAGTAAACTTGACACTGGCAATTTTGGTTTGTAGTGAATGTAATTTAAAGGAATTATATATTAAAAAAAACAATTCTTTTTCTTTTTTCGAGTAAGGGGGCCTGAAGCCGATTCCATTCAACAATTTGATAATAGTGGTACATGCCCACCAAATCGTTTAGTAACGCATTCCTAATCGAATCAGGAGGGCAGGGAAAATGTTCCGTGCCAAAGTACAAGAGACTGTCCCGAAAGAAGAGATCGCAAACTATGTTAACCTCCTTAGGGATGTGGTAAAACTTGAGGTGCCACTGCCAGGTCTTCATATGATGGATTCTTGAGAGAATGTCTGAGCCAACTCCGGGGGTGTCTGTATTGGAATTAATAAGCTCGATCAGATGACTATTGTCGCTTTCAACTTCTAGATTCGTGATTCCCAAGCTCCAGGCTTCTTGGAGGCCGAGAAGTATCCCCCAAGCTTCTGCATGGAAAGCGTCCGTAGGATTTCTTTTCATGCGAATGCCACTAACCCACTGACCTTACAAGTTACGAATGTTCGCTTCTGCGATCTTACGATCCTACACCCTTAAATGCTAAAATTTTTGTAAAATTTTATGATTTGGGATCAAAGTAACTTCTTTTCTTTAATTTTAAACTTAACTTATAGTACTTCTTATGTATGGGTTCAGTTAACTTGCAAAATTCATAAACGCACGAATTAATGCTTTTATTTGTTACTCCCTCCGTCCCAGCTAACTTGTCATGTTTGACTTTTTGACATTGTTCATTGTACTACGTTGACTCGATTTTATTTCATGTATATATATGGAAAAACTAGTCGAGTTTGGTCTTGTTAAATCGTATAATCATGTAGTTTTAGAATATATATTTTACATAATTTTTTGTTGTACACATTTTGAGATATTAACGGTTGAAAAAGTGCATTGGATTGTGTGCAAAAGTAAAACAAGACAAGTTAAGTGGGACGGAGGGAGTACTACGTATAATTGAGTTCGTCCATTATTGCAATTTCATAAGATTTTAGGATCTCGATTCGACCCTACGATTCCGGTTTTGCAAAGAGAAAAACGATCTCATATAAGATCACTATTTTAACAACCTTGGGTACACTAGATAAATCGGATTATCAAATAAATTTCAACAAATAATCAAATTTTGACTCATCCAAACATTAATATAATACTTTTATTTTTTAAAATTCTCTACATGGAACCCCGCGCGAGCTTCTCAGCTTCGGCCTTGAGAAGATCCGGCCACATCAGGATGTTTGACTGGTCCACGTTCATATGGTGCGGCAGAGCCATGGCGGTTGACTATTAATCAGGGATTGAATTTGGCGGAGTAATATGTATGCCAGTGGGCTTACCTACCTGGCTTTTGGGTGGCGTCAGGCGGCGTCACTTGTGACAAGTGATTTTTATGACTTCGTCACCTGCGATTGCGAGCGTTTTATATATATGAACCAAAGGCCGTCTGCCTTTGAACTTGAGAGAATTGAACGGGTATATACAAAATAAATTACTCTATAGTCTATGTCTATCCTCAAAAGGAATATAACCGATATCCATTAATATCCCTCCCATATTCTTTATATAAATTCAGCAAGGATAATTGAGTTAATTCACCACCAATCTTCTCTTCACATAAAGAAGCCAAGGTCAGCAGCGCACATGGAAGATATGCTGCTCGTGATAGTGTTCTCTTACAACAATAGCTACCATTCAGTATCCATTGGATATGGCTCTATTTAATTTGACGCGTTGTATGGAAGCACTTGCAGAATATAGTCTTTATGTTGTAGTGATGATTTTGGGGATGGAGTGATATATAGCGGGAGTAGAGTTAATTGACGACATTAGGGCTCTAAAAGAAACAAGTTGCTCCAAAGCGACTTGTACCGGCAAAAACTGAAGCTACATCTCCCAACAGCTACAACTCCCTCTCTACAGCTGCTGCAGTCACAGCTACAGCTCTACGTGCAAAATCGACCCTAAGCTGCAACCTTTAAACGCTTACGCCCCAAACACCACTGCTCAAAACAATATCAACCAAAATTATTTTTTAATTCCAAACTCGAAACTCTAATCATTTCTCAAACATACCCATCAAACTGTGTTGTGTCCATCTATATCTCCACTATCATGATTTAAAATTTAGATCACTTTGCAATGAAAATGGACAAAATGGATTATATATATTACGAGCAAGAATGCGGGAATCACAAACTCGTTCATGTTTACAATAAACACTAATGAGTCCTAAGAGCATAACATACAATATGCACTTTTAGGACAAATAAAACCAAAAGTGTAGAAATGTCAACCTCCTTGAAAATACAATATGCAATAATTATGAAACTGAACCATGCATGCATTGCTCTTGAGCCACTACAGGGACACAACCACAACCATTCATTCTCTTTTTTGTCATTGGATTTCTTCTCTTATTAGCTCTTTAATTAATCTCCACCAGAAACAAGGCTGTGAACTCCAAAACCAGTACTAGCAACGCCACCAACGATCTTAATAGCCTCAACAGCAACATTCTTTTGGCTCTTTTTGTCGGAAACAAGTCCGTGAACGTTGACGGCAGTTTTATAAGCGGTATAACCAGTCATACCAGCCTTAGCAACCATAACAACATCATCTTTAGAAACAGATGCAGCAGCCTTAACAACATCATCTTTAGAAACAGAAGTAGCATCATGCACAACATCTTTAACTTCTTCAACAACAGCATCAGCAACTTCAGCAACATCATCAACAGCAGCATCAAATAGAGCGCCGGCAAGTTCGACAACACCAGTAACATCTCCCGTCATTACCATCATTGTTCCTCTTAACGCAAAACCACCAATTTTACAAAACGTTTCCAATGTGAACGGCATTCTTTCACCACGGCTTTAGGATATCTATTGACGACTCCCTTCTGTTTCTTCCAAAGGTAAACATATATAAAATCTCATTGTCATCAGAAAGTCCCTTGTAAAGACACTTTTAGAGGTTGCTTGTTAAAAAAACAAAATGGTTTATCATTGATTGGTTAAAAAATTTAAATGATTCATCAAAGGCTCTGCATGGTTATTATAGTTCTGAATACAAATATATTGTTCGATTATATTCTGAATGACTCGTCTGAATAATATAAAAATACTCCCTATCCCATACCTTTAGCTTGTATTCCTTTTTTAGATTTTTCATAATTTATGATGGTTTCCTTTTCTGGTGAAACGAACAAATTTTAAACACAATAATTCAAATTCACTACATCACATCTTATTAATTTATAAACGAATTAAGAGCTTGTTTGTTTTGGCTTTTGAAAAAAAATAAAAAGTCCGTGGAAAAAAGAGAAGGAGAGATAAGGAGAATTCAAAAGAAAAAACAGCCAAAATAATTGTTTGGATAGATATATTTTTAAAGTTGTTTTTTAACGGAAACATGTTTGGATGAACTTTACGTAGAATGACTTTTTATATACTTCCTCCGATCTTTTGCCACGGACCCACATTTCTCACAATCCAATACACGTTTTTAATTGGTAATAACTCACATTTTATACAAGTAAAAATTATAAAAATTTGATAATACGATTAGACGAATCCAACAAGATCCCACTTGACTATATTTATCTTATATAATTGTATTAAAAAGTCGAGTCAAAGTTACTTAATGAACAGTGACAAAAGTCAATCTGTGTCGATTAATAAGGAACGGATGAAGTATTAAGATTACTAAAACGGATATAAATCTTATAAGAGTATTTATCATTTATTTTATTTCCTTGATAGATATGGATATTTTTGTATTTTTATTCCTAAAATGACTCCTCCTTTTAAAAAAAGTAACCCCCTACCTACTTTGAAAAAAAGTAGAATTTTAACCCCATTTAAAAAGTAAATAAAATTAAGTATAAATATCCTTATAATATTTAATTATGTCTATTTTAGTAATTTTAATATATCAAAAGTCCTTCTACGTACAATTCATCCAAACATGTTTCATTTGAAAAACTTTAATAATTTTTTTTTGGCGGAACAACATCTAGTACAATTTAAATTTACAAAACAAAATAAATTTCATTTTACTAATTATTTAGAAAACATGATGGAAAAGATGCGTATAGAACTATAGATGACACATGGAAATGAAACTCTATCACGTCGTGTTCCGATGGACATCATGAGATGAGACAAAGGAAAAAGAGAGACAGAGAGAGAGAGAGAGAGAGAGAGAGAGAGAGAGAGAGAGAGAGAGAGAGAGAGAGAGAGAGAGAGAGAGAGAGAGAATTTGTACCTGTAAGTAGTAGGCGTATATATGAAACAAACGGGAAGATATATATATGGAGAAATGTGAAACGCAGAGAGATTGCAGATGGAGAATAGGATATGATGATGATGATGATGAACCCTTAATTGCTCATATACTGAGATCTATCGCAGTGATTGAATGATTCATGAATTTGGCAGAGTGTCGTGATAATGCGTATTCATTCATTCCAGCTGGCTTTTGGGTGTTGTCAGGCATCACTTCTGACTTTTCTCACTTTGTCAACTGCAATTGCAACCGTTTTATAACACTATGAACGAAAGGCCGTCTTGCCTAATTTGAACTCGAGAGAGTTGAACGGGTATATACATTATTACTCTATAATCCATATCCTCCAATCCTCACAAGGAATATAATTAACTGAATTTCCATTAATATCCCTCCCATATTCTTTATATAAATCCATCAAGGATAATAATTGAGTTTATGTAAGAAATGAACGGTTACAGCAATACAACAGGAACGTCGAGTCGAGATTGAACTCTTCCCGCAAGACGTTTATGCCCCGGTAGTGCTCCGGCAACGGCAGAACGTCCCCAAAGGTAAAACGACGAACGTCTCGACGTAGCAGCACCTCAAACGTCGACGACCGGCGAACAGAACAAAGAGATGAGGGAGTCGGGAGGAGAAAATGTATGCAGAGGTGTTTTTTGGGTGTGAAATGGGCTCCAAAGACTGGGCTTGGCATGGGCCCGACAAATAAATTTTGTCTAAAAATATAGACATGCCCAAAGCCCAATTACCAAGATCCAAGTCCACGGGCACGGGCACGGGCGCGGGCGACGGCGACGGCAACGGCGCGGCTCGGCTCGGGACGGGACGGGACGGGCGCGCGCGTGTGGGCTTCCCCCGCACTTGACCATCCTGCATTAGTTTAATTGATTCTAACACGCAGAACAATATAAACTAATTCAACTCCCACTGTTTAAGCAATGTGGGATGCGCTACCTTTACCCCTCTTTAACAATCATTCAAACACACAAACGCTAGCCGCACTTAATGACCCACTTCGACCACCTATTTCTCACTCACCCGACAATGGTTTTGAGAAAATAGATACACTACGACAATCTACGCGAAATGTAGAATTCGTATACGCTATTTAATTAACCAAATTAAATATCGTCATTACGCAAAAAGGAGCTCAAAACCCCCTTTTTCCAACAATCCCCCACATGAGTGGAAATAACAGCAGTAGTGAATGCAATGCAATGCAAATGCAAATGCCCCGACTCCTTCTTTAAAGAAAGCTTACTGCACGGGTTTAAGTAGTTTTTGGCTTTGAACTTAAACCATATCAATATTATCGAGTATATAGGCAGAGTAGTGATTTTACTCTTGAACTATCCCCCACATCGTATACTAGACCAATAATAAAGAATCAGTAACTTTTCAGGCTCTTTGTCCGCTCTCACGTTTGGTTCCATTCCAGACCATGGAAACCCCCTTTGGATTCATAAGTCTCTACTGAAGCGGCCACACTTCTACTTATATAGGTGTTCAAACAAGTATCCTGTCATACTTATATGAACACACAGTTCCAGAACCATTAAGAGTCATTAAACTCAACCTCTACCACAGACAGGCATCAAACACTTCATCATTGCTTCTGAGGGAAAGGGTGAAGATTATTCTTCAAAAGTGTTTTCACATTTGAAATCATACATCTTAGTTGTCCCTTTGAACCAAGTTTGTGGGATCTCCACGCATCATGGTTGGATTACCAATGTAATCATTCTTTAGGTGTGGGTTTTAACCCCATTCCCTCTCGCAATTTGCAAAATTGATCTCTGTTGACAGCTTTTGTTAACGGATCCGCTAGGTTATCTCCAGACTTCACATAAGTTAGAGAAATTACCCCCACTAGAAATTAATTGCTTAACGGTATGATGTCGACAACGGATATGTCTCGACTTACCATTATACATCTCATTTTGTGCCCTGCCAATAGCTGCTTGACTATCACAGTGTATCATTACTGTTGGCACAGGTTTCTTCCAACATGGAATTTCCTCGAGGAAATTTCGAAGCTATTCGGCTTCTTCACCAGCTTTATCTAAAGCTATGAATTCAGATTCCATGGTGGATCGGGCTATACACGTTTGTTTTTGTGACTTCCAAGACACAACCCCTCCCGCAATCATGAATACATAACCACTTGTGGATAATGAATCACTTTTCTATGATATCCAATCAGCATCAGAGTACCCTTCAAGAACAGGAGGATATCTCGTGTAATGTAAACCCAACTCTTGAGTATATTTCAAATATCTCAAGACTCTCATAATAGCCTTCCAATGCTCACGACTTGGATTGCTAGTATATCTACTCAGTTTATTAACTGAATATGCAAGATCCGGGCGAGTACAATTAGTCAAGTGCATTAGACTACCAATGATTCTTGCATACTCTTCTTGAGCAACAGGTTCACCTCTGTTCACTCTCAACTTATCACTGAGATCCATAGGTGTCTTTGCCGGACGACTATCATAGGCCTTGAATTTTCTCAACACTTTCTCAATGTAATGAGACTGAGAAAGAATGATCCCTTCGGGATGCCTTATGATTTTTATCCCTAATATGTCATCGGCTACACCCATGTCTTTCATGTCAAAATTCCTTTTTAACATGTTCTTGGTCTGAGTAATATTCAAGTCACTGCCCATGATCAACATGTCATCTACATACAAGCAAACTATAACAAATTTGTCTGTTGTTCCCTTGTAGTAAACGCATTTATCACATTCATTATACTTGAACCCGTTTGACAACATCACATTATCAAACTTCAAGTGCCACTGCTTAGGCGCTTGTTTCAGACCATACAGAGATTTAACCAGTTTGCAGACTTTATGCTCTTGTCCTTGAACAACAAAGCCTTCTGGTTGATTCATGTAAATCTCTTCATCTAGATCACCATTTAAGAACGTAGTCTTAACATCCATTTGATGTATCTCAAGATTGTAAAGCGCAACAATCGAGAGAAACACTCGAATGGAGGTGATTCTGGATACCGGAGAATAAGTATCAAAATAATTATCTCCTTCCTTCTGTCTAAAGCCCTGAACTACAAGGCGAGCCTTGTATTTATCGATCGATCCATCGGCTTTATACTTTCTTTTAAGGACCCAACGGCATCCTAAGGATTTACAACCTTTCGGTAGATCAGTAAGAACCCAAGTGCGATTCTGCATAATGGAGTCTAACTCACTGTTTATGGCTTCTTGCCATAACGCAGCACCTGGTCGAGCCAGATCTTCACTCACAGTTCTTGGCTCGTTATCTAACATAAAAGTGACGAAATCTGGACCAAAAGTTTTAGCCACTTTGGCCCTATGGCTACGACGAAGTTCAACTGGTTCAGGAGAGATACTTCCCTTGTCAGTTTGTTTCAGCTGATCAGAGCTCGTAGCTTCATCAAACGTTCTTTTATTTGAACATTCCACGTTATCCTTGTAAGGATATATGTCTTCAAAAAAACACGGCGTTCCTTGATTCAAATATCGTTCCTTCACTTATACCAGATATTTCTGACTTATGTACCAGGAAACGATACGCGCTACTGTTAAGGGCATACCCTATAAAGATACAATCAACTGTTTTGGGGCCGATTGTAACTTGTTTAGGAGGTGGCACCTCAACTTTAGCCAAGCACCCCCACACTTTGAGGTATTTGAAAGAAGGTTTTCTACCTTTCCATAACTCGTAAGGCGTTACTTCCTTACCTTTGTGAGGTATTTTATTTAAAATATAATTAGCTGTTAAAACAGCTTCCCCCCACAAGTTCTGAGGTAACCCTGAACTGATCAACAAGGCATTCATCATATCCTTTAGCGTACGGTTCTTACGTTCCGCAACACCATTGGACTGCGGTGAATATGGAACTGTAGTTTGATGAATTATTCCGGACTCGGCACACAATTCAGCAAACGGAGCAACGTATTCTCCTCCTCGATCACTCCGAATAGCCTTAATACGGCTATCCAATTGAGTTTCAGCCTCAAGCTTGAAGTTTTTAAAAGCTTCAATAGCTTCATCTTTGCTTCTCAACAGATAAAGATAGCAATAACGAGTGCTATCATCAATAAAAGTAATAAAATACTTTTTACCACCCCGAGTTTGCAAAGATCTAAAATCACATACATCAGTATGAATTAAATCCAGGGGTTTAGTATTTCTTTCAACATTTGGAAATGGAAGTTTTGTCATTTTCGCTTTAAGACAAATTTCACATTTGTTTTTATCGTTGAATTCCATTTCTTTAAGTAAATTTAAATTTACCAATCTCTTTATAGCATTTTTATTTGCATGTCCAAGTCTACAATGCCATAAATTAAAACACTCAAGCAAGTAAGAAGAACCTTCAATTTTATTACCAGAAGCTTGCTCAACAACTTGGCGTTTAGCCAATACATTAAACTTGAAAAGACCATTGGTGAGATAGCCTCTACCAAGGAATTTTCCAAACTTAGTCATGATAAACTTATCAGACTTAAAAACAAGTTTAAAACCACTATTAACTAGCAGCGAACCAGAAACCAAATTCTTCCGGATATCAGGGACATGCATCACATCCTTCAGAGTCAAGTTTTTGCCACTGGTCAGCCTCAGTACCACATTCCCAATGCCGACCACATCAGATGATGCTTGGTTTCCCATGTGCAGCTTTCTGCCTTCAACAGTCCGGTATGAAGTAAAAAACTCCCTGTTGGCAGCCACATGACACGAAGCCCCGGTATCAACAAACCAACCTTTAGCATCATCAATATGCAAAGCTTCAGACACCACTGCACAAAGGTTGTCTTCCCAACCGTCAGGTTCAGCCTGTACCACGTTAGCGGCAGGTTTAGCAGGCTTCTTCTTCTTCGGCTTCGGGCACTGATGTGCAAAGTGCCCAACCTTGCCACAGTTGTAGCAATTCCCAGAGAACTTCTTCCTCTTTTGGCCATCGGCAACCGCTTTGCCTTTACCCGCAGCGGGCGGTTGCTTGCGTTTACCGGCCGTTTCAGTCAAGTTGGCCTTAGCCTCCACAGAATGGCTCCTTAACACGGCCTTGCGGTTATCCTCCCCGATTCTGATCCGTGTAACAAGATCTTCAAGGGACATTTCCTTTTGCTTGTGCATCATGTAGTTCTTGAAGTCTTTCCACGAAGGAGGCAACTTCTCGATCACAACCGCAACGTTGAACGCATCAGAAAATTGCATTCCCTCAGCGTGAACGCCATGTATCAGTAATTGAAACTCTTGAACTTGTTCAACCACTGAATGCCCGTCAACCATCTGAAAACCCAGATATTTGGAAACGGCATGCTTTTTAGTACCAGCATCCTCCGTTTTGTACTTCCGTTCCAACTGGATCCACAATTCCTTTGCACATTTTACAGAAGAGTACACAGCGTACAAAGGATCCGTGAGAGCACTCAGAATGAAATTCTTACACATGAAATCACCGTGAATCCATTGTTCTTTGGCGAAGATCTTTTGAGGATCGGTCTCCATCTCAGACAGGGACGGCCGGCCGCTCCTCAAAAACCCGGCCAAACCAAGAGTGGTCAGATAGAACAACATCTTCTGTTGCCACGTCTTGAAATCACGCCCGTCAAACTTTGACGGCTTCTCGGCCACTCCAAATGACCTTGGCAACGCCATAGGGACGGAACCGTTGACGGCCCAACGCCCCGCACGAAGGCCGGCTCCGACTGAACATAAGTTGGCAAACTAGTGTTCAGCGGCCCACTGCCCGGTTGCAAACCGGTGTTTATATTATTATTAAGTCCTGCGGGTGTAATCCCGACCGTTTGTCCAGAAAAAGGTAAAGACGCCCCAACCGAAGCGTTGGGCTGGAACGAAACAGTTCCAAACGAGTGTCCAGAGATAAACTGCCCAGAATTGGGCAAAACATACCCGCCAGTGTTAGGCGTCGGCGACAGGGGCAGAAAGGCCGTCGCTGGATCAAGCAAATATTGATCGATAGAGCCGTTTGGGTCTGCCATCGGCAGCGGCATCGGATGCAGCGTTGCTGGTGGAGGAACGACGGCAGGTGTGGTCAGCATTGACGGCACCGCTGCGGTTGGGGTAACGACAGTGGACGCCTGGACAGACCCAGGCATGGAAACGGAGGCGGTGGCGGCAGCGGCGGAAGAGACGTCAGAGGAGGCGGTGGCGGCAGCAGTGGAACCGTCCATTATAAACGTCTTGCGCTTGTAAGAAATGAACAGTTACAGCAATACAAAAGGAACGTCGAGTCGAGATTGAACTCTTCTCGCAAGACGTTTATGCCCCGGTAGTGCTCCGGCAACGGCAGAACGTCCGCAAAGGTAAAACGACGAACGTCTCGACGTAGCAGCACCTCAAACGTCGACGACTGGCGAACAGAACAAAGAGATGGTAGAGTCGGGAGGAGAGAATGTATGCAGAGGTGTTTTTTGGGTGTGAAATGCCTAATGCCTGACGCTGCTACTTATAGGAGTTGGAGAAGACGTAACTGATGACAAGGATTAATGGGGCGGTTTCAGCTGGCGATTCAAACGGTTTTCAACAACTGTTGAAATCAGAGTGGGCTCCAAAGACTGGGCTTGGCATAGGCCCGACAAATAAATTGTCTAAAAATATAGACAGGCCCAAAGCCCACACAAAGCCCAATTACCAAGATCCAAGATCCAAGTCCACGGGCACGGGCGCGGGCGACGGCGCGACGCGGCTCGGCTCGGCTCGGGACGGGACGGGACGGGCGCGCGCGTTTGGGCTTCCCCCGCACTTGACCATCCTGCATTAGTTTAATTGATTCTAACACGTAGAACAATATAAACTAATTCAACTCCCACTGTTTAAGCAATGTGGGATGCGCTACCTTTACCCACTCTTTAACAACCATTCAAACACACAAACGCTAGCCGCACTTAATGACCCACTTCGACCACCTATTTCTCACTCACCCGACAATGGTTTTGAGAAAATAGATACACTACGACAATCTACGCGAAATGTAGAATTCGTATACGCTATTTAATTAACCAAATTAAATATCGTCATTACGCAAAAAGGAGATCAAAACCCCCTTTTTTCCAACAGTTTATTCACCACCAATCTTCTCTACACACATACTACCTATATTTGGACATGAGTAAAACTTGGCGCCCACATAAAGAAGCCAACGTCATGCGTTTCTCAAATAGTCTCATAATTATGCTGTTCACTTAATCCATCCAGTATGTGTGCTAATCTCGCCCAAATGATCCCATCGGAGGTTAATCGTGAGGATTAACGGGTTAATCATCTTATAACTTTCGTCCGCTTCTCAAATGGTCCAATAATTATGCCGTTTACTTAATCCATCTAATATATTTGCTAATCCTCACCAAAATCATCTCATCCGAGGTTAATGATCCCACAACTTTCGTCGTTTCTCAAGTGATCCTATAATCAACAGATGATTAACCCATCCCTAACTGTGAAAATCATCCCATCCGAGATTTATGACTTCGTCACCTGTAATTGCAAGCGTTTTATATATGAACGAAAGGCCGTCTGGCTTTCAACTTAATAGGGATGGAAAAAAGGCCCATCCCTAATTGTGAAAACCGAAAACCGAATTTTTGGTTTGGTTTTGGAGAGAAAATTATTGGGGATGGGCCGGGGATGAGGATTTTTTTGGGGTTTTTTTGGGGACGGGGATGGTGACGGAGGAAGCCCCGGCCCATCCCCAATATTATTTATATATTATAATTTATATATTATAATTAATATTTTATATTTTATATTTCATGAATTTTACCCAGTTCATCCAAAATAATTAAAAAATGGGTGACAAAGCTCATTAGTTTGATAGATAGATTATATAATGGAAACTATTATAAATATTTTATGTTGACTATGGTTTATTTAAATAATTCATGAGTATGTTTTCATATTATGATTTGTGAAATTGAAAGTTGGCTTGAATAATATATCTCCGACCTTTCCAATTGCCGAAAAAATTGAAAGTTGATGCGTAATTGAATCCCCGATAAGATCCTGATGGGGATTGGGGAAATCACGGTACCAATGAAAATCCCCGTAATGTCCCAGACGGAGATCGTGCCAGTTTTGGGGAATGAAAATACTAATGGTTTTGGGGATGAGGATACTACTCCCCGCCCCAAAACCGGCCCATTGCCATTCCTACAACTTAGAGAGCTGAACGGGTATATACATAATACATTACTCTATATAGTCTATATCCTTACAAGAAGTATAATTGAATTTCTCTTAATATCCCTCCCATATTTCTTCAATTCTTTATTATGGCCCTGTTTGGCAAAATAACTAAATCTAATCAGCTAATTTGTATCACAATATGAGATAAAATAACTTATTTAAAAAGACAAAATAACTTAAAACAATGTTCAATCAGCTCCTTTTGAAATCGCTGCAAAATAGCAGCATTTTGGATTTTAGCTTATTTAGGCAAAAAGTTAGTCTCGAAATTGTCAAACAACTAATTTTAAATAATTATTACTCAGAGAATTAGTTAACAGTTAACAGTTAATTCCCAAACAGGGCTTAAATAATTGAGTTAATTCACCACCAATCTTCTCTTCACACATATATTTGGACAGTAAAGCTTGGCGCCCACATAAAGAAGCCAAGGTCAGGGCACATGGAAGTAGGGGTGTTAGTGGGCCAGGTAGTTCGCGAACAGTTCGAGCTCGGTTCGGTCAAAATTCGACTCGAGTAGGCTCGACTCAAATTTGAATTCAACTCGAATAATTTACAAATCAAGCCGAACAGCTTTGAGTTCGGCTCGAAAAGCTCACGAACAGGCTCATGTTCTATTAACTTATAATACACATCCCATATAATACATGTAATTAAAAATGTATTGTACTAATACTGTATTTGTTTAGACTTTAAAATAAATTAAGTAAATATAGAATGAAGGAAAATAGTATGGGCAAGGCCATAGAACAGAGTTATTTCAACAATGATGCAAAATGGAAAATATATACTAACGATACTTCAAAAGCTTAAAATCCGTTATTAAAAAGCTTAAAAAGCGTTATTAAGCATAAAACTTAGATTTTGTGACTCTTTTTGCTACTCCTTTTATTTTCTACTAATATTTTTAGTGACAGCCAAAGTGTTATTGTAAATGTTGCTAATCGCATGGTTTTTTTTTTTTTTTTTTTTTTTTGGCCGTAAATCCTTTATCTTTCTTTCACAATTTTCTATTTTTTTTCCTATTTCATCATTTATTTTTCAATTGGTAGAATTAGTCCATTATATCTTTCAATGGCCTTGCCCATTTAGAGCCCGTTTGGATTGACTTTTGAAAAAAACAGAAGCCAAAAGTAGAAGCAGAAGTAGAAGTCAAAAGCAAAAGCATGTAACTTTGTGTTTGGATGGAATGTTTGAAAAGCGGCTTTTTTTAAAAATTATGTTTGGATGAATAAAAATGAAAAGTACTTTTGGAATGTACTAATTACAAAAAATTACATGCTACTTAATATGATAATAAGATATATTTATAGTGTAATTTATATTAAGTAGTGTGGGTATTTAAGTCTTTACACATTTTACGAGGTGCTTTTGGCTAGCACTCCTGGGCTGCTTCTCCCAGAAGTACTTTTTTGGCTTCTCGAGGTGCTTTTGCTTTTTTTCTAAAAGCCCAAACAAACACATTTTTTCTACAAAAAGTGCTTTTGGCAAAAGTAACAGCCAAAAGAACTTCTCTAAAAGCTATTCCAAACGGGGCCTTAGTATTTGGAACATATATTTTTTTTAAATAAAAACAATGTTCCAGTATCCCAGACCTTTAAGAAATATAATCAAATTCATTACCCCAAACCTTGCTATTTGTCAAGGAATGAAAAGAAATAGAATTGTGGTAATTGCTGCTCAATGAGCTTATTAAGGAAAAATGGACAAATAGGTCCTTTTTCTTTTCTAAAAATCCAAATCAGTCATTTTTCTTTTTATTACCAAAATAGTCCGCTACAAATACTAATTTTGTCCAAATCAGTCCCTTTGTTCACTAATTATACTCTAATTGCCGACGTGGAAAGGATTTAAATTTAAATCTGATACGTGGGCATAATATTAGTCATTTTTCTTTTATCTTTTGTCAATTCAGTCATAAACTTTTGTTTTGATCTATTTAGTCATCTACCCAAATCAGTCATTTTTATATTAATTGGTCTTCAACCTTTCAAATTATTTTATTTCAGGCCAGAACCTTAAATTTTTTTATTACTACTAATTCATTTATCAAATAAATGCCAACATACTTTCGTAAATAAAATTAACCATCAAACCTCATACATTGGGTTTGACTGCCTTGTTATCGGATCTTTCAAGTTCTGGAATTTTACGGACTCTCTCTAACCACCCGACCGTAACCTATGGTTCATTGGTTCTGGTTTCCTTCAGCAACAATTAGCACAATCATACATTGTTTCCTACCTTAGAACGTAGCAAGGTTTGAGTAAATGACTTAATTTTAATTTTTGTGTAAATGATCTAAGTTTACTTTTTGGAAGGTTATGGATTCAGGAAGCATGGACAATAAAATTTTGGCTATTTTTTAATATTTTAAATAATATTTTGATATTTTTTTCAATAAAATCAAGACTTCTTGTATCCATAACCTTCCAAAAATTCAAGTTAAATCATTTAAAATGACTGATTTGTGTAGATGACTAAATAGAAAATAAAAGTTTAGGACTGAATTGACAAAACATAAAAAAGGGACTATATTATGCCCACGTATCAGGTTTAAATTTAAACCCTTGCCACATCGACAATTAGAGCATAATTAGTGAACAAATGGACTGATTTGGACATAATTAGCATTTGTAGAGGACTGTTTTGGTAATAAAAAAAGAAAAATGACTGATTTGAATTTTTAGAAAAGAAAAAGGACCTATTTGTCCATTTTTCCAGCTTATTAATATACCATCAACTATTGGCTTTGTTGTGTGGTTGGAGAAAATTTGCAAAACCAAGTTGCAATGATCCGGTTATTGTGAGTTTGGCCACTGGTGTTTGTTAACCCAATAAATTAAAAATTATGGCCCATTACTTTCCGTCCCAATAACCAAATAGTCGGCCCAGTTCATCAATGAGTCCAGAGACGGATGATTGATTGCGAGTTAAAAGAGGAGCATCATTAGAGGGAGAAGATCGTGGTAACGCCTGGAGCAGATTGTGGAGAGGTGCCATTCATCATCAGGGGCGCCATTTGGGGATTCATTGGAGCAGTGATAACGTCTAGATTGAGGAGAAGTGTGACTCCTTATAAATACTGGAGACAGTAGCCAAGAGACACACATCAACCCTACCAGAAGAATCCGCACTTTCATATTTTTACTTTCTGCAAGTGTTCTCTTCCGTTTTTCCATTCTGCAATTTTTATTCCTTTACAGCTTTCGTTATTTTCTGTAATTTCTTCTCTGCAACTTTGTAACTCTTTCAACATTCATCAATCAAAGAGAGGTTTATTCCTCTGAGAATTTCACGGTTAACAATGTTTTTTTTTTTTTTTTGTTCAGTGGGTTGTGTAAACCATTTTGTGAGTGTCTGTGTGTGGCCAAAGCGTGGGGTGAGTTAGCACATATCTTGATCTGGCCAAGAGTTGGGTAAAAGGGGGTCTTGTGCCTAATTGTCTTAGGAAAAGAAAATCATATTTGAAATTCCTGAGGTATTACACAAGTCGCTCGGAAAATTCACATGTAAAGCAATCAAACTCAATGTATAAAGTTAAATATTTCATTTTATTATTACAAAAGTATTGGTCCATGATTTATATAGATCTATTAATTAAAGTGAAAAAAGTTTAATTTTAGGACCTAAATGAAATAAATAAAGGTTCAGATGTTCAATTTTCATATTCAAGTACTAAATCAACATAGTGAACTAATTCTACCAATTGAAAGATAAGAGGATGGAACTGAAAAACTCAAAGATAAAGGATTACTCCCTCCATTCAATTTTAAGTTGTCTCTTAGAGACTAAAAAGTGTTTCAAAATAGTTGTCATTTGTAGGTAGTTATAGGCAATTATGCTATGTTTTTACTATATTACTATTTATTTAATATAAATGCTGTTTTTTGATATTTTATAAAAGAGTTTAGTTGAAGGGTAAAAATTAAAATATATGAGTCAATTATTGCAAATCGGAGTGTAAATGAGACTGATAGGCTCGTGAATTATTCGAGCTCGACTTGACCAAAATTCGGTTCAAGCTCGACTCGAAATGACTCGATTATAGCTCGAGTTCGGCTCGTAACACTCATGATCTCAAGCCGAGCTAACTACTATTCGGGCTCGAAAGCTCGAAGATAGGCTCGATTTATTTTTATACATATATTTATTTATTAGTAAATATAGAATTCTATATCTATATATTATATATATAAAAGTAATATAGTCAAATTTCCCCCCACTTCCCCACTCCCTTTTTTCAACATCTCATCCAACTTTTTTCTTCAATTTCAACAATTATATATACTCACTAGATCTAATATATATATATATATATTTATAATCTAATTCAACTACATCAATCATATATACTCCCTAAATCTATAATCTATAATACTCTTAAAATTTTATATTATTTTCAACAACCTCACTCACATAATTAAAATAAAAAATCTAAATAAAAAATCTAATATCTATATACAATTAATATCATTAATTAATATATACAATTACTGATTTTTTCTTATTTCTCATTGATATCACATATAATTATTCTCAATAGTTATATCTAAAATCGTGGAATTTGGATTTAAATTCAATATTCAATTTCTTAGTGTAAAATATTAGAATTTGGATTTATCATATTTATTGGATATCCTAATAATATCATTTTGTAAGTCGGATATATTAATATAAAAATCAAATAGTATTAATGTAGAGCATTTTGGGAATGAGACTTGGCTCAAGCGGTCATGTTCGTTGCCTTCCAACCATAGGTTGGGGGTTCGATTCCCACTCGGCCCCTATCCCTCCCCTTTATCCCCCTTTGTAATTTGTGTGGTTTGGGCTCCCACACACCTTGTCGACACATAGGTGTCAATGTTTACCAAAAAAATGTAGAGAATTTTAAAAAGATAAAAGTATTATATATTAAAATTTGAATAAGTTAAAGATATGGTTGATTAGGTTTGTTCATTAAGTTTGCTGAGATTTATTTGATTAAGTTCGTAGTTAAAATTATATTGTGTACCTATAAAATAGGACATTTTCTATCTAATTAGTAGAAGACTAGATTTATCCTACAATCCTACCAGTTTCATCTTCCTACAAATTCCAAATTTAATCTCCGCCGGTCAAAATTGAATTTTTCTTTTTTAGCAGCGCAAGGGACTTGAATTGAGTGTATTAATGGATGAAATTGGGAGGATAATTGTATTTGTTGTTCTAATTCTTTAAATATTTGTTTGTTTTTTTTTAATTGTGTAATATGAATGGAATTTTTATGTATTCGATTAAATGTTGTTTCTTGACATATGGAAACCTGGTGAAAATACATGAAAGGTTAGTGGATTCATAATATATATATATATAGAGTTTTAGCAGAAAAAAATGTGGGTGCAGTTTTCATTTTGATCTATTGTCGCTGAATATCTTTCATAGTATTTAGCACAAGGTGAAACCTTTCTATCTTTTTAACCATGCTGATCATGTTATGTATTTAGCAAATTTTTGTTCTTCACAATTTAATATTATGTTCTTTTATTATACTACAATCTATTTGATTGGTGAGGTGTTTTTTCGCACTAGCTTTTTCCATTCCATTTATTGTTTAACTGCTATCGGGTATAGTGGAAAACACAATCTACTCCAATCTAACTTATTCTTCATTTTTTATTATTATGTATTCATGTGTGTATTTGAAAAAGGGTCATTCATCTCTTTGGTGGTGAAGCAATTCTAAAGTACAAGACTGCAAGTTGGAAGTCAATAGGAGTAACAAAATATTAGAGACTTATGAGATGGAAGATGAAATTATGGATATTTTTCAAGTTTAGCTTCTTTTATGGTGATTGACAGCTCAAGTTGTGTTTATTTAAATTGATTTGTTCATCAGCGTTAGTGAATGCAAAAAATTAATAAATGGTCAATGTTAATTCATTCATGTCTTGAATGAAGAATTGTATCTTTTCATGAAATGTATTTTATTCATTTGCTCCAATATAATGATTGAACTCATGTTCCAATCCTGATCTATCAATAGGTGAACTACTGTATATTTTAACTAAAATAATTGTTAATGCTTAATCTATTATTTAAAGATTTTACTCATTTGCTCCAATCCTGATCTATCAATAGGTTAACTACTGTATATTTTATTCATTTGCTCCAATAATTGTTAACAGCAGTTGGCTTGAGTGGATGAGGGTTCTAGTCGCTTAAGCAAGGTCTCGGGTTCGAGCCTTGTGTATGCAAAAAACTGCTTTGGGAGAGGCGTCCTTAATTGTCCTTACAGATCCTCGAGTGATTAGTCTTAGGTCCAATGTGGCTTGGGGATACCCTGTTATTCACCTAAAAAAGATTTTTAGAGCATATAATTGTATCTTTTCATGTTCAAATGAACTATTCTATATTTATTAAAAATTAATTTTATAGTGAATCAAATGTATCTTTCAGATTTGATTTCTAAAGATTTATTTAGATCCTATAATGTTATTTTAATTTTAATATTTATACATAAAAAAATATGAATGGCATGTTTTATCTTTATCTTTTCTCTATATTTTTTGTTGTGTACTTTAATTTATTCTATAAGCCTGCTAGAAAAAAAAAATTTCATTATCATATAGTTATCTCTTTTTTTTGGTGAGATATAGTTATCTCTTTAGACTAAAATCATATTTATAATCAATATTATATACAACCATATTTTTTTTAAACTTCGAAAAGATTTAACTTTGTCTAACTTAATTTTTAGTTTTAAGAGTTTAAATAAACAACCTCATATTCTCTATATAAACAGTATCTAGGGTTTAGCATAATGGGCTTTGAGCTTTTTTATTGGCCCCCAAAATTGGGCCCATCTTTTAATGTTTTTTATTTTATGTTTTTATTTGTACGCTTTGTGCAAGTTGAAATTTACCACTCTAGTAATGGGCTTTGAAGTAATCTTAAAGACTGTAGTACTCTAGTAATTATATTTTAAAATTGAAGATGATTGGGAGGGGATTCGGGGAATAAATTTAAAATTCTCAATTAGCTTAAAATCAGTAATTTTTTACTTTTACTTTTTTAGAAAAATAAATTTAAAGTATTTTTTATACATACACTTTTTTCACTTAAAAAAGTTATATTATTAACAATAATTAATATTAACGTCTACAGAAGAAATTGAATGTTTTCAAATAATGAAAATTTTATTTCTAAAATTAAATTATATCTTCTAAAATAAATTCTTAAGTTAGAAAAATATTACTAAGTATTTTCTTTATACTAATTTAATATTAATTTCTATTCATATCATCATAAATTAGTTTTATTATTCATCTAATATTTTTTATACTAAATTAACATTAATGATATCTCTTTCAAATATCACAAAAGATCCTTAGTCTAAATAAGATTTATTATAAATATCTATACTATATGTAAATTCTTTAACTATAATAAACTAGCTTTTTTGACCCGCGCGTTGCGCACGGACGTGTTGTTTTCTTTCTTATTATGAATAGAATTAATAATTTTTAATTGGATAAACAAAATAAATATGTAGAAGTTTAGAGTTCAGAATTTAGAATTCACAATGAATGATAGTTTTAAATTGTGATAGTTTTGAGTAATGGTTTCAAATTTAGAGTTGAAACTTGAAAGTTAAAAGTTGATGATGAATAGAGTTTAGAGTTTAACAAATGAGTTTAGAATTTTATTGTTAAAATAGAAAATATATATTATTTATCAAGATAATAGCATGTCAACTATCTAATTCAGTTGGCTTTCCATCTTCTAGAATTATAAATTTAAGCACTTCAGCTGCCAATTGTGGATAGTATTTTCTCAAATGTTTGAACAATGTACCATATGTGAAGGAATTAGGTTGAATTCCTCGATCGTACAATTCCTTGTACAACTTGAAAACCTCCTGGTGACAGTACACATTCATTAAAATGGTGTATGTATATTTATTAGGAGATATTCATTTCATTTGCATTTCATAAAGCAGCTTATAACCTTCATCTACTTTTCCAATTTTGCAAAGGCCATTCAATATAGCATTATATGTGATCACATTCGGGGAAATACTTTTTCTAGCATTTTTGAGAAATATACAAATGTTTGTTTTAGTGGTTTTTCAGCAGCATGTGCATGAATTAATAAAATGTATGCCACAAATGTCATATGATAACCTATTCTCACCATTTATTGAAACACCCCGCTGGCTTTCATAAGGTAACCATATTCCAAGCAATCATGGCTAATGTCTGTATAGGAAACATGAGCAGGCACAATTCCATCCCGAATCATTTTCTGCAGTGGATCATAAGCTTCCCCTAAATTGCTTAATTTAGAAATACCATCAACAAAGAGATTGTACATAATCATATCAGGTGAGAACCCCTCTTCTTGCAGTTTAAAGGCAACAAATATGTCACTCCGCTTCAATTCACCACTACATGGTATGGAACATGATAGGGCACCACTCATTTCTTCATAAAATCATTGAGCCCTAAAATTAAAATTAAGTTCTGGTTACTTTAAAAAAAATCCTTCATTTTGGATATAACAAAAGTGGTATTGATTATAAAACATATACACATACAACATTCAGAATAGGTTTTCACTACAATAAGGTGAGATTTATTCATTAATAAAACACATTTTGAGGTTTATTTATTAATAAAACACAATTGTTCATTTAATCGGGATTATGGATAAATCAACACAGTTTTTCCTTTATTCGAGATTTCTGACTTTCTTATTTAAATCGATTTATAACACAGAGATGTGATACACACCATAGATCATCATATAGATTTCCTGCTTTAAATCACATTTACCTTAGATGCAAATACAAACAAAAAATAACAGTAAATTGACAGAAAATAGAGATGGAGAACAGATCGGCTGTAAATAAAATCCTCTCTGGACAACTATAAATCAAAAAGTGTAATAAAAATCAAAGCAAGATCATCAAAGCCAATCAAAAAGCGTTCTTCAAAATGATTAAAATCGAGAATGGAGAAAAAAGGAAAAATGAAAGTTATATCCAATTATTAAATACTTATTACCAAGCATAAATCGAGCAATGTCAAATTGATACAAATGGATTAAAGTTAATTACACCTGGGCAAATAAAGCATTCGAAACCGAACCTGTAGTTTTTAAGAGTAAGGCTAACAGTAGAAACTGGAGTACAACGTCTTCTACAAGATGATCAAAATCGAAATAAAAAAAACTATATAATATTATTAAATAATTAGAATATTAAATTACTTTTTGAAGGCAGTAAAACACACTAAATTACCTTTTGAAGGCATTCAATTTCGTGGGGATGGATACTAAACTCATTCATGTTCCAACTGTAATTGGATAAAAATAATTAGATATCGACTCCCTTACTTAGGGAATCATAAAAGTACAAACAAATGACACAATAGAAGTCATATATCAATATTTCGTGATTCATTAGACAACACTACTTATATTTGCAAGCTTATTCACCTGGGATCTTGCAAATAAAGATCACAGGTGAGTGATCTATTAAAAGTTGCTTTATAAACAAATATATAAAACTATAAAAGAGGTTTAGGGTGTTATACTTTATGGGGTAGGTGAGCATCAAGCAACACTGGTCGGTGGAATAGGAAGATGATCTAACTATGGAAGAACAGACGACATGAAAGGAATTTGTTTTTTTATTTCAAATGAAGCTGCAATGGAGCCAAGTTTATATGAACAACAAAAAAAAAATTACAAACATATACATCATGAAAAAGCAATTGAGAATAATATGGTAAGTATAATTAATTAGAGATGATGTGTATAGAATTAATCAGCGCTAAGTTGTATCTTGATAATTACTCAGCGTATACGTATTTTTTAAGAGTCGTTGATCTAAAAATGAACATATAATAATTGATTAACCCTTTAAAAGTAAGAAGGATGAATTAAAATTAATAAAGACAATAGAGTCTGTACATGCCAAAAATTATTCATGATTATTATATAGATTTTTTTAATTTTTTAGATTTAATTATTAAATATATCTATTCTCTAAAATAATTATTTTTTCTTTATATTATTATGTAGTTTATTAATATTATTTACCAGAATTTAGGATTAAAATTTGACTAAAATTTTCTATAGCGGAATATTTTTTTAAAATATACATTTTGATAGATTAGCTTTTTATTTTTGTATTTATATTATGATACTTTTTTTATATAATAATATAGTTCTATATTGAGTAATAAGTGAAATGAAAACTTTAAATAATGTTTTGATTAATTTTTACTATAATTGATTAAAAATTTAGATTTAATTAATAAATATATATGTTCAAAATATTTTTTGAATAATTATTTTTTCTTTATGTTATGGGGTTTATTAAAATTATTTTCTTATGACCAACAGTAGTTGGCTTGAGTAGATTGGAGCTCTAGTTGCTTAAGCAAGATTTCGGATTTGAGCTTTGAATATGCAAAAACTGTTTTAGGAGATGCGCCCTTATTGTCCGTGTGGGTTGGGGATACCCGGTTTCTCCAAGAATTATTTTATTATGATAAGAATTAAATTCAAAATTAATCCTAATATCAAAAATTAGGATAAAAATTTGATTAAAATTTTCTGTAGCAGAATAATTTCTTCTAAATAAATATTTCAATAAATTAACTAAAGTATGGTTATAATTAATTAAAATTTAATTCTTTGTATTGATTTAGATGAATGCTTATTAATACTTTAGTCTTTTTCTAGCCTGTATAGGTTGTGCATAGCAAAAAAATACTTTATGCTCAAATTTTAATACAACTAATATAAAATTGAATATATATATATATTTATTAAAAAGTTTATAATATACGGGTTGATTAAATTTATTAATTATCAAATATATTATAATTTGTTTAAAATTTATATCTTTTGAGAGTATAGAGAAAGATATTTTAAAGAGTTGTTTATAATATATTATAGATTTATGATCTAAATATAGTAGTAAAAGTTGATGATATGGCAAGTATAATTAATCAGCGCTGACGTGTATCATGTATGATTAATCAGCGCTGACGTGGATTAATTGTAGCCATTGATTGAAAAATGGTGGTATAATTACAGATAAAACCCTAAAGATTAAAAAGATTTAGTTATATTGAATAAGGACAATACAGTCTTCACAAGCCAAAAAGTATTCAGGATTTATTATATAGATAATGAAACCAAATTTTTTTTAAAAAAATCAATGGACAAAAAAATTTTGAATAATGAAGATTTTGTTTAATTGAGATACGTCCAACCATATTGAACCCTCAATCATAAGGTTGGAAGTCAGAAAATATGACCATGTCGTTCCCATTCCCTTTCTATATTTTCTATTTCTCTAATATAAGAAATATTTAAAAGAATGAAAACCAATAAAAATTCATGAACTGCCCAATAAAAGCCTTAACCTATTAATTTTTACACATATATATCTTATTATTTTTGCTCTAAAATTCATGTAAATTGCCTCTAATGTAAAATTGGATGGGCCGAAGTCTAGCTATCCATCAACCTTTGATCTATAGTAGCCCAATTTTTCGAATGTGGCTAAAATGGCCCATTCCATCCTTCGTAATTTAAATTTTGGATTTCGTTATAATACTCCCTCCGTTCCATCTCAAGTTTTTTGTTTGACTTTTTGACACTGTTCATTATTCAATTTTGATTCGATATTATTGTAAGTATATATTTGGAAAAAGTAGTCGAGTTCGGTCTTGTTAGATTCGTCTAATCGTATAGTTTAATTATTTTTATTTTACATAATTTTTACTTATATATATTTTGAGATATTAACAATTTAAAAAATGCATTGGATTATGTGCAGAAATAAAAAAAATGATATTTCAAATGAGACGGAGGGAGTAATAAGTTAGGGTTCGGACTTCTGAAATCTGCATTCTCTACAGTTTTTGAGTGAACTAAGATTGAGTGAAGAATTTGGAGGTGAAAAGCAATGGCGGCGGCGGCATTATAGGAATATGGTAAAGTCCATCGATTGCTTTGAATGGAAACAATAAACAAGAAAAGGGCAGCAAATTACTTGCTCAACAAGAAACAAGAAACAAGCGGCGGCGGCGGCGGCCGCTTTCACCAATTATCACAATTGGAGTCGGGAAATTACTTGCTCAATCAAAGCTCCTCCGTTTTTCTGTGGATCCACAAAACCCTATAGTAATTAAGGAGTACTTTCACTGATGAACAATATATAATCATAATCTAAGATGAAAAATGTTAAGACTAATGAATTAATTACCTGCTGGAAGAGGAAGACAATGTGTAAATGGCAGCAAATTCCTATGGTGGTGTTGTTCTTGTGATGATCAGTACTGTAGACACACATTGTGGAAGCACTCTTTATCGCACACCTTAATTCTGATTCAACACTCTCCATCACTTTAATCAATTTTTTCATCGATCCTTCTTCTTCTTCATCAACATCATCACCCATCAATGTCATCTGAATTATCGCTTCTTCGGATCCGATTCTCTTCACACAAAACGCCGCCGCTTTTCGATTTTCATCTCCTCCGTCACTATCATCATCGCCATCATTTTCTTTATTATTGCTGCTGCTGTTATCAGTACCATCAGGGCTGGATTCATGATACTCCTTGTCGCATTTTGATGCTTGCAGATTATGTTTCTGTGTAATGAGGGTTTCCACCTCATTTTGGAGTTCTGGGATGTAATTTAGGGCTCTTTCAATTATTGCTGGTGCACTCCATCTTTTCTGAATGATTTGAGAAGAAAAAGAGAGTGAAAATGAAATACACATAGGCAGGGAGAAAGATATAGTGTTGTGCTAAAATATAAAGTATGTAGTCAGTCTCCATTTCAGAATTTTAAATCAGGTTGTAACACCTTTAAAATAAATAAAAAAACAAATTACAAAACAATAATCATATCTCACTCATATTTCTTTGGAAAAAAAAAATCAAAACTATATTTATATCTACTTCATCTAGTATTTCTTTTCAACTAAAAGTAATAATAAATCATATAACATTTCGTCATCAATATGATTTCTCAATTCGAATTTGACAATACTCATCCGAAAAGAAACACTTTCAACTAATGAGCAAAGCAATGCACATAATTAGAACACTGATTTTCTTTCAATATTAAGCTCTTTAGGCCGTTAAACTTCCCTCGTATACTACTAGCTCCATCATAATCTTGTCTTTGTACTCGAGATAAGCTCAAACCAAATGTCCGAAAGAAGAGTTTCAAGAGACAATTTTAAAGAACGTGCCTTAATATTCGGAACACGGACTATTCAAACTCTCAATAATCTCTCCCTTGTTAATTACATTCTCTAAGACAACTGTCATTTGCTCTTTTAATGAAAATTTGTTTGCTATGAATTTACGAAACATCGCTAATATGCTTTAACTAAAAAGTAATTTCATTTAAGACACCATTAAACTACGACCATATTAAAACATATACTCCCAACCAAATTTAATACATATATAGATTATCCAACACAAATCAACAAAGACAACTACATCACAAATGATATAATGTACTTCAATTTTATAAATTAAAACAGAGTGAATATTGTATGGATAAACCTAGCTTGGGTATGATAAAAACGTTTTCCAGAAATAAATAGATTATTCGTTCAAAAGAAAATACTCTTAATGCATATATGATTTTCCCAAATGTCTTAGATAGAGTTATTATTTCTTGGCATAGTATGTATAGGTATAGCTATGGCCTATGGGGAATTCTCTTGTACTATACCCACAGCACATTACCAATCTGTGGAAATGGAGGGCCCAAAATTAAAAGCAACCTTCCTCAACTCGTTGTAATCATCACCCACCATGTTAAATATCAAAGAGTTGCAATAAGTTCAGTTCATCATTGATTCAAGTTTGCTAAATACTCTCTCCCTTCTTTTTTAATTCTAACATTTGTATAGTTGACACTATTCTTGAATAACTTTGATCCGACTTTTTAACACAATATATTCAAGTGAGATGTTCCATTCGTCCAATCATATAGTTTTAAAGTATTAATTTTCTTTTTTAATTTTTACTTTTAAACAATTTGAGATATTACTCGTTAAAAATGTGCACGCATTGAACTAGTAAAATGCAGAAATAATGTTAAAACTTTTTAAGGAGGGAGGAAGTACTTGTGCAGCACCTTAATTTTGTACTTCATGTTTAATGTAATACTACTATTTGTGTTGTTGGGTTGTTACCTTTGATCGTCTTCTAGGTTGATCTGCAGGCGGCGGAAGCAATGCCCGGAGAGCAAGATAAGATGCATTCAGCTTCATTCTCCGAACCCTTTCCCGCAAGTTGTGATCCATTTTCCTCTTGTTTGCTACTTCCCCTCCATTTTCTTCTTCTCCACTACTTTTCTCTTTATTACCACAACTACTGTCCACATTCCTACCATTATTGTTTCTCCTATTACCACTTCTGCTCTTTCTTCTCTTCAATTTTGATCTCTTATTTCCTGCATCAACTTCTTCACCCATTCCCAAACGTTTTTCTCCTTCAACATCCGTCAAGATTTGACAGGAATCCTGTAAGACATTTGGGGGTGGTGGTGCTGGCGATGGCTGTAATAGAAGCCTTTGATATAGCGACGACCAAGATTCATTATCGTCAACAACAGCAGCAGCAGCAGCAGCAGGAATTACAGGATCAAGAATCTTGTTAGGGTTGGTCAAGAACTCATCACCAATGGCGTCTTGGGGATCAATTGGGGGTAAATTTGACATGATGATAATAATAATAATAATAATAATAATAATAATAATAATAACTACCCCAAAAAAGGGTTAAGTTGTCGAAAAGCAAAAGATGAGTGTTGGTGGTCCAAGCAATTGGGAAGCAATTGCTCGACAAAGCATGAAATTTAATTTCCTCATACAGTATCGTACTACACATATATGCAGTACTATGTATGCATATGGAAATTATTGCAGTACTACTCTTGTACTACTAGACAAATTTGGGTTAACTAGCTTGCATCGAGCTGGATCCGAAATTCCCGGTTGGATGGTCCCAATAATTCTTCACAAATGGAAACCCTAGTTTAATTTCTTCTTTTTGGTAATGAAACTAAATTTTCCAGCTAACAAACAATTTTGTGGAAACTAAAATCTGGAAATGAAAAAGCAAGGAATGCAGATTTTGGGTTTTGAAAACTAAAAGACCCTGATTTTTTTTTCTCTTTTAATCTGCGCGCTACCTAGATATCCAAAGAATATTTCAGATTTGACTCTTGAAACATAAAGACAGCCACTTTTCTATGATAATACAAACATACACAAGTTAATTACGAATTCAAAGGCAACGAAAGAGAGAAGGAAAGAAGCAAAAGTTAAGGACAAATTATGATAAAGAAAAATGGAGAGTTTAATTAATTGCAAGCAAAAACATAGAAGAAAGAAACCTAAAAACTGCCAAGTGCAGAGCAAATCACTATGATGATTATATCTGATGGGTGTGGTGGTGCAGCTGCTGGAAACAATTGAAATTTGATGATCAAAGATTCATGAAAGATATATATAATCAGAAATCAAGAGAATTGTTGGGAGGAGGAAGAAGAAATATATCAGATTGAACAAGTATCCATGAATTTTAAAATTCCAAGTTTTCAACAAATAATATTGAATACTTCATCAGTTTTTTTGTTTGCTACGGACCCACCCAGCACGCAGTCCAATGCACATTTTAAATCGTTAATAACTCAAATTCGTAGAAGTAAAAATTCTAAAAGTTTGATATTTAAAAACTAAAAGACGAGACGAATCTAACACGATCTCACTTGCCTATATTTTAACTTGTATATCTATGTTAAAACTTCAAGTTAAAGTGTTTGTGTGAATAATGTCCAATTCACAAACGTAGCTATTTTTAAAAAATGGAGGAAGTAGTATATCTTAATTCTAATATAAGAATAAGTTAGTTGCTGAATGAATAATTTAATACTATAATATAGAAGCAAATAGAATTGACAAATTGGCTACTTTTCATATTGAACGTGTATCCATGAATTTTAAAATTCCAAGTTTTTCAACAGATAATATTGAATATTCTCTCATTCAATAAAAGAATAAGTTAGTTGGTGAATGAATATTTTAATATAATATAGAAGCAAATGGAATTGAGAAATTGTGCATTCGGTCCCTAAAACTGTGGTATTCAACGAATTTTGGTTAGTAAAATTATACTCCCTTCATCCCACCTTAAGCGTCTTGTTACTGTTAGGCACGAGAATTAATGTAAAGTCGATTTGTGAGTGTATGATGGGGTCCACATAGTTGTTGGAGGGGAATTCTATTTATAAAAAGAAGACATTTGTAATGGAACAACAAAAAATAGTAATAAGACATTTGTAATGGGACGGAGATAGAATCAGTGTTAACCGTAAAAGATAATGAGGAAAGAAGAAGAAACTGAAATTGAATTGCAATTGAAGAATTACAGAAGTACTGGAATTAAAGTACAATAATTAAACAAAAGTTGTAAGAAAGCGGTAAATTGGACTGAAAGCTTAAAGGAATGAGAAATATAGAAAGCAGTAAAAGAAAGCAAAAAAACTATAAAGAAAAATATAAGACGTCTCTTTGAGAGTTGTGATGGAGATCTCTTGTATCGCTGATGGATATTATATTTATAAGCAGATGGTGAGTCTTCAACCGTCCTCCTCCATGCCTCTGTTTCAATCGCCTCAATGTGGTTACTCTCTTCATGCTTCAGAAACCGCTTTGTGGTGTGGGACCTTATCCTTTGCTTGGTCTGGAAACCGCCCTAATGCTGTGCACGGCCTCAATAGCCTCCTTTTATATATATATATATATATATATATATATATATATATATATATCACAATGATACTTCGTACGCTTCATTGTAGACCGAGCTGGCAATTACGTAAAACATTGGGTCGAATGCAGATTGGGCTTAAATATTTGTTGGGTTATCAGATGCCCCCCTCGCTCAATTTGTCTGATTAGAATTTTTAAGACAAATATGCGCGTTCAAACTAGGCCTGGCCCGTCTGTTTTATTTTTTTTTTTCCCTCTTAACCGCCATCACAATGTCCCCGGCCGCCATCAGCATCTGCCATGCCGCCATCCGCCTCAGGCTGCCATCCGCCTTGCTCAGGCTGCTATCCTCTTGCTCAGGCTGCTATGCCTTGCTCAGGCTGTTATCCGCCTAGGTCAGGCTGCCATCTGCCTTGCTCAGGTTGTTATCCCCTTGCTCAGGCTGTTATCCACCTAGGTCAGGCTGTCATCCGCCTTGCTCAGGCTGTCATCCACCTAGCTCAGGCTGTCATCCGCTTACTCAGGCTACTCCAACACGTCTCCAGTCGCAACAAAGCAGTGCCCGACCGCCAAGGGAAGCAAAGCCGCCAGCCGCTGTTTGATGCCTCCAGCCGCCGGCTGCCCGTCGCCATAGCCGCCAGCTTTGCATCGCCAGGCGCCAGCTTCGTCTCGACAGCCTCCAGCTTCGCATCACCAACCGCCAGCTTCGTGTCGCCAGCCTCCAGCTTCATGTCGCCAGCCTCCAGCTTCGCATCGCCAGCCGCTAGCTTCATGTCGCCAGCCTCCAGCTTCATGTCGCCAGCCTCCAGCTTCACACTGCCAGCCGCCAGCTTCGCATCGCCAGGCGCCAGCTTCGTGTCGACAGCCTCCAGTTTCGCATCGCCAGGCGCCAGCTTCGTGTCGACAGCCTCCAGTTTCGCACCGCCAGCCGCCAGCTTCGCATCACCAGCCACCACCAGGAGTGCTTCAGCCACCGCTGAAGGGTGTCCGGCCGCCGTCCTCATTGCTTTGGCCGCCATCCAGGACTGAGCCGCCACCGGGAAGCCACCAGCCGCCATTGAAGAGGCCCCGGCCGCCGTTGTGCTTTAGTCAGCCGCCACTTCTCGAGTCCAAGTCGCCGTTGAGCTTACAGCCGCCACGTGCCTCCTGGCCGCCACTCTTTGCAAAGCCAACCGCCGTCGAGGAACTTCCGGCCGCCATTGAGGAGTGCTTGGCCACCACCTTCATCCTTTCTGCCGCCACTGCCTGGTACCATGGCCTCTCAGGTTCATATCTGGATTATTCGGCTTGTTCCGTTGATCCGGATCTTCTCAATCATGTCTTATAACTTTATTTGACGACATAGGATTTGGTGAAGTCATCTATGCCGGCCACCGCTTCACAAGCTCGGGCCGCCACCAATGAGACATCAACCGCCATTCCCCAGGTCCGGGCCGCCACTGAGCAGTCTTTAGGCACCGTCGCCCTGCCTTCAGCCACCACTCTTACATTGAACGAGCCTCGACCCGTGTTCAACAACTCAGCCGCCACTAAGGGGATGCCAGCCGCCACTATGCAGGCTCCGGCCGACACTTGTCAGCCTTCAGCCGCCACTCAGCCTGGCATCATACAGCCTGCTTAGCCCATCATACAGCCTGCTCAGCCGATCATGCAGCCTACTCAGCGAACCATGCAGCCTGCTCAGCCAGTCATGCACCCTGCTCAGTCGATCGTGCGGCCTATTCAACCACCATCATACAGCCTGCCTCAATCGCCCGAGCTTGAGGGCCTCAATCGCCGCCTTCAGAGCCCAGCCTCCGCGACGGAGTCGCCAGCCGCCATGCCTCGACTGCCATCGTCATGCCGCCACTACTCAGCCACCAACTACTCGGCCTCCAAGGCCGCTTTCAATGATGCTCTAGGGCCACTATCCAGGGTTGTTTCCACCCAGGGTTACTGCATCGGCCACCACCCTTGGTACGTCTTCCTCTTTACCGGTTTTCGCTTCATTGAAAGTAGTCACGTATGTAGGTCGACGCTTCTCATCTTATTCCTCAACGAAATTTTCCAAGCGGGCCGCTCTCTCGGCCAGCTGGGCAAGGTCGGTTGCATCCTGCACAATTAAATGCTCATTTAGTTTAGGTAACATATTAGCCACTACTATGTTGGCTATTTCCCTATCAGGGACTGCCATCGTGTATCGGCCCTTAAGCCGCTGTAACCTGTTAATGAAAGTACTCGTCGTCTCATCGGCAAATTGTTTAGCATTAGTTAAGTCTGCGAGGCTCACCTTTGACAATGGTGTATAGAACCTGTCATGGCAAACTCGCTCCAAATCAGCCCAATTCTGAATTGAATTAGGCCGGAGAGACGCATACCACGCGAAAGTAGGCCCGGTAAGGGACGAGCTAAAGAGCCTCAGCTTCAACCAGTCATTTGCTGCGGCCTCCCCACACTGTGCAGTGAACCTGCCAACATGCTCCACTGTCGACTTCCCATCATCCCCCGAGAATGTGGAGAATTCAGGCATTTTGAAGCCTCGTGGATATGGTTGCATCGTATCTACCCAATCAGGTAAGGCTTTCAATAGGTAGGCCGCTCCATTGGCCTTAATTGAATCCCGAAGTGTTGCTGCATCATGTCTATAAGCAACTCGGGTGATACTGCTGGCGCATGTGCAGAAGGCATTGAAATTGGGGGTGTATTAGGAACAATGGCGGCTAGTGTAGCAGGTTGTGGCGTCTGCCCCCTGGTTGTGGCGTCTGCCCCCAAGATTGTGGCGCCTGCCCCCCTGGCTGTGGCGCCTGCCCCCAGGGCTGTGGTGCCGGTACTGGTGAGTAGTTAGGCATTTAGGGTGTAACTGGAACATTCGGCACGTAAGGTGCTGCTTGTCGTGGCGGCACACCAAGGCCACCAGAGGCCACTGTACAGCCTGGAGATGCACTAGAGGCCACCAAACAGCCTGGTGCAGCATAGATCGACGCTGAAAGCGCCGCATAACCAAAGTTTGTAGGTGCCGCTGGGGTGAAGGCATAACCAAAGTTTGTAGGTGACGCTGAAAGCACCGCATAACCAAAGCTTGATGTGGATTTATACACGGACTAGCCAAGCCTCCGGCCTCAGGGATTGGCGGCTGGCTAGGTGATGTCCCCAAGTCCGTTGTTGGCCGCCTGACGGCCCTGGACATGTGATGCTTAGCGGCACAGTGTTAGTGTCGTTTGCAGGAGCGGTTGTAGAAGCAGTTACCTCTTGCTGAGCCCTCAATGAACTGAAACCTCTATCAATTTGATCGGCCATAGCAGGCCGCAAAACATCCATCAGATGCCTCGTAAGTACAGGCATGAATTCGGCCATCAATTCTGTCATCGAAAGCCGCATTTGTTCTGTCAATGTAGGGGTCTACATAATCCCCTGTTGTGGTTGGGCAGAACTCATTGTCTCAATCATGTCCTCAGACGACGTCCTCCCTGGTGTTTTGTCTTGTAAAGACATCTCTTCGAATTTTTTCGTTAAATCACTCAGCAATCGTCCAGATCTCAGACGCATACACTTCTTTGAAGCGGATACGGCTTTAACTTCGGTCCCACTGGGCGTGCTAATTTGTTAACCGTAAAAGATAATGAGGAAAGAAGAAGAAACTGAAATTGAATTGCAATTGAAGAATTACAGAAGTACTGGAATTAAAGTACAAGAATTAAACAAAAGCTGTAAGAAAGCGGTAAATTAGACTGAAAGCTTAAAGGAATGAGAAATATAGAAAGCAGTAAAAGAAAGCAGAAAAACTATAAAGAAAAATATAAGACATCTCTTTGAGAGTTGTGTTGGAGATCTCTTGTATCGCTGATGGATATTATATTTATAAGCAGATGGTGAGTCTTCAACCGTCCTCCTCCATGCCTCTGTTTCAATCGCCTCAATGTGGTTACTCTTTTCATGCTTCAGAAACCGCTTTGTGGTGTGCGACCTTATCCTTTGCTTGGTCTGGAAACCGCCCTAATGTTGTGCACGGCCTCAACAGCCTCCTTTTATATATATACTAGAACTCTTAAGTCGCGCGCATACACCGCGCTCGCTAGTACAGGAAAAATAGGTGATGTGTATCATACTTTGGTAAATAACGGTTGGTAAATTATGTGATACATTGTTACAACAGTAGTAATACATCGTGTTGCTCAATAAGGTTGGAAATCATATGCGGAGCAGGTAGGCTTTTGTAAAAAGCAATTGCAATATTTTGGATGGCAAACCTGATGTAGACAGAATAAAAGGAGGAGAATAGAAGCAAATGGTGGCAGAGGAAGATAATCTACATTTCCAAAACCACAAGAATCCAACCGTCAAATGCACTTTCTATAGTTAACTAATTTATTTACAATTTTGACATTAATACATCTCCAGCAGCACACATGTTTGCATAATTGCGCACCTCAGCCAAAAAGAATCCTACAAAGATTTAGATGTAGCATAAACTTACTTCAAATTTCTCAAATTCTAAAATAATTCAAATCCAAGAATAATTCAAAGATTTAGATGTAGCATACCTTAGCTATCGTTAAGGAAAGTAGCTGATGTGGATGACTTTTTCTTTAATGTGAGCTGGAACTTTTTCTTTAAAGTAGCTAATTCAAATTTTTTGAAATGATGCTTCCACTTTCAAAACATATTGATGAAACTTACATAGAGAAGCGTAAATGAACGACATATATCAACAACATTATATAACACACAATAAGCCCTCATGAGCAACTGATGTTCTATCAACTGATCCATTATCAGATTCAGAATTACCCACCAAACATATGATCCCCCAATTTATTTTCTCAAAATCAATCATCAAAACGCTTTTTATACAAGGGGTAGAATCAAAAAATCATACCAGGTCTGTTGCTGGTGAAGTTTGTCTTAGAGAAATGGGCAAAAGTGAGGCCAACAGGAGAAGACCGATGGATTCTCATTTTTGAGGCTGGCACTTTTTCGTCAGAAATATCATTAACACCTTTCCCATCAGAACCCATAGGTGGTTTCGTTAGTGGGTTGGAATCATCCGGTCCAACAATAAACTGAAGCCACTGGGATAGTAATGCATTTGAGCATATCCTTTTCAGCTTCACAAACTGTAAAATTTATTGTAAAGCACGGAGGTTAAGAGCTGCATACCTTCGTCTGCTCTCCAGACGGGAAAACTTTCGAGTGTTCTATTAGTTTTGTGCCTACATCTTGTCATGACAACATGTCAACAACATAAGGATTTTATCAATGAAAAACAGGTTTTGGTATTTGGAAAGCCTGCCAACCTTAATGACATTGGAATTCTGATCATCAATAATATTTCCAGCAGCTTGGCAAAGATACCACAAACATGAATTTGTCAAATCCTGCCTGCCATTTGTGGAGGTATAAGGAAAGGTGATAATGGCCAGAAATGACCATTATTTTCAATCCATTTCCGTGTCTTAAACGGGCATTTGATCGCATTCCGGTCTTACATTAAGTAAGAAAGCAGTCGAATTGGACTAATTTATGCATAATTGTAAAAATAATAAGCTGGTGTGAAAAAGACATAAATATGTAATTTTATTACATAAAATTACATATTTATGTTAGAAAAATCCAAAAACATGAGAAAAAAGAAAAGGAAACAAAAAGATGGGAAAAAGATAGAAAAGCCCACAAAAGAATATTTTCGGCCCATCTGGCCCAATCCAGCAGGCCCAGGAAGACCTTTGTCGCGGAAGCCCCTTGGCGCGATGCAGTGTTCCGCGACAAAGGCATGTTCCGCGACCAAGTGGCCCAAATGAAGAGGAGACCAGCTATGACCTTTGTCGCGATGACCTTTGTCGCGATGGCATGCTCCGCGACAAAGGCATGTTCCGCGACCAAGATGCACAAATAGAGACACAAGACCCAGTCGAGAAGCCTTGCCACATGCAGTATGTTCCGCGACCAACTTGATGCTCCGAGACAAAGCTGTGATGTGTGTGATGTCTTAAGACACAATGGGCTAGAATCAAGGCCCATGGGCTTAGGGTTACACTTCTATAAATATGAGGTGTCTCCCATGAGCTAAGGGTTGGCTAGAGAGAGATTGAAATTCTTGTAGAGCTCTTGCAGGCAAGCTTAGGAGTTCTTCCTTAGGTAGAGTAGTTTAGGTTTATTTTCATGTATTATTTAATTTTTGCTCTTAGTTTAGCTTAGTTTAGTATTTTTACTGTTCACAGTTGCTTAGATAGCCATTTTTATACCATGTTTTGGTTTCTAAACTTTTGTTTTAGGGTTTGTAATACCCAAATCATGGGTATTAACAATACCTCTTCAATAATATGGGAAAACATTCATCATTTGTGTCCCAAATCATGAAATGGGTCTCACACCCCATGGATTTATGCTTTCTTTTTCGTTTTGGGGTCTCTTGACCCCCATTATGCCTATTTATGTTTACTGTTAGCATTTTATGGATAATGTTGTGTGGATGTGTGATCAAACCCTAGATTAGGACTCCTGCTTTATTTTAATATTCTGCCCATCCTTGTTATTTTTGTTTAAGCATGTTCTTCTTTATTTTGAATGTTTCTTGCTTATTTTTAGCTTAGAATAGCTTTTTGATCTGAAATAGGGTGAGATCACGCTGTTTGCATGCCACTGTTCATTTCTGCTTTTTCTGACTTTTGTCCTGAACCACCCTGGGCGCCAACCGCCTTCTGGCGCGGAACCACGTTCCGCGACAGAATGGCTGTTCCGCGACCAAGGTGTTTCAAGACACTTGTCTCCATAATTTAAAACCCTTTGTCGCGGAGCCACGTTCCGCGACAAAACTGTCCATGCATAGCGACAAAGGAGCCAAACTCTTGCATTTTGTCTTCATGGCTTTTTGTCGCGGAATCATCTTGTCGCGGAGCCACGTTCCGCGACAAAATCTCATTCTGAGACAGAAAAATTATGCCATGTTCCTTGATCTTTGAACACTTTGTCGCGGAACACCTTGTCGCGGAACCACGTTCCGCGACAATATTTCCATGCATAGCGACAAAGGTTCAAATGCTTTAGGAATTTTCTGAAAACACTTTGTCGCGATGTCACCCTTGTCGCGGAACCACGTTCCGCGACAAAATCTTGCATAGCGACAAAGAGGCGTTATGCTGCCAAAAATTCTAAAAACTTGTCGGGATGTCCATGTCGCGGATCTCGGTCCGCGACAAAATTTATGATATCGCGACAAGGGTTCCTCTCCCTCTATTTAATCCCAAACAACTTTCATTCTCTTCCTATTTTATATTGCAACACTCACATCATAACCCCACGGGTTAGGATGTAACATTCTGGAATTGCAATATAGGGTGTTATGCTGCCCAAATTTTGATTCTCCATTTGCATCACTTAATTAATTGAACCCTTGACTCATTAATGATTAAGGATTGAGATTAGTAATAATCAAACATCGACAATCATCATGATTAAAGGACCTTTGTTCAATTGCCATTAAAACATTCTTGTATAAACAAAATCTTGATGGCTTAAACAGATAATCTGGACTGTAATTAATTATAGTAGGAAGGATTATTTAAGACCATCACATGTGGACCCAATCCACAACCTTGCATGAGAAACCAATGTCTCTCATACAAGGAATCTTCTTTTATTTCTTATTTATTTTGTCTTTGTGTGTTGTGTGGAACCATTAGTAAAGAATACATCAGACTAATGTTGGCGGGTACTCCCTCATGGATAACTAGCTCGTATTCTGGGTATCAGTTACTAATTGTTATTTTGCATGGTCTGGACGATTGTCAGTGGAAGCCTTGGCGGTTCGCCCATCCGGGGTTATAATAGCTGCTCGGCTGACTCCCATCCAGATACAGTTTTATTTTTGTTATCATCTTAATTTCCAAACCTGAATTCCAATCTGTACTGGGAGTCAGTTGGCATCAGTCAATGCCAACTGATGATCATTATAGAAGGGAAGCATGTAGGTTTTTATCCGAATTCACAGACAGTGGAGGCCCAACTGGTGTTGACACCACCATTATAGGGTCTAAGCTGTCTAAATTCGCTCCATCCGAGTGATTGGGAAATTGGACAGTAGATGTTTACAGTCCACCTGATTATTCTGCCATTACTTTGGTCCCTTGACCACTTCATGTCTGTGTTTCACCTTCTGTCTAGACCCGCATTTATATTTTGGGTCAGTTAATTTTACACTTCCATATATCTTTATGCATGATAATATTATATACTATTGTGGTCTGTAATTATTTTGGGATCCTTCCCTTGGACAATAGAAGTCTAGATCTTAAAACAGATATTGCTTTATAAATTTCCAACAAAAACCTCTTTATAAAATCCGGATCTGAGTAAGGGATAAATTCTTCAGTTATGATTAATTCATATCCTGTCAAGGGTTGTATTTTGGGAAATTAAGAAGCAGATTCAGCGATTAGGTCTCGCCTAGACTGAAAGGGTCTGTGTTTTAACTGAGAGTCTAGTACCTGACAGGGAATGATTTTCAAACCCATTATTTTCCAAAATTGCTAGTTGATGGAAATGTAAGATTAAGTGCTACACCGAAATGGGGTCCACTTGGATTCAAATACAGTGTAGTAAATAATCTTAGAGGAACATAATCCAGGCCTTGGTTATTTTCCAAGATAGGGTTGAGTTTTCTTTCAACTGCTATCCTCTTCTGCCAAAGCCTACTTTTGAGTCCTGAGTGAGTGCATCCGGAACGAACTAATTTATTAGTTCGTTTCATTAGTTTGTATCTCATAATCACCCGGAAGGAAGTGAACACACTAGTGGTTCACTGAGAGCCGGGAATTCTTGATCCATACTCCTTCATCCTGATGGGGAGCTGTCTTTTACTACCAGGGTCAGATTTTCAAAACCTCCGAGTGATAGGTTTTAAATGCTTTCTTTACCGCTTTCTTTTAACCGCTTTCATTAGAGGTCACTCGGTTGTATTGAGAGTTGTGTAACTGCTACTAGGATTGACAGTTAAGGGATAGTTTAGGGCTGAATTCAAATCTTTGGGTGTGACATGGGAGAATGATAGTGGTACTTGGCATTTCAATAAATGATGTGTCGGGTGTTGCTTTTCCACCACAGATGAAGTAACACACCCAGGCCAGGGCAGTTACGAATCTGTGGTATCTTAGAATTTGCGGTCTTAAGAACATGTAAACTCATATTGCAAGTACCTGTCTGTTAAAGGGAAAGCCTTATTGAGAGCATGAGAATTAGCTATCTGATAGAAGTATCCCAAACAAAGATCTGCGTATAAAAATGGAAGTTTAATATTGCTGTATCTCACTCTTGTCCAATTTTCATTCTTTTCTTCCTGTCCCTTCTGTCTACATTGTGATTCAACTTCACGGTTGGCACAATGCACCTTTTCCCTGCTTTCGTAGATAATGTTTACTGCATTCCTAGAATAATTTTTATCCGCTTTCTAGAATAGATTTATTTGCTTTGTAGATTAATTTAACTGCTTTCAAGATCTAGTTTAAATTCCTGTCAGTAGATATTAATCATCTTTCAAACCTATTGAGCAATACGAATGGAAAATCTAGTAAAACGACGTGGGACCTGCTTCTATCGCACATCCTCCAGTGAACGATCCGGTCTTACTATAAATTACTGCAATTTTTGACACCGTGCGCTTTCGGGGGCACAGTTTCTTAACCACGAGCAATAAAAATATGACTACTTATAAATATGTCCCTAATCATAACCCCACCATCATAAATTGATTTCATTAAATAAAACCTAAACCAGGATCATGATTTTTCGGAAAATACTCATGTAGTGGGAATCTGTCAAAAAGTTTCATGGCAGGAACTCTCATGGCAAGAATTGATGAGAAGTATCATGGCATATCTGCCGGGGATCCTCAGTGTGACAGGCTGAAGGTCAACCTATCCCGGCTATGCCATGAGATTTGTCAACATTTCATGACAGAGAGGACCACAGCGCCATTTGAAACCAAAGCACCACACTTGAGTAATAAAAAGACTAATAATCTTAATATATATCCCTAAACCCTTTCCCATGAATCATAACTCTTTTCATGTAATAAATCTAACCTGGTATATTTTAGAAAAAGCTCGTGTTAATGAAACTTGTCAAAAGTTTCATGGCGCCGTTGCCGGGGAGGATGCAGCGCCGTTTTATTTAGAGAATTACATTCCTCATTGCTCCTAGATTAGCCTATACATATAATTATAAATATTCACCTTCAGAACCACTTCTAACCTCGGGATTGTACAGGTACTGTCATTATTGAAGCCGTTGTTCTATGCAAAGGAGGAAGCAGACGCCAGCCGAGATCCCGTTTAATTCAGAGATAGAAAAGACAGCTCGACGTCTTAGGGCGGAGACTAAACGAAGAAGGGAACGGGAACGACTGGCATTACTTTCGCCAAGCACCAGCAGCGATATCTCCGAAATGGCAAACCCTGACATCCCACCAATCATTCAACCCAATCCCCCACTTCACAACATTGAGGAAGACCCCGAAAATGCTGATCATGATGATTTGGATGATCCCCCTCCCCAGATCATACAAGGAGGTGGGAATCCACCAAACATGGAGCAGCAGCACTTCGAGGCACCCCCTCCCAACCCGAACCAAAACCCACCAAACAACCAAAACCAACCAAATCAGCAAAATTTCCCAAACCAACAGAATCAACAATACCATAACCCCCATCAGAATCCCCCGAATCCGAATGATTTCAATGATCCGAGGAACTATTTCATGCCTCAGAACTACTACCCACAGCAGTACCAAGGCGGGCCTGAGAACAATCAGCAAGCAGCAGCTGCTGCTGATTACATGCAGCCGATTTTAGAGCCATATCTGAACATTCCTGGACAAGCTCCATTCCTGGCCAGGAATTTCGAACTGAAACCGGCCCTAATCAATCTAGTCCAGAGCAACCAGTTTGCCGGAGCAAGTCATGAAGATCCCCATGATCACCTGCAAACCTTCCTAGAATTGTGTGACACGATCAAGAATCGTGATGTACCCGCAAACACTATTCGACTAAGGCTATTCCCCTTCTCTCTGACAAGCGGAGCACGAACATGGTACAAGTCACTGCCCGTAAATCAGAAGTCTACATGGGAAGATGTGATCAGAAACTTCCTAACAAAATACTTCCCGGAGTCCAAGGTGGATGAATGCCGCTCCAAAATTGCGGAATTCAAGATGAAACCAGACGAGTCCCTGTATGATGCAAAGGAAAGATTCTTCAACCTACTCAGAAAGTGTCCTCAACATGGCTTCCATGACTGGGAGAGATTAAGAAAGTTCTACAGTGGTCTGACTCCAGCATGGAAATCCATGCTTGATGCTGCTGGTGGTCAACATTTGCTTTACATACCGATGGACCAAGCCTGGGCAAAGATTGAAGCCATGAGTGTCAACCGTTCTGTCCTGACTGATGATGGTAATCTCACTCCCCCTCGTAGTTTATGTGCTGTAGGTACAGTAGAGAAGTCAGACATTGAAAAACTTCAAGAGCAAGTGGCAGCGTTGTCTGTAAATCAAGGAGTTGGAAGTTCTGCGCAGGGACAGCAAATTGATGTGATCTGTGGACTGTGTCAAGGCGCTCATGCAACTGACACATGCGAGCAAGTCACAGCTGAGAGCTGTAACTATGCAGGAGCCTTTCCAAATAGACACCCGAATTTGTCTTATTCAAACAACAACGCCTTGAATTCACATCTCTTGAATAAGCCACAACAGCAGTTCAATCCTCAGCAGAACCAAGGATTCAATCAGAACAGGGGCCAACATTTTCAGAATCCAGGTTTCCAACCTCAGATCCAGCAGAGGCCGCCTCAGAATTTCCAGAACTTTCCGCCCAATCAGAGTTTCCAGCCTCAGTTTGTCCCAAACCAAGGCCAGTGGAATCAGAATCAGCATCAAAATCAGAATCAGAATCAAAAGCCTCCTTCAAGGCTTGAGAATCTGATGACTGATTTCATCACTAGTCAGAAAGAGATCAACAATCAACTGCAGGCCTCCATCAGAAATGTGGAGACCCAAGTTACACAGATGGCTAATGAGATGCAGAAAAGGGACAAAGGAACATTGCCTAGTACTGCGGAAAAGAACCCGCAATGCAAGGCAATAACCTTGAAATCTGGAAGAGTACTAGCTGGACCAAAGGGAGCAGATACTGGAGCGGAATTTGAAGAAGATGATATTGTTGACAATGCTGGTAAGGAAGCTGATAATGGGAATGAAGCGGAAAAAGAGACAGCCGAATTGCAGACTGAAGCTGCGCCTGAAATGGCTGAAACAGATAAGGGTACAGGTGAAGGTACAACTTCCTTCCCTTCACCACCAAAAATTGCTAATAACAAGTACATGCCCAGGATTCCTTATCCTGCGCGGCTTAAAGATAAAGAACATGATCTTAAATTCAAGAAATTTCTGCAACGATTAAAGTCTGTAGAGATAACCATTCCTCTCACAGAAATGATTTCCGAAATGCCCATCTATGCTAAGTTCTTGAAAGAATTGATTTCAGGAAAAAGGCAGGTTGAGCAGGAAGAGGTAATTATTCTCAACAGCACATGCAGTGCCATCGTTCAGAGGAGAATGCCTGAAAAGAAAGAGGACCCCGGATGTTGCACACTTCCAGTACAATTCGGAAAGGCCAAAGTGAGTATGGGGCTTTGTGATTTAGGATCAAGCATCAATGTGATGCCACTAGCTATGGCTGTTCGCCTTAAGCTTGGAGAAATTCAACCGGTCAAGATGAGACTGCAACTTGCAGACAGATCGATCACTCAGCCCGTAGGAATCCTCAAGGATGTTGTGGTCAAAACCGGGCAGGTTCTTTTCCCGGTCGACTTCATCGTCCTCGACATTGAAGAGGATTCTTAAATGCCGCTTATCCTTGGACGCCCATTTCTAGCCACTGGTGGTGCACTGATTGACGCTAAATCCGGAAAAGTCACCTTAAGGGTCGATGGCGAGGAGATAATCTTTGATATGGAGAAATTGCAGAAATTTCCGAATGACAGTTCTTGTTTTTCATTTGAAAATGTAATAGTTAGGGAAGAGCCAGACTCTGAACTTGATTGTGAAATGATGCTGGATGAACTATCAAAGCAGGTACTGAAGCCTGCTGGCGTGGAGCACAAAGGATGCAAAGCCGTTCACTTTGCCGATCCCGAAACAGGGGATTTGGAGGAATTTGACGGCATCGAATTCCATGATGACGCCAACCAAGAGGAGGAAGAGGATCCTGTACTGATGCAAAATCCCGAAGGTAAATCTGTTCTCCCACTACCCAATTCTCGCAAACTACTCCCTTCCGTTGAATGTCCACCAGAGCTTGAACTTAAAACACTACCCGATCATCTCAAGTACGCATTTCTCGCAGAACATAAAAAGTTACCCGTGATTGTTTCGGCTAAGCTCTCCCAAGAGCAAGAAAATGCTCTGGTGGTCGTTCTTAAGAAACATGTACATGCAATAGGTTGGACCATTTCTGATATAAAAGGAATAAGCCCTTCTATTTGCATGCACAGGATTCTAATGGAAGAAGAGTTTAAACCCTCCCGTCAACCTCAGAGGCGATTGAACCCCCTTATGCAAGAAGTGGTAAGGAAAGAAGTTATCAAGCTCTTAGATGCTGGTATAATCTATCCTATCTCTGATAGCAAATGGGTTAGCCCAGTGCAGGTCGTACCCAAACGAGGAGGGATGTGCATAACCAAGAATGAGCAAGGAGAAGAGGTTGCAACCAGACCAGTGACCGGATGGAGAGTTTGTATCGACTACCGGAAGCTGAACGAGGCCACACGCAAGGACCATTTTCCATTGCCATTCATTGATCAGATGCTTGAGAGGTTGGCAGGGAGAGAGTTTTATTGCTTTTTGGATGGTTATTCTGGTTATAATCAGATTGTTATTTCTAGTGAAGACCATGAGAAAACCACTTTTACTTGCCCGTACGGCACTTTTGCCTATCGACGGATGCCTTTTGGTTTGTGCAATGCACCTGCTACTTTTCAAAGATGCATGATGTCTATTTTCTCTGAATTTATCGAAAAATGCATTGAGGTCTTTATGGATGACTTCTCTGTGTATGGAGATACGTTCGAAGATTGTTTGACCAATCTTGCTAAGATTTTAAAGAGGTGTGAGGATACTAACTTGGTTTTAAATTGGGAAAAGTGCCATTTTATGGTCACTGAGGGCATAGTGTTAGGTCATCGCATTTCTCGTGCAGGCATTGAAGTTGATCCAGCCAAAGTTTCCATCATTTCAAATCTCCCTCTTCCTAACTCGATCAAATCGGTTAGGAGCTTCTTAGGGCATGCCGGTTTTTACCGGCGATTCATTAAGGATTTCTCTAAAATTGCCAAGCCACTCACTAATCTGCTTTGTAAAGAAAATCCTTTCTTGATAAACGAAGCGTGTGTCCAAGCCTTTGACACGCTCAAGAAGATGTTGGTTTCTGCACCGATAGTGCAACCACCCGATTGGTCATTGCCTTTCGAGGTAATTGATGCACCATGTGAAACCACATTTAAATGAGCTTAAATTATGATAAAATGGACTTAAATTGCATGCATGTGATCCTATTTTACTGCTTCTTAGTGTACATTTCATGTGATGTGTAAATATTAATAAGACTGATTAAATTGAGCCTATTTGAGCTCAATTTACCTTGTTTTATGCTTTTTAATAAGACTTTGGCAATTCTAAGACATTGCAATGATGTTTCAGGCATTAAAAGGAAGAAAGAAGATGTTCGGAGGACAAAGGACGCAAAATTCGGAATTTTCAACACTGGAAGGCTCCAGAATGCGCCACATAAGCATGGCGGCGCATAAAAATGCTCTCCAGCGCCATTTTATGCGCCACTTCAACACTTGGAAAAATTTCGGATGGAAAAAGTTTCAGGATGCGCCATTTCTTCTTGGCGGCGCATAAAATGCCATTCCAGCGCCACTTTTTGCGCCGATTGTCAAATTTTAGAAAATGGTCAGAATGCACCGCTTCTTCTTGGCGGCGCCTGAAACCACCTTGGAGCGCCACTTTTTGCGCCGTTTTGGAAAATTCGGAAAATCAGCGTATGCGCCAGTTCTACTTGGTGGCGCCTAAAACCCTCTCCGAGCGCCATTTTATGCGCCGACGTCGCGGTTGAGCAGTTTCTTAACCTCCCGAACTCGGTTTTAAACACCGTTTTTCTTCATTTTTCGATAACCAGACTCATTTTTCTCGAACAATACTCTCTGGAAAACATCTGCTAATGGGAGAAGAAGGCCGGAAACACAAAATCATGCCGGAGGAATGCATCAAGAACGCTGTTCTGGGCGTGTTCTTCCTATTCTAGGTGTTGCCTTTCTTTTTCTTGCTTTGTAATGTTATGAATTTGCCTCTAAATGTAATCTACTGTTATGTTTCGAATTTGTAGACGGATTTCTATAATGTTCGTGTTAGGAGTGATCTAGAACGGGAGTTCAGAATCACTTTTGAAGTATGAACCTATCTTTTATGGAAGTAATTAAATGATCGATGTTTTTATGCTAATCTGGATTTATGTGTTAAGATGTTAAAGAATTAATTATGATTAATGTTTAGGATGAGAAAGATCGATAATCTGCATATTTTCATGAATTTGGTATTTTCAGACATAATCTGTTTAAATTGGCAAATCTGAATTGATCGATGTTAATACCAGTAACTTGTGATAAAATAATGATTGGGAAGAATAGCGTATTGATCTATTTTGTCTACTGCTAGAATCAATCTGATGTTGAATTTGCCAATCTGCAAAATTAAAGATGATCGATCAATCTGTGTTTACTATTTTTAGTAATCTGGCATTAATTCTAATCTGTCTGTATTTTAATATTATTAATTAAATCCAGTTTACTATGTTTTACTGTTATTTTACCATAATTGTTAGATTATTTACACTGTTTTGCATAATTTAAATGTTAGAATCTAATTTCATAAATTCTGCTTTGCGAAATCGGGAGATAAAAAGTAGAATTAATATTTTAGTACCGGAATTGGGAATAAATTACATTAAAAATAGATTCTAGCATGTGCACAATGATTTGGGAAATGAAAAGTGCCTATTAATTGCTATAGGAAAATTTGTATGCTTGGGAAAGACTCAAATTTAGGCCTAGAATAATGATTGCAAAATGTTAGATAATCTAATCAGCTTCCATGAAGTCCGTTTAAGCATAATTTGGAATTTTTAGTAGATTATTATATTTTTAATCTTTATAAAAATATTTAAATTTAAGAAATTGATTTTTAGAACATTGGGAAATGTCAAATTATTACACAATTTCTATTTTATAATAAAGATGGCAATATTTAAAATATTACAATCAACTCCCATTAGTATTTTTATCAATTAAAACTTTAATTTGTTTTATTTCAATCTAATATCACTGTTTTTAATTTAAATCACCATTAGAATTAAACAAATCTTTTTAACTATATTAAATATAATTAATGAACTTAAGAACAATTAAAATTTCTCCGGAATGAAATAATATTTTGAAATTCCCTGTGGATTCGACCCGGTATTCACCGGTTTTTATTACTTGATGACAACCATCCGCTTGTGGTAAAAATATGAGTGGTGAAAATCACCCATCAAGTTTTTGGCACCGTTGCCGGGGAATTTGTTGTGAATTTTTAATTGTTTTTAGTTTATTAATTTAAATTTATTAAGTTAAATATTAATTTAACTGTTTCTTATTTTATTTTATTTTATTTTATACTTGCAGTGCGAAGCAAACAAGCAGAAATAGCTTATGATCCTGAAATTGAGCGTACTCTTAGAGCTATTAGATTAGGAAAACGTAGGAGACCAGCTCAGTTGGAAATTTTAATTAATTCATCCTCTGATGAAGAAAACTATTCTCCAACGACTGGAGTTTCAACAAATCTAACTAATCAATTAGTTGCTGAGTTCAATAGGTTAAACATGGCAGCGAATGATAATGATAATCAGGGTAATAATGGAGGTAACGGTGGTGATTTGGAGCACGATGATCAAGCTGAAATGACCATTGAAGAACACTTACAAGGAACTAGTGGAAATCTGCTTAATAGAACTCCTAGGCCTGATGTAGATGCTTTAAGCTTTACCCTTCAGCCTGCATTAATCACTATGGTTCAGGCTAATCAATATAATGGATCACCTACGAATGATGCTGTAGAACACATAAGAAACTTTCTGGACTATTGTGACACAGTGAAAATAAATGGTGTTACTAGTGATGAAATTAAGTTGAGATTGTTCTCGTTTTCACTCAGAGATAAGGCTAAAACTTGGTACAACTCACTTCAATTAAGGGATGTCACTACTTGGGATAAAATGTTAGAAGCTTTCTTAGAACAATTCTTCCCACCATCTAAGGTTATTGAATTACAAGAAAAAATCAAAGAATTTGTGCAAGATGAGGGTGAAACTTTACTTGAAGCATGGGATAGATATAACACTTTACTGGCGAGATGCCCGAATCATGGCTTTGAAGATTGGCAGCAGATGCACTTCTTCTACAATGGGTTGATTGATCATTGGAGGAACTTGTTGGATGCAGCGGCTGGAGATTCTTTTCTATCTATAGGACCTTCTAGAGCTAAGGAAATAATTGAGAAAAAGATTTCTAACATGAAAAAATTTCCTGGTAAGAAAAATGCTAGAAATAAAACTAAAGGGGGAATCTATGAGGTAGAAAAGGCAGTTGCTATAGACTCTAAGTTAGATGCTTTGATGAGGGAAGTTTCTACGCTTAAGAAAGGTCAAGCTAAAGTTGTGAGATGCGGTATTTGTCATGGACCTCACGAGTCATCAGCTTGTCACTTGCTTGATCAAGGACTTCAAGAGACTATGCAGTGTGAGAGCACTGAGGAGCAAGTGGAAGATGTGAATTACATGGGAAATAGGCAGCAAAATTACAACCAAAACCGACCTCAAAACCAAAATTTCTACCCTAATCAAAATTCTCAATTCCAACAAAACACTTATCCACAAAACAACCGTCAATCTTATCCACAGAACCAAAATCAAAATTACCCAAATCAAAATCAAAACTTTCAAAACCAAAATCAAAATCAGAATCAAAACTTTAATCAAAACAGAAATCAAAATCAGTCCTTCTACCCTAACCAACAACCTAGGAACTTTCAACCTCAACAACAGCTGCAACAAAATCAAGTAAGTGATGAAGTTAATTTAAAAGAGTTAATGAGCACAATCGTGTCTCAACAACAAACAATTCAGCAAATGCAAGCCTCAATGAGAAATCTAGAAGTACAAGTTGGTCAAATTGCTAGGGACACTTCAAATAGACAGCAAGGAACACTACCAAGCATGCCTGATCCTAATCCAAAAGAGCAATGTAAAGCAATCACTTTAAGGAATAAAAAGGAATTACCTAATCCTTACCCTACCTTAGATGATCCAGAGGTTTCAGCTGATACTGTAGACGATCAAGGTGAGGATGCAGAGAAAGAAAGTCAGCAGAAGGATTCTGAGGAGCCTAAAGAGAGTGAGAGAGTTAGTATTGATAGGAGTAAGGATAAGGGAAAGCCTACTGTACCAGTCAAGTCATATCAGCCACCCATCCCTTACCCACAGCGTCTTAAAAAGGCTAAGGAAGATAAAGATTATGCGAAATTCTTAGAAGTCTTTAAGAATTTAAGAATTGATATTCCTTTTTCTGATGCTATAGCACAAATGCCCGTTTATGCTAAATTCTTAAAAGAAATCCTATCAAAAAAGAGGAGTGTTGATGATGAAGAGAAAGTGACACTTACAGGGGAATGCAGCGCAATCTTACAAAGAAGGCAACCTATTAAACAAAAAGATCCTGGGAGTTATACTATTCCGTGCATTATTGGCACTAAAGAATTCAACAAAGCTTTGTGTGATCTCGGGTCTAGTATTAATCTGATGCCTCTACATGTCTTTAGAGAACTAGGAGTAGGAGTTGTGAAGCCTACTAGGATGCAGCTACAGCTTGCTGATAGATCCATTAGGACTCCTTTAGGCATTGTAGAAGATGTTCATGTTCAAGTAGAGAGCTTCATTTTCCCTGTTGACTTTGTTGTTCTTGATATGGAAAAAGACATTGATATTCCTCTGATTTTAGGTAGACCATTTTTGCAAACTGGTAGGGCTATGGTAGACATGGATGATGGTAAAATTACACTTAAAGTAGGTAATGAACAAGTGTCGTTTGACATTTCTAAGACAACTAAAACACAACACGCTAGTTCTGACACCTACCCATGTAATAGAGTCACAGCTATCTATCAGGAGGATGAGGTGATTGAGAGAGAGTTCTTTGCTAGACACGATCCCTATAGGAAATTTGAGCAGTTAGTGGAGAGTTGTGAAGACTTAGCTGAAAGTAAGTGTGAGGGAGGATTACCTGTGCAAGTAACATGTGCAATCGAAGAATCCAAGTTAGTCCCGTCTGTTGAAAAGCCACCTATATTGACATTGAAGGAGCTGCCATCACACTTGAGGTATGTTTTTCTAGGTGAGAATGACACTTTACCTGTTATTGCAAGTAATAAATTAAATGATGATCAATTAACTGCATTAACCCAAGTGTTGAGTAAGCATGTTAGAGCAATAGGTTGGACAATAGCTGACATCAAGGGACTGAGTCCAGCATTGTGCACACATCGGATTTACATGGAGGAGGACGACAAGCCAGTTAGACAGCCTCAAAGGAGATTGAATCCACATCTACAAGAAGCTGTAAGAGCAGAGGTGATTAAACTACTCGACGCAGGTATTATCTATCCTATTTCTGATAGTCAGTGGGTGAGTCCAGTACAAGTAGTGCCTAAGAAAGGAGGTATGACTGTGATTAGAAATGAAAATGGTGAATTAGTACCTACTAGACCTACTACTGGATGGCGTGTTTGCATTGATTATAGGAGATTGAATGATAAAACTAGGAAAGATCATTTTCCATTGCCTTTTATTGATCAAATGCTAGAGCGTTTAGCCGGTCATGAATTTTATTGCTTCTTAGATGGCTATTCTGGTTATAATCAAGTTCCAATTGCACCTGAGGATCAAGATAAAACTACTTTTACATGTCCTTACGGTACATTTGCATATAGGAGAATGCCATTTGGTTTGTGTAATGCTCCAGCTACATTTCAGAGATGCATGATGTCTATATTTTCTGATTTAATTGAGACATGCATTGAGGTATTTATGGATGATTTTTCTGTATTCGGGTCTGATTTTGAAAAATGTTTAATTAACTTGGAAAAAGTTCTGATTAGATGTGAAGAATCGAATTTGGTTCTTAATTGGGAAAAATGTCATTTTATGGTTAATGAAGGTATTGTCTTAGGACATAGGATTTCTAAAAATGGCATTGAAGTTGATAGGGCTAAAGTAGAAGTGATTGCAAAAATTCCACCTCCTAATAATCTAAAAACTTTGAGAAGTTTTCTGGGACATGCTGGATTTTATCGAAGGTTCATAAGAGATTTTTCAAAAATTGCATTACCTCTGTTTAAGCTGCTATGTAAAGATGTTGAGTTTGATTTTTCTGATGAGTGTATTGAGGCGTTCAATAGGATCAAGGAAGCATTGATAACTGCACCGATCATTCAGCCACCTGACTGGAGCCTGCCATTCGAGATCATGAGCGATGCTAGTGACTTCGCTGTTGGAGCAGTATTGGGTCAACGAAAGGATAAGAAACTTCATGTTATTTATTATGCTAGTCAGGCTTTAAATACTGCACAGAAAAATTATGCCACTACTGAAAAAGAGCTTTTATCTGTTGTTTATGCATGTGAGAAGTTTAGGCCATATCTGATAGGCTCAAAAACTGTAGTTTACACTGATCATGCTGCTATTAAATATCTGTTTGCAAAGAAAGATGCTAAACCACGGTTAATTAGATGGGTATTATTGTTACAGGAATTTGACTTGGAAATTAGAGATAGAAAAGGAGATGAGAATCCTGTAGCTGATCATTTATCTAGACTTGAGCATGAAAAAGGGGAAGGAAGATTAATTAATGATGCATTTCCTGATGAAAACTTGTATTTAATTAATAACACTTCCTCTGATCCGTGGTTTGCTGATTTTGTGAATTATTTGGCATGCGGTGTAATTCCTGATCATTTAAAATGGCATAGTCAAAAACAAAAATTTAAAACTGATGCTAAATATTTTATCTGGGATGAACCTTATTTGTTTAGACTTTGTTCAGATCAAATCGTAAGGAGATGCATCCCGGATGAAGACTTTGAGAAAGTTTTAAAGGCTTGCCATGAAGGACCTGGAGGAGGACATGTTGGACCGAATAGGACAGCTCACAAGGTACTCGAAGGTGGTTTATATTGGCCTAATATTTATAGGGATGCTAGATCATTTGTGCAAAAATGTGACGTATGTCAAAGGGCTGGTAACATCACTAAAAGAGATGAAATGCCTTTAAAAGGAATTATGCCTGTTGAGTTGTTTGATTTGTGGGGGATTGATTTTATGGGTCCATTTCCACCATCTAATGGGAAATTATATGTTCTAGTTGCTGTAGAATATGTGTCAAAATGGGTAGAAGCTGAAGCATGTGCGTTGAATGATGCTAAACAAGTAATTAAATTTTTGAAAAAGCAAATTTTTACTCGTTTTGGTGTGCCTAAAGCAATCATTAGTGATGGTGGATCTCATTTTGTTAATAGGGCTGTTAATCAATTGTTATCTAGATTTCATGTTCATCATAGGATAACAACACCCTATCATCCTCAAGCTAATGGTCAAGTAGAAGTCACTAATCGTGAGATTAAAAAGATTTTGGAAGCCACGGTAGGAAAATCTAGAAAAGATTGGGCTTTTAAGTTAGATGAAGCATTATGGGCTTATAGGACAGCATTTAAGACACCTATAGGTATGACTCCTTTTAAATTGGTTTATGGTAAAGCTTGTCACTTACCTTTTGAACTTGAGTTTAAGTCACTTTGGGCTATGAAGAAATTAAATTTTGAATTTAAAGAAGCTCAAGAGAAAAGGAAAATAGATCTTACTGAGTTAGAAGAAATAAGGCGTCATGCTTATGACAATGCTTTAATTTATAAAGAAAGAACAAAGCTTTATCATGATAAAATGCTTAGGCCTAAGGTGTTTGAAGCTGGTCAATTAGTGCTTTTATATAATTCTAGATTTAAACTCTTTCCTGGTAAATTGAAAACGAAATGGTCAGGACCTTTTAGGATTGCAAAGGTGTTGGATAATGGTGCAGTCGTTTTAAAAGCCGAAGATGAAAGGGAATTTACTGTGAATGGTCAAAGACTTAAACATTATTTTGGAGATGAAGTTAAATTCATCGAGCAAATTAATGTTAAGCCCTTGGTTGTTTAAATCTGCTTATTGAAGTAAATGCATTGCATGTTTAATTATGTTGAGTTTTGATTTATTAAAAATTTATAAAAATCAATAAAAATTATAAAATGGCAGAAAAAGACAAAAAAATTTTGCATATTATTATTTATGTGCTTTTAGTTATTTTACTGTTGTTGTTAAAGTAAGTCGTGTTTTCATTTTAGTTATGCCGTTTAATTGTTATGCTATGTATTGTATGTGATCAATAAATTGAGTAGGACATTGCTTTGGATTAGAATAAGTAGCAAAATGTTGAGAAATGATGGATTCGTGTGTGCTTGGAAGATTGATCTTGACATGTGTACTTTGACTCGGTGATGAATTAAGGAGAATGGTCTATATGAACTAGTTGATTTAATTGAGGAGAATTATGATCCGGAATGATTTGAGGAGCCTATTTATGCTAAATCTGACTTGCTAATCTTAGGGAGTGTATTGACTATCATTTTGGTTGAATTTGAACTGAATTTCGAGTGTCACAGGCTCAGTTTAGGCGCCACACCTTCATGGTGGCGCCCAAAACCAAGCTCAGGCGCCATTTTATGCACCAATTTCGACCTTGAAAAAGTTTTAAGTCAGTTTTTGCGCCACATATGCTTTGTGGCGCATAAAACTGCTCCCTAGCGCCAAAAATTGCGCCACTTTTAAACTTGGAGAAAATTGAAGTCAGGTTATGCGCCACTTCTTCTTGGTGGCGCATAAAATCACTCCGGAGCGCCATTTGATGCGCCATTTTCAGACTTAGGATTTTTCAGAAAATACTTATGCGCCACTTATACTGAGTGGCGCATAAAATACTCTCCAAGCGCCATTTTTGGCGCCGATTAGCGGGTTGAAGGATCCTGACCCGGTCCAATCGGGATTTAAACTCCAAAAATCTCTTTTCTCCTCATTTTTACAAAACTCGACCGAGCCTCTCCTTCCCTTTGTTCTTCTTCAACCGAGCGCCATTCTCCCTTCCAAGCGACACAATCCGCGCCACTTTGGTAAGAATTCTTCCAATTCTTGTTTCTTCCTATCAATTCTCACCTACATTGTCAATTCTCATTCCAAAAACCCCAATTTTTGTTTGTTCAATCAAATTAGGGTTCAAGAACCCTAGTTTTCCAATTTTGGGGATTCCTCTTCAAAGTGTTCAAATCCTTCAATCTAGGTAAGAATGGCTATCCTAATTCAATTGTTATCATATTCTAGTGCTTTGGAATGCATTAATTTTGGTATTGGTATTGTTACTTGAATTTTGGGTTTTTGTAGAATGTGGGATAAAATTTGATTTTGATTTTCTAAATTCTAGTTTAGCATGAACAAGTGTTGTTGAACATGGTTTGAATGCATAATGTGAAATCTTTGAATCAACATTAAAAGTTGGAATTTTTGAAAATTTTAAATCTGAAAATTATTTTTAATTTGATTAAAATGGCATTTTTGGTTAATTGAATGGATGAAACATTACTAGAATATGTCTTTTAGTTATATTAAAAATATAAAGTTATTTTCTTGTCAAAAATTCCATGTTTTTCATAATGTGAGTTAATTAAACCATGTTTTGATAAAAACTCTCTTATTTGTAATTTAGTTAATTTAAATAGGTTAATTTATCCTATAAATAAATTGGAATGGAGTTAAATATTAATTTAAACCATTTAGGATAAACTAGTTTATTAAGTTAGGTTATTTTATTTATTAAATCTGGAAATCTAATAAAATGAGAGTTTTTATTAAAAAAGTCGTCCTAAATGTGAATTTTAAACTTTGGGATAAAATGGATTATTTCTTTAAACAAAGCTTAGGATTTATGAATCTTAAAATGCAACATTTTGGTCATTGAGTCATATAAATCCCACATTCTAGGTTGATGTATATGTTTGCTTTATACTTAACACTTAAGTTAAACCTTTGGTTTAAACTTAAGTGTGAGGATGGGAGGCAATGCATATATATGATACTAACCCATCATTTTTGTACAATCAGGTGCCAATATAATGTATAATCCTCCAAATCTCCCTAAGAAATCGGGTTATAGGTATATACCGATGCCCGAGGGGAGATTGGGGATTTATGATCCACAGTCACCGGATAGCGTTCCTACTCCTATTCCTGATGAGCATGTTTTTGAAAATCGCAGACTCCGCACTAAAAATTCAACACAGATGGATCAGCCCCAAGGATCAGGTGGTGCTTCTAAGTCCAAGGGACTTCTCTCCTATTTTAGGAAGAGTAAGTCCAAGAGCGGTGCATCTTCTAGACATACTACAGTGCCCGCTGATGACCATCAGGAGGTCAATCAGCCTGATCAGCCTGACCAGCCCGATCAGCCTCAGCCTGAGGCATCGGATCATTCACAGGCCCCCACTAGAGCCTCTCGGGGGAAGGCACCCGCTACTACTTCTACTTCCTCTCGACCTAGGAGGGGGAAATCTGCAGCATTAGTTATACAGGAGCCTGTCCCTGAGGCTGTAGGAGGAGAGGAAGATGAGGAGGAGGTTGACCAGGAGGAGCAGGAGGATAGAGGAGGACCGAAAAAGCAGGATCCGAGAGCCTATGTCCCCGACTTGCAGTATATCAGTCCGGGCATATTTGATGCCACTGTGTTTAGAAGCGCCAGAGCCTATGAATTATACAAGAGGTTCCACAAGAAGAGGATCATTGCCGATAGAGGATTTTCAGACAGAGATCTGCAGCACCCCCTACTCCGTGATGCTATCAGATCCAGAGGTTGGGAGAGATTTGTTAGACATCCAGCCGGGACATATTCATGGGAGTTGACTAGACTGTTTCTAGCCAACGCTGAGGAGGAGGATTCTTGGATTTTCGGGGTTAGAGTACCCATCACTCCTCAGCACATCAACCAGTTTTTCGGAGTAGTGGATGTGCCTTACGGCAGGGATTTTTGGGAGCCAGTTATGAGGGCTGATGATAGGGAGGAGATCAAGAAGCTGGTCTTGATGTCTATGTTTGAGGGTCAGGAGGATGTCCTCACTTATGATGACGATGACATGAGTAGGTTACATGGGCCTGATATGGATGCACCCATGTATCAGCTGCTCATGTTCTACAGATCTAGACTGAGTCCTTCGACTCACACCTCTGGACCTACTGCTGTGGATCTGTACGTCCCATACTGCATCAAGGTGGGGAGCCCGGTTAACATGGGAGAGCTTATAGCATTGGAGTTGAGACAGACACCAGGGGTGTCTAAGAGATCTGCTCTCATGTTTCCTAGCTTGATATGGCAGCTGTGTGCACAGGCAGGAGTGGATATGGGGCAGTTTGACAGAGACTGGAGGATGAGGCCCCCTATTCCCTTTGGGAAGAGAAATTTCAAGCTGCCTGGGATTAGATGCAAGCCCATGATACTACCGAGGGAGTTACCCAGGCAGTCACCGCCACATGCACCTTCACATGCTAGCCAGGAGCATTCTGAGGCTCCTTCACAGTCCACCCGGGGTACACGAGGTGGTAGAGGTCGAGGTAGAGGACGTGGCAGAGCTCAGCCACAGCAGTCGCAGCAGTCACATCAGCAGTATCCGGGAGAGCCGGATTGGGCTAGGGCATTGAGGATTGATCAGCAGACGATGATGACCAACCAGCAAAACTGGATGAACACTATGGATGAACGAATGAGGTTGGTAGCTCAGAGACAAAACTTCTTGAGCGATCAGATTGAAAAGAATGCCCGAGCCCAGGCGTATCATGCAGCCAGACTTGAGTATTTTATGTCCCAGAGCTTAGGACAGCGGTATGTCGCTCCTCAGACACCTTCTGAGGACGATGATGATGAGGACTACGTGGGGTCTGGAGATGGTAGCGATGGTAGCGATGAGGATGCTGAGGATGCTGATGCTGGAGATGGGTCTGAAGAAGTGGGTGATAACGATGATGATGATTCTGAGGACTCCGACTGACTGAGAGAGATGAGCGATAGATAGGCTTATGATTATTATAGATGATATGTATTGATAGGCCTATGTATTTGACTCTATTGCACTTCTGAGTTTATTTTGCTACATTTCAGTATTTACATTTGGGTTGTAATTGTCCTAACTCTATTTTCCTTTATTACTTTTGCTATTTTAGACTTATTATTTCTTTTATCCATGTTCTTGTAATTTTATAGAGTAGTAGATGGAGTTTAAATGAATTTTAAGGTTTTTAGTTGCTTTTTAATTCAATAAAGTAGCTCTTACCAATAACATGCTTAATTGAGTGTTTTGAACTGGTTAAAAGATCAATGAAGTTTATTTGAACTAGATTGAGGTGTAAATGAAGTGAAATTGGTATTGTTGAGCGATTTGGAGATTTTGGACATCATGGGGAAGAACTTAGGAAAAACACATTCTGCTCGAATTGACACAGAATGCGCCATCTAGGCATAGTGGCGCCTAAAAACACCCTTAAGCGCCATTTTATGCGCCAGAAGACTTAGAAATTTTTCTAAGTTTTTCCAAAATGCGCCACACATGCTTGATGGCGCATAAATCTGCCTTCCTGCGCCACTTTTTGCGCCGCAGAATTAAAGTTTTTCCAAGTTGGCTTCAGGATGCGCCACTCCTTCTATGTGGCGCATAAAACCCCTTCCCAGCGCCAATTTTTGCGCCATTTTAATTTTTAAAATTTATATTATTTTTAAAATGCGCCAGTTGTGCTTGGTGGCGCCTGAAAGTGACCTTATGCGCCACTTTTTGCGCCATCAACGCAAATCTTTCAAAAATTCGCGAATCCAAAATATCCAAATCATATCTATTCGATTTTTGGGATCCTAAACAGCATTATACTAACTCCAAATCATATGTTTAGTGTATATTTGAATCTAGGTTAAATCAATCCCGCCATATCTCAACAAAATCAAGATTTCACCTCTTTAAAAAGGGGCATGACCGATCGGTCACACATTCAATCTCAAATCTGTCAATTTTTCTCTTCTTCCAGTTTAATTAGCTTTCCAATCCCAATCCTTTCTTCCTAAAATTCTGCCACCATGAGACCAAAGAGAAAGAATAACCCAAGAAACAAGGGTGGAAAGAAATTGAAAACCATAGAGCCTGCCCCATCACAGACACCAGAAATTAATGAACCCATTCTGGAGCCGGCTGCTGTGGGAGCTGAAGATGAATTTGTAAACAATCTGGTAGCTCCCGACTCGTATAATGGTTATGATACTTCCTTCAATTCTGCTCAACCAACGGAGGATGATCCACAGCAAGAAGAAGATGTCGCTGAATCCCCGGAGGAAATCTCACCAGAAATTCCTCATGAATCTAAAACCAAGAGGAAGAGTCACAATAGAAAGAACGATACTACTCCTCTGGAAGAATTAACAGGAGATATTTTTAATCCGGCCATTTTCATCAATCAAACTGCGTATTTTTATTATCAGAAGATGGCAGATAGATGGATTTTTGCAGACAAAGGGTTCACTGAAGCTGACATGGAGAGATTTTCGGTTCATGATGCTCTCATGAGTCGAGGATGGATGAAATTTGCTGCGCATCCGGAAGGAGTTTATTCTTGGGAGCTTACCAGACAGTTCTTATGCAATGCTCAGTATGATCACTACACTTCATGGATTAGAGGAGTGCCTGTGCCATATGGTCCTGCGGTGATCAATGAACTTTATGGTACTGTGGATGTTTCTTACCCAGCTACGAAGAAGAAGCACTTCCATGACCCTGTTTATGATGAGGAAGGAGGACCCGAATTGGAGAAAAGAATTTTGAAAGAGATGTTTGAAACTCAAAAGAGGGTGGCCTACATTGGAGAGAAGAAGGCGAATGTTGTAGCTACTTTAATGGCTGCACCGCTCTATCAGATCTACCTGCTCTACAAGCATAAGGTATTTCCTACTTCACACACTTCACAACCGAGTGCAGAAGATCTTTATTTTGTGTATTGTGTGAAGAACGGGCTACCTATTGATATTGGAGAGATGATAGCATATGAGCTGGATAAAATGGCGTCTGATACTGCTCGGATTGTGCTGGGATTTCCTGCACTGATTTGGACACTTTGTGATAGAGCTGGAGTGAATATGACTGCCTATGCTCATGATGTGAAGCCAAAGCCCCCTATCTCTTTCAAGAATTTCTATAACAAGCCTGGAGTAAGATGTGCAGAGCTTGGCTACCCTACCACATCCCGTGGGACACCCACTTGTCATCCTGATAGACCTAGTACATCTGGTACTAAGGTAGAGCCTGCAGAGATCGCAATCAATAGGATGACCTATGAGATTCATCAGCTTAGAGAGGAGATGAAGAGGAAGGAAGATAGTACACGAGCACAAATTTCACAACTTTCTAATAGACTTGAATTTTTCATGTCTGAAAGTCTAGGTGATCGATATATTCCTCCTACTACTAGTTCGAGCTCTACAGGAGATGATGATGTTCCTAGGGAAGATGAAGTAGATGATTCGAATGGATCTTTAGAAATCTAGATTTTTGAGTAGATAGGATTGCTCCCTTTTTGGTTTAATTTGTAATAGTTAGAACTATTTTGGTGTTATTTTGCTTATTTAATTAGCTTCTTTTTGTAATAGTTGCTAGAATTTGTGGTATTTTGCTTTTGGTAAATTTATAAAATTTAAACATTTTAATTAAATCTGTCCATAATTATTTAATTGATAAAATGTGCCTACAAAATAAATAAAAATCTGAAATTTAATAATAAAATCTGAATTTAAATAAATTATGGATGAGGTTTAATTATTTTAACTTATAATTTGCCATGTGCTCTAATGATCATCTTTTGTATGAGTGAATACCATATAAATATATAAAGAAGCAGGATATGCCATGAGAAGCAAGCAAATGGGGAACATCCAATACGGTGAAAGAATTTCTAAGATCTACATATTCCAGGTGTGATCTTTTCATGCATTATGTTATCAATTTGCATGAAGCATATGGTAAGAGCTTGAGTTAATTTAATCTTAGTTTGTTTTCTTATTTTCTTATTTTCTATGCTTTAAATAAAATAGTACATGCATGTCTAGTTATTTTAACTTTAAATTGTGTTTTCCCAATGGTGCTATTATTTAGAGATTATCACATCAATGCCACTCTGGAGAAAATCCAAATAAGTCTAAATGTTCTGCTCTAATCCGATTTTACAATTTAATGAGTGTTAGGTTTCTTAGTTTAAAGTTCTAGACTATGTCAAATTGTTATGCAAGTTGTTTGGGCTATTGATGACAATTCTATTCGCCTTGCAGAAAGCTTTTAGATTAATTAGACTAGTTATTTAAAATGTGGACAGTTATCATTATTTATAAACAAATATGCTCGTTCCAAGTCTTTTCAAATGCTTAATTAAAATAAAGTCAGAGTGAGAACCCTGTATTGAAAAACAAAACAAAACAAGTGATCTTGCAAAAAGAAAAAGAAAAGAAAATTAAAGAATGCAAGATTAAAAAAAAGAAGAAGAGAAAAACAGGGTGATTAAATAAAAAAATTCATAAACTCTTGACTGGATGACTGGCACATATTCGGTGACACGAGTAGCTTCTGGAATTCAACCGTCTAAAACTCAGCCAAAGTGTCTAGAATATAGTGAAACCTAGCCATAGATTGAGCATATTTAAAGACTGGAAAAGAAAAGCATATTTACATTATTCGCTTTCCCATATTGAGTGCTAGGTATAATTAATCTGTTTTCTGTATTGTAAGTGCTTTGGATATCTGGTTCTAATAGCTGATGCATACCAATTTGTCTAGTTCTAGTACATTAAACTTTGAACCCTTTTATCTCATTTTATTGTTGAAATCTATGATTTGGCAGAACTATAAAGACTTTATCTTTATTATCTTGATTGGCAAGTTGATGTGCTAATTGATCTCATTGCTCAAGGGACGAGCAATATTTAAGTGTGAGGATGTTGATGCACCATGTGAAACCACATTTAAATGAGCTTAAATTATGATAAAATGGACTTAAATTGCATGCATGTGATCCTATTTTACTGCTTTTTAGTGTACATTTCATGTGATGTGTAAATATTAATAAGACTGATTAAATTGAGCCTATTTGAGCTCAATTTACCTTGTTTTATGCTTTTTAATAAGACTTTGGCAATTCTAAGACATTGCAATGATGTTTCAGGCATTAAAAGGAAGAAAGAAGATGTTCGGAGGACAAAGGACGCAAAATTCGGAATTTTCAACACTGGAAGGCTCCAGAATGCGCCACATAAGCATGGCGGCGCATAAAAATGCTCTCCAGCGCCATTTTATGCGCCACTTCAACACTTGGAAAAATTTCGGATGGAAAAAGCTTCAGGATGCGCCATTTCTTCTTGGCGGCGCATAAAATGCCATTCCAGCGCCACTTTTTGCGCCGATTGTCAAATTTTAGGAAATGGTCAGAATGCACCGCTTCTTCTTGGGGGCGCCTGAAACCACCTTGGAGCGCCACTTTTTGCGCCGTTTTGGAAAATTCGGATAATCAGCGTATGCGCCAGTTCTACTTGGTGGCGCCTAAAACCCTCTCCGAGCGCCATTTTATGCGCCGACGTCGCGGTTGAGCAGTTTCTTAACCTCCCGAACTCGGTTTTAAACACTGTTTTTCTTCATTTTTCGATAACCAGACTCATTTTTCTCGAACAATACTCTCTGGAAAACATCTGCTAATGGGAGAAGAAGGCCGGAAACACAAAATCATGCCAGAGGAATGCATCAAGAACGTTGTTCTGGGCGTGTTCTTCCTATTCTAGGTGTTGCCTTTCTTTTTCTTGCTTTGTAATGTTATGAATTTGCCTCTAAATGTAATCTACTGTTATGTTTCGAATTTGTAGACGGATTTCTATAATGTTCGTGTTAGGAGTGATCTAGAACGGGAGTTCAGAATCACTTTTGAAGTATGAACCTATCTTTTATGGAAGTAATTTAATGATCGATGTTTTTATGCTAATCTGGATTTATGTGTTAAGATGTTAAAGAATTAATTATGATTAATGTTTAGGATGAGAAAGATCGATAATCTGCATATTTTCATGAATTTGGTATTTTCAGACATAATCTGTTTAAATTGGCAAATCTGAATTGATCGATGTTAATACCAGTAACTTGTGATAAAATAATGATTGGGAAGAATAGCGTATTGATCTATTTTGTCTACTGCTAGAATCAATCTGATGTTGAATTTGCCAATCTGCAAAATTAAAGATGATCGATCAATCTGTGTTTACTATTTTTAGTAATCTGGCATTAATTCTAATCTGTCTGTATTTTAATATTATTAATTAAATCCAGTTTACTATGTTTTACTGTTATTTTACCATAATTGTTAGATTATTTACACTGTTTTGCATAATTTAAATGTTAGAATCTAATTTCATAAATTCTGCTTTGCGAAATCGGGAGATAAAAAGTAGAATTAATATTTTAGTACCGGAATTGGGAATAAATTACATTAAAAATAGATTCTAGCATGTGCACAATGATTTGGGAAATGAAAAGTGCCTATTAATTGCTATAGGAAAATTTGTATGCTTGGGAAAGACTCAAATTTAGGCCTAGAATAATGATTGCAAAATGTTAGATAATCTAATCAGCTTCCATGAAGTCCGTTTAAGCATAATTTGGAATTTTTAGTAGATTATTATATTTTTAATCTTTATAAAAATATTTAAATTTAAGAAATTGATTTTTAGAACATTGGGAAATGTCAAATTATTACACAATTTCTATTTTATAATAAAGATGGCAATATTTAAAATATTACAATCAACTCCCATTAGTATTTTTATCAATTAAAACTTTAATTTGTTTTATTTCAATCTAATATCACTGTTTTTAATTTAAATCACCATTAGAATTAAACAAATCTTTTTAACTATATTAAATATAATTAATGAACTTAAGAACAATTAAAATTTCTCCGGAATGAAATAATATTCTGAAATTCCCTGTGGATTCGACCCGGTATTCACCGGTTTTTATTACTTGATGACAACCATCCGCTTGTGGTAAAAATATGAGTGGTGAAAATCACCCATCAGTAATGTGCGATGCTAGTGGTCTCGCCGTAGGCGCAGTTCTTGGACAACATAAGGATGGGAGACACTGCGTAATTCATTACGCAAGTCATGCCCTGAATGAAGCCCAAGTTAACTACACCACAACGGAGAAAGAGATGTATGCTGTAGTCTTCGCGTTTGACAAGTTCAGACAGTACCTGATAGGTACGAAGACCATAGTATACACCGATCATACAGCATTGAGATACTTGTTTAGCAAACAAGATGCAAAACCTCGATTAATCAGGTGGGTACTTCTGTTGCAAGAATTTGACATCATAATAAAAGATAGGCGAGGTCGAGATAACGGTGCTGCTGACCACTTATCTCGATTAGATAATGATAAAAAGGAAAAAGCCGTCAATGAAGATTTCCCGGACGAACAGTTGTTCGCGTTGCATCTGCATAATCAAGCTTGTCCATGGTTTTCCGACATCGCTAACTTCTTGGCGTGCGGAATAACCCCCCAGTTTTCGAACTATCATCAGAGGAATAAGTTCAAACGAGATGTATTAAGTTACTTCTGGGAAGAACCTTATCTCTTCAAACACTGCCCTGATTCAATAATCAGGCGATGTGTGACCGAGCATGAAGCTTATCAAATTGTCAGAAAATGCCATGAATCAGAATATGGAGGTCACCATGGTCCCGCTCGAACGGCCCACAAGGTCCTCGAATGTGGATTTTATTGGCCTTACATCTATGAGGATTGCAGGACATTTGTTAAGGGCTGTGACAGATGCCAAAGATTAGGAAACATCTCCAAGAGGGATGAGATGCCTCAAAAGGGGATTCTCACACTTGAGATCTTTGATGTATGGGGCATTGACTTCATGGGACCGTTTCCACCATCTGGTGGAAACTACTATATCTTGGTAGCTGTCGACTACGTATCCAAATGGGTTGAGGCTGTCGCATTACCGACCAATGATGGTAGCCAAGTCATCAAGTTCCTCAAGAACAACATTTTCAGTCGATTTGGCGTACCTAGGGTGGTGATATCTGATGGAGGAACACACTTTATTAATAAAGGTTTCGAAACTTTAATGAGTAAAAATGGGATCCTCCATAAGATAGGCACGCCTTACCATCCTCAGACTAGTGGTCAAGTCGAAGTATCCAATCGCGAAATCAAACACATACTCGAAGCCACTGTCGGGATAACCCGTAAGGATTGGGCACGTAAGCTCAATGATGCTCTATGGGCATACCGCACAGCATATAAGACTCCCATTGGGATGTCTCCATATAGGCTGGTCTTCGGAAAAGCCTGTCATTTGCCCGTAGAGCTAGAGCATAAAGCTTACTGGGCCGTTAAAACGCTTAACTTCGATCCGAAAGTTGCTCAGAGCAAACGTAAGTTGGACCTCAATGAAATTGAGGAAATACGAGCGCAAGCTTATGAAAGCTCTCGAATTTACAAGGAGCGGACCCAGAAGTTGCACGATCGCCGGATTAAACCTAAGTATTTTTATGTTGGTCAACATGTGTTATTGTTCAATACTAGGTTGAAGCTGTTCCCCGGAAAGCTCAAATCTAGATGGGAATGACCACATGAAGTACTAGAGGTGTTAAAAAACAGAGCTGTCAGGATCCGAACTGATAGGGGCGATATAGTGGTGAATGGACAACGATTGAAAGAATACCTTGGACAGTTCGATCCGGAGAAAGAAAGCCAAGCAGTGGCAGACCCGGCTTACACTCAATAAGAAACAGCATTTAAAAACACAAAAATTTTAGTTTATATATATATATATAGTATATATTTACAGTACTTATTTCATGACGAGCAAGTACCCAAAGATCAATTAAACATTTAGAGTACTAAGACTCTAAATGTGAGGATGTTGATATTTGGAGAAAATCTAATGCATTTCATTCATCTATCTTGCAGAAGTTCGGAACCACCAAAAAGAGGAGCAGATAAGAGTAACATGGAAAACCAGGTTCTTGGTTGGATTAGTTCCATAAGTCTAAGAAAACGTTTTCGGAATTTGAAGAAATTCAATACCCGAAACAAAATTCACAGATAAATGGAACTAACCCAACCTAATTTTATGCAAGTGGATTGTTTAATTCTCAGCCCAGCATTTTGAATTTACTTGGACTGAATTTATTCAGCCCAAATCAAATAAAATGGACTCAGGCCCACATCATACTCAGGCCCAGTCCAAGAAAATTTGAAAATTCAAAAATTCTTTGTCGCGGAAGGTCCTTTGTCGCGATGTCATACATCGCGACCAGGCCCTGTTCCGCGACAAACCCCCTTTTCCTTCTTAACCCTTCTCCGGTGATTGTCGCGATGCACCTTGTCGCGGAGCATGACTCCGCGACCAAGCCCTGCTCCGCGACATGATCTGCGTTGACTGTCTCCATACTGAACTTTGTCGCGATAGCCTTGTCGCTGAGCATGACTCCGCGCCCAACCCTCAACTTCGCGACCTCTCTGATGTCGCCGTGCCTTGTCGCGGAACCTTGTTCCGCGACAAAGTCTCGGATTCCGCGACAAAAGTTCAAGTATTTATACCCCCCCACCCCCTCCAGTTTCTTTTCACTTTCTCTTGTCATTTCAACTTCCTCCAACTTCTTCATCTTCTTTTCCCCCATTTTTCTCTCATCCGAACGAACACCACGTGTTCTTCGCACTCTCGCACTCCATTTCCAAGGGGAAACTATGGACCGATTTCATGGACTCCTCCCAAACCTTGGACCCGTGCCTAGACCCGAGCCAAGGAGGAGAGGGTAAACCCTGTTTTCGCCATGTTCATAGCACCCATTCGGACCCTTTATTTTGTTTTTTATTTTGTTGTGTTCTTGGTGTGGTGTGGTTAATGTGTGCATTTAACTTTAGATTTTTGGAAGTTTTCAAAGTGCTCTCGGTTATGAGCACCATTTTGAAACGCCTGAAACCCCATTTTGAAATTGGTAATGGTTTTAAGTTTTTGAAGTTTTAAAACTGGAAAGAACAAACTGATGAACATTTGGGTATTGTTTTGAATATCTTGATGTTATTGGTTTGATTGATCTTGATGTGATGTGCACAGAGTTGAGTTGGTGTAATAAAAGAGGTAAGATCTCTTTGGGCACATTTGTCCCCATGTTAGAAATCTCATGGGAATAAATGTTTGTTTGTTTATGGAAACATAGTACAAACACCCAATGAGAAACTTCCACTTTTAATAAAAGCAACCTTTTAGAAAAAGACAAAAAGAGTTATTTTTGTTTAATGTTTGACTTGAGCCTTTTGTTCCCAATGGAACACTAGTGTGAGTAAAATAGCAGTAATTTCTTGTCACCCAACTGCTATCATTTCCAAAATCAAAAAATGGGACCACTCACATCCCACCTTTGTTAAATAAAACAAGTCAACCATTTTAAAATTAAAAACAGTGTTTGCAAATTTTTGGATGCTTTAACTGTCCAAACAGTCCAAGCTATCCAGAAATAGCAGATCCGTTCCGCCACGTCTTCATTGCACATTCCAAAATTCGAGCATTCCATTTCCATCTATCCATCTCATTCCACTTCCAACAAGTGTCTCGGACTTGTTTAATAAAACTGAAAACTTTTGGGCCCAATGGCCCATTAAAAAGATTTTAGGCCCAATGGCCAATTTTATTTTATTTTGGGCTCCTTAGCCCAATTAAAATCAAATATTATTTACATGTGCTTTAAATTAAAATTCAAGTCAGAAATTTAATAATCTCACATCTAGAGCAAAGCTCTAAATGTGAGGATGTTGGTTTCTGAACTTGAATAATTTCTGAAAATTGCATAAAAATTGGATTCATCACTTCTTATCTTTTCAGGGGTAATCCTCCCATTCCAGATCCTGCTCTAGAGGGAACCAAGTTGCTGGACTTACCGCTCGAACTCCTTGGTGAAATTCTCTCCCGGATAGGAGAGGATGAAATCAAGGATGTGTTTGCCGCGCAACGGATATGCAAGAAGCTCAGGGATGCTGGAAACCTCACCATCGTGTACAAGCGATGCGAGGTTGACTCCTCCACTGTGAAGAGAGGGCAAGAAAGAATCCGTTGGCAGAAGGAGAGATTCCTGCAAACATGCACAGCTGCAGGAAACTTCAATCTCCAGATCATTCCATCACTTATGGCGTTTGTAGAAGGGAATGAGGAGCACGCTTGTGAACTGCTGCGCCCAGGAATTGAGGACAACCACAAGGCGTCAATCTTCACCCGGGGACTGATGCTTATGAGTAAGACGGATGAAAGGCAAGTTGAACAAGGAATCAGAATGATCGAAAGGATGGTAACAGATCGGTCAATCCTTCAGTACACGTCTACCAACGTCCTCGGATGGATGACGGATAACCCAGACACTCCGTACCTATGGGCTAATCAAGGAAACAGAATCTACTGCCCAAGGAGGAACGAGCCCATGATGATCCATAACGGCTGGTGTCTGCGGTGTGAGTTGACCAGTTACATCCACTGGGCCAGATTCCTATTCTGAAGGAAGAAGATGAATCCCAGTCTATTAGGCTTTATTTCATTTCCATCTTAGTAGTAGTAATCTGCAAGGGATTTCCCCTTTTGAGTGTGCAGGTTCATATTAACTGCACGAGGATCCCTTGCCACGGATGTATTTACTGCTTTCCCTAAATTGGAACTCAGTTTTTGAGACCACTGAACAATTCTTTACTGCTTTCCTTTGAAAAGATGTATGTACAGTCCGAGATGAATAAGTGACTGTCAGGCCCAAAATATGCTGTTGACATACTCAGTATGTCAGCAGTGCCTCTTTACTGCTTTCAATTAAATAACCAGCAAAAATATGCATAAACTTGCTCTAAATTCACAGGTTGAATTTAGGCTTATGATTAAATTTTCAGACTTTCAAATTAGGATAATATAATTGAAGACATGCATGACATGAATTCCTGAGGTTTTGAGCTATAAAAATTTAATGATGCGATCAGCTTATTGGGTAATAAATCTGCATGTTAGAGATTTCGATTGAATAAATTGTTAGAATTAAGCTTTGATTAAATTTGAGAATATTGTATGACATGAATCAACCCAACCTTGTGAGATTTGAGCCATGAGTCACTTTTATTCATTCATTTTCTTTGATGTGTGAATCATTTTGATTAAAGGAAACTAGAACTTGCAATTGGGACCGATTCAAGACCATGCCATATTCCCGAAATCGAGCATATGATCGAGGCACCTAGAAAACCCAAAATTTTTGGCCTTCTTTTGAAATCCAAACCCAAAAACATTTTCCCTTTAGGATTAACCAATTTGAGCCTATAAGCCTAATTTTTCTTTGAAGCCCTCTATATTATTCCTAGCCTTATAAAAAGACCAAGAAAATCAAACCCAAGTGTGCAAGGATGAATTCTATCAAGGCATTACAATTTTTTATCATCAATGAAAACTATAAGTCGGTATTCTATAAACCGATTCAAAAAAAAAAAAAAAGTTGAATGTCATTCAACACAAATAAATTGCAGATGACAAGCAATTAGACAATAGTCTAATGTCATGCAATAGAAAGAAAATCAAAAAGAAAGAGAAATAATGATGATCATAAATTTTTAAATAAAAATATGCCAAGTTATGATAGAATAAATCTTTGCCACTTCTAGCCCAATAATTTCTCTTTCCTACCTAATGTTACAGCCGTATGCCCCGTTATAACCCTTGAATAAGACCTCATGATCTCGATTTGAGGAAATGAGCCGGTGGCGAGTTGGTCTGATTGCAAGCTTATGGGATAATTTAATTAAATTTGATTTTGAGCGTTCATGATTAAACCCCAATTGAGAGTGAGTGAATTTTTCCGATTCTCTTATATGTGAGGCTTTGTCTTATTACACATGTTCATGTCATCCTCTAATTCTCATCCCTAATCTTTGCATTTTTCAAACATGATATTCATGAAAGGTTGATAATAAAGTTTGATTTGTAGGCCCGATGTAGTGAGCAAGTATCATTTCATTAAACACTGCAATCAAGGGAATTCAATGCTTGTAGTTTTTTATTGTCTTATCCCAATCCATAAAGGATGTGATTTAGGAAGCCACGAAAATGAATTGAATATGTAGAGTCCGTGTTCTTACGAACATTGACTCTGACTGCTCGGGGACGATCAGTATTAAATGTGAGGATGTTGATAATGGCCAGAAATGACCATTATTTTCAATCCATTTCCGTGTCTTAAACGGGCATTTGATCGCATTCCGGTCTTACATTAAGTAAGAAAGCAGTCGAATTGGACTAATTTATGCATAATTGTAAAAATAATAAGCTGGTGTGAAAAAGACATAAATATGTAATTTTATTACATATTTAAGTTAGAAAAATCCAAAAACATGAGAAAAAAGAAAAGGAAACAAAAAGATGGGAAAAAGATAGAAAAGCCCACAAAAGAATATTTTCGGCCCATCTGGCCCAATCCAACAGGCCCAGGAAGACCTTTGTCGCGGAAGCCCCTTGGCGCGATGCAGTGTTCCGCGACAAAGGCATGTTCCGCGACCAAGTGGCCCAAATGAAGAGGAGACCAGCTATGACCTTTGTCGCGATGACCTTTGTCGCGATGGCATGCTCCGCGACAAAGGCATGTTCCGCGACCAAGATGCACAAATAGAGACACAAGACCCAGTCGAGAAGCCTTGCCACATGCAGTATGTTCCGCGACCAACTTGATGCTCCGAGACAAAGCTGTGATGTGTGTGATGTCTTAAGACACAATGGGCTAGAATCAAGGCCCATGGGCTTAGGGTTACACTTCTATAAATATGAGGTGTCTCCCATGAGCTAAGGGTTGGCTAGAGAGAGATTGAAATTCTTGTAGAGCTCTTGCAGGCAAGCTTAGGAGTTCTTCCTTAGGTAGAGTAGTTTAGGTTTATTTTCATGTATTATTTAATTTTTGCTCTTAGTTTAGCTTAGTTTAGTATTTTTACTGTTCACAGTTGCTTAGATAGCCATTTTTATACCATGTTTTGGTTTCTAAACTTTTGTTTTAGGGTTTGTAATACCCAAATCATGGGTATTAACAATACCTCTTCAATAATATGAGAAAACATTCATCATTTGTGTCCCAAATCATGAAATGGGTCTCACACCCCATGGATTTATGCTTTCTTTTTCGTTTTGGGGTCTCTTGACCCCCATTATGCCTATTTATGTTTACTGTTAGCATTTTATGGATAATGTTGTGTGGATGTGTGATCAAACCCTAGATTAGGACTCCTGCTTTATTTTAATATTCTGCCCATCCTTGTTATTTTTGTTTAAGCATGTTCTTCTTTATTTTGAATGTTTCTTGCTTATTTTTAGCTTAGAATAGCTTTTTGATCTGAAATAGGGTGAGATCACGCTGTTTGCATGCCACTGTTCATTTCTGCTTTTTCTGACTTTTGTCCTGAACCACCCTAGGCGCCAACCGCCTTCTGGCGCGGAACCACGTTCCGCGACAGAATGGCTGTTCCGCGACCAAGGTGTTTCAAGACACTTGTCTCCATAATTTAAAACCCTTTGTCGCGGAATACCTTGTCGCGGAGCCACGTTCCGCGACAAAACTGTCCATGCATAGCGACAAAGGAGCCAAACTCTTGCATTTTGTCTTCATGGCTTTTTGTCGCGGAATCATCTTGTCGCGGAGCCACGTTCCGCGACAAAATCCCATTCTGAGACAGAAAAATTATGCCATGTTCCTTGATCTTTGAACACTTTGTCGCGGAACACCTTGTCGCGGAACCACGTTCCGCGACAATATTTCCATGCATAGCGACAAAGGTTCAAATGCTTTAGGAATTTTCTGAAAACACTTTGTCGCGATGTCACCCTTGTCGCGGAACCACGTTCCGCGACAAAATCTTGCATAGCGACAAAGAGGCGTTATGCTGCCAAAAATTCTAAAAACTTGTCGGGATGTCCATGTCGCGGATCTCGGTCCGCGACAAAATTTATGATATCGCGACAAGGGTTCCTCTCCCTCTATTTAATCCCAAACAACTTTCATTCTCTTCCTATTTTATATTGCAACACTCACATCATAACCCCACGGGTTAGGATGTAACATTCTGGAATTGCAATATAGGGTGTTATGCTGCCCAAATTTTGATTCTCCATTTGCATCACTTAATTAATTGAACCCTTGACTCATTAATGATTAAGGATTGAGATTAGTAATAATCAAACATCGACAATCATCATGATTAAAGGACCTTTGTTCAATTGCCATTAAAACATTCTTGTATAAACAAAATCTTGATGGCTTAAACAGATAATCTGGACTGTAATTAATTATAGTAGGAAGGATTATTTAAGACCATCACATGTGGACCCAATCCACAACCTTGCATGAGAAACCAATGTCTCTCATACAAGGAATCTTCTTTTATTTCTTATTTATTTTGTCTTTGTGTGTTGTGTGGAACCATTAGTAAAGAATACATCAGACTAATGTTGGCGGGTACTCCCTCATGGATAACTAGCTCGTATTCTGGGTATCAGTTACTAATTGTTATTTTGCATGGTCTGGACGATTGTCAGTGGAAGCCTTGGCGGTTCGCCCATCCGGGGTTATAATAGCTGCTCGGCTGACTCCCATCCAGATACAGTTTTATTTTTGTTATCATCTTAATTTCCAAACCTGAATTCCAATCTGTACTGGGAGTCAGTTGGCATCAGTCAATGCCAACTGATGATCATTATAGAAGGGAAGCATGTAGGTTTTTATCCGAATTCACAGACAGTGGAGGCCCAACTGGTGTTGACACCACCATTATAGGGTCTAAGCTGTCTAAATTCGCTCCATCCGAGTGATTGGGAAATTGGACAGTAGATGTTTACAGTCCACCTGATTATTCTGCCATTACTTTGGTCCCTTGACCACTTCATGTCTGTGTTTCACCTTCTGTCTAGACCCGCATTTATATTTTGGGTCAGTTAATTTTACACTTCCATATATCTTTATGCATGATAATATTATATACTATTGTGGTCTGTAATTATTTTGGGATCCTTCCCTTGGACAATAGAAGTCTAGATCTTAAAACAGATATTGCTTTATAAATTTCCAACAAAAACCTCTTTATAAAATCCGGATCTGAGTAAGGGATAAATTCTTCAGTTATGATTAATTCATATCCTGTCAAGGGTTGTATTTTGGGAAATTAAGAAGCAGATTCAGCGATTAGGTCTCGCCTAGACTGAAAGGGTCTGTGTTTTAACTGAGAGTCTAGTACCTGACAGGGAATGATTTTCAAACCCATTATTTTCCAAAATTGCTAGTTGATGGAAATGTAAGATTAAGTGCTACACCGAAATGGGGTCCACTTGGATTCAAATACAGTGTAGTAAATAATCTTAGAGGAACATAATTCAGGCCTTGGTTATTTTCCAAGATAGGGTTGAGTTTTCTTTCAACTGCTATCCTCTTCTGCCAAAGCCTACTTTTGAGTCCTGAGTGAGTGCATCCGGAACGAACTAATTTATTAGTTCGTTTCATTAGTTTGTATCTCATAATCACCCGGAAGGAAGTGAACACACTAGTGGTTCACTGAGAGCCGGGAATTCTTGATCCATACTCCTTCATCCTGATGGGGAGCTGTCTTTTACTACCAGGGTCAGATTTTCAAAACCTCCGAGTGATAGGTTTTAAATGCTTTCTTTACCGCTTTCTTTTAACCGCTTTCATTAGAGGTCACTCGGTTGTATTGAGAGTTGTGTAACTGCTACTAGGATTGACAGTTAAGGGATAGTTTAGGGCTGAATTCAAATCTTTGGGTGTGACATGGGAGAATGATAGTGGTACTTGGCATTTCAATAAATGATGTGTCGGGTGTTGCTTTTCCACCACAGATGAAGTAACACACCCAGGCCAGGGCAGTTACGAATCTGTGGTATCTTAGAATTTGCGGTCTTAAGAACATGTAAACTCATATTGCAAGTACCTGTCTGTTAAAGGGAAAGCCTTATTGAGAGCATGAGAATTAGCTATCTGATAGAAGTATCCCAAACAAAGATCTGCGTATAAAAATGGAAGTTTAATATTGCTGTATCTCACTCTTGTCCAATTTTCATTCTTTTCTTCCTGTCCCTTCTGTCTACATTGTGATTCAACTTCACGGTTGGCACAATGCACCTTTTCCCTGCTTTCGTAGATAATGTTTACTGCATTCCTAGAATAATTTTTATCCGCTTTCTAGAATAGATTTATTTGCTTTGTAGATTAATTTAACTGCTTTCAAGATCTAGTTTAAATTCCTGTCAGTAGATATTAATCATCTTTCAAACCTATTGAGCAATACGAATGGAAAATCTAGTAAAACGACGTGGGACCTGCTTCTATCGCACATCCTCCAGTGAACGATCCGGTCTTACTATAAATTACTGCAATTTTTGACACCGTGCGCTTTCGGGGGCACAGTTTCTTAACCACGAGCAATAAAAATATGACTACTTATAAATATGTCCCTAATCATAACCCCACCATCATAAATTGATTTCATTAAATAAAACCTAAACCAGGATCATGATTTTTCGGAAAATACTCATGTAGTGGGAATCTGTCAAAAAGTTTCATGGCAGGAACTCTCATGGCAAGAATTGATGAGAAGTATCATGGCATATCTGCCGGGGATCCTCAGTGTGACAGGCTGAAGGTCAACCTATCCCGGCTATGCCATGAGATTTGTCAACATTTCATGACAGAGAGGACCACAGCGCCATTTGAAACCAAAGCACCACACTTGAGTAATAAAAAGACTAATAATCTTAATATATATCCCTAAACCCTTTCCCATGAATCATAACTCTTTTCATGTAATAAATCTAACCTGGTATATTTTAGAAAAAGCTCGTGTTAATGAAACTTGTCAAAAGTTTCAAAAGGTGATTGTCACTGGCAAGTTCTTTCATTAAGGTACCAATTCAAATATAAAGAACATTACCTATTTGCTTTCAAGTAGCTCGATTTTTCCTTCCTGCAAATTTACGCACAAATAAATCATCAAATCATCTGAATCTAATATAGAGTAAATTTGAATTCTTGAAACTGTGCTAGCTTACCAAGCCAGCTACCATCTCATGGATCACATTAATGTCAACCCCGATTTGGTTCAGATTAGACCTCACTTCACCAACCCGCATCATCAGAATTCACAAAGTCAAATAAACTGCCGATATAAGAAATAACCCACGGGACTATAGCAAGCTAGCAAACACAACAGCATAACTCCTTCATTCAGTCATGTGCATAACCAAGAGTCATCATTAAACATCAATTCAGTAGAACAACAAAAAAACACCTGAAAAGCGAGTTTTATGTTCCCACCAATTGCAATGTCTCGTGCTATTGATAGTGCGTGGTTTACCCTGACCCTCGTTCTATCAGCAGCCTTCACCACAAACTCATCAGAAACTTCAAGATTATGCAGAGGTGGCAAACGTCTAAAACCATGGAAACACATTTCACTCATAATTTCACAAGCAGTAAAGAAAATTCATAATTAAAGCCCTGGAAGATAGAAATTAACCCATCAATATTTCATAAAAAGCTAGGGAATGGGAATGATTTCCAACATAGGATTGAGAAGATGTTAAAGAATTAGATTATTTTTGAACATATCACAATACAACCATGAACCACCCAACTATATTAAGAAAAATGCATATTGTATATCCTTATGCATCTACCTATGGAGAAGTGCTGTGGATTTCGCCCAAAGGAACAACATTACAGCAATGAAGAACAAAGAATTCGCTATAAAGGACAACAAATTGTATCCAGCTCTCTCGAACATAAACCACAAAGAAGTTAAAACAACTAACAAAGTGACGCTTTGGTACACTTTCTTCCACAGCAATATGTCAGCCACTGCATCAAGAAACACAATATCAAGAAAATCCATTAACTCTAATCAATTGATAACCCAGGAAATGGGATGAAAGACCAAATTGAAATGCAAAACTACAAATCAATTATTTTCAGTTACAAATTCGGTAGTGTAGGAAAAAATTCAAAACCGGCGATCGCTGACAAAATACCTGTACGACTGCCGAGAGCGAGATGGACAGAAAACTGACGAGATTCTCCCATGGAGGGTGAGAGTATATGGGAATCGGAAGCAGCAGAGAATTTGAAGAGAAAAAAACACACCAATTTCGCTAATATATTCGATGAAGACCACTGTTTTCTTAATTTGTACATGAACTTTATACCTCATATTTATAGGACTCTCTATATTAAAATATAAATTAGCTTAAATTTAATTTAATGTATAAATAAACAAGGGCAATGAGCAAACTTACATCATCTCCACTTCTCCGTTGCCACAGATCAAATTCTCGATGCCGCGGTCGTTGTCACCTCCAATCGCTGCCGCACCACCATGGTCGGGTAGCGCGCCCCAACCCCTCCTGGTGTGCTGCTTGCTACTCCCATCTAACCATGGCCCTCGTTCTCCTCACGCCATTGTTTGCCGCCTCTTCTCACTGTTCTGCCAGATCTCGTTCTCCTTGCCTCGCCGTTCCCGCCTTGCGAGAGCCATCGGGCCTTGCTCGTGACTGCTGCCGCCGCCGTCTTCATCCAACAGAGCACGATTTCGGGAAGAACCCTCTTAACCGCGGGTTATTGCTAGGGCGAATTTGGGGGAAATGCGATGGAAGAGGCTGCGAAGCCGGGGAAGTTCCGGTAGCAAACGACACAATCATCAGAACGGCGTCGCAAGGCCGAGGGCGACAAGGATTTGATGAACAAAATAGGCGACGCGAAGCTGGATGCGACTTGAAGAAGGGATTAGGGTAGAAAGCACTAACGAAAATTTGAGGCCGCCGTTAAAGGAAAGGAAGCGGCGTTACCTGGTGTTCCGCGCGGCGGCGGCTGTACAAGCCGCCGTGAAATTGAGGCCGCACAAGACGGGGGTAGCCGAGCGAGAGGGCGAGACGGGCAGTGCGGAGCCGGCAACCACAGGGCGGAGGGGGAATTCAGGCAGGGCCACCGCGCAGGGCCAGACGGGCGACCGACTGCAGCGGCAAAATTCAAGCCGTCGAATGCGGATTCGCGAGAGGACGACGGAAAATGGCCGGGTGCGACACCGACGACTGATGGCGGTGGTTGACGCCGGCGCCGGCAACGCTTGCGAGACAACAGACGGCGGGGGAATAAAGAGGTTAGGGCAAGGGACAATTCTGAGAGGCAAGCGTCTGAAAGAGACGAAAGAATAATGAGGATCGCAAGTGAGGAAAGTTGTAATACCCCGAGAGAGTGTATGGAAGAATAGCTTAAAAAGGATTGAAAAATCTACTCATGTCAACAAGGTGCACCTTTCTTTTCTGGTGACCATCCCATAAGAACTCCACAGTTAAGCGTGCTTGTTGTGGAGTAGTCTTAAGGATGGGTGACCTCCTGGGAAGTCTCCCAGGGTGTGCGCGAGTGAGGCCAAAGCGCACTGGAAAGAGTTTTGTTGACCTGTGGGGCCAGACTTCAATCCCGAAAGAAGCTCGAACGCACCTCCGGCTCCATAGCGGGCCGGGGTGTTACAGAATGGTATCAGAGCCAACCTGCGACCGCGCGCTGTGCTGGGAGTACCAGTCAGGCGTCTAGCGGGGCAAAGATCCTGATGGACTTTGATTAGGCGATCGAGGCGCAACGTGGACGTTGCGTTCTCAAGTGGGGGAGATTGTAATACCCCGAGAGAGTGTATGGAAGAATAGCTTAAAAAGGATTGAAAAATCTACTCATGTCAACAAGGTGCACCTTTCTTTTCTGGTGACCATCCCATAAGAACTCCACAGTTAAGCGTGCTTGTTGTGGAGTAGTCTTAAGGATGGGTGACCTCCTGGGAAGTCTCCCAGGGTGTGCGCGAGTGAGGCCAAAGCGCACTGGAAAGAGTTTTGTTGACCTGTGGGGCCAGACTTCAATCCCGAAAGAAGCTCGAACGCACCTCCGGCTCCATAGCGGGCCGGGGTGTTACAAAAGTGAACAGGAAATTTGGACCAAACGACGCCGTTTTGAGTACTGTAGTACTATTCATCAAAGAGTACTATTCATTAGCAAGTCACACTTATATATATTAGATATATCTAATATTTATATATGCTAAACAGGATATGAACAGTACTATGGGTACTATTCATTGAATAGTGAATAAGATAAGACGACGTCGTCTTGCATACTCGTCTTGCCCTTTTTTCACAGACATTGAGCCCTCAGTACCGCATCCTCCACCGACTCCCTCCCCCTCCCACCGATCCGCACCTGTTCCAGTCGCTCCCGCTCCCCAAAGCGAGGCATCGAGTCTTCGTCATTCCCCCATTCTTGGTTGAACTGCCGCTGGTCACGGAGCAGGCTGCCACGCCACTGCATCACACCGATTCGATTGCGGGCGGTTGCGGTCTCTGCAATTATCCAGGTAATTGGAGTCCATTTCAGTCGACCCTTAAGAACAGCGCCGGTTAGGGATTTTATTCTTGCAATTGGAATGCCAGAATCTCATTTTCTGTTCCAAACAGCGTGCGAATGAGTTTTGCAATCCTTGGACACAATATTTCCAGAAAGCGCCGCCGCCGTCCCTCTCTACCTGCTCGCTCGGTCTTCGTTCACCGCTGCTCCGTTTGCCCTGCTGTCTCTCATCTGCGCCACCACTCTGCGCGCGCCCCACCGCCCGACAACATATTGCCAAGCGCCTCTGGATTTGAATGTGAGATTTTTGTTTGGTAATCTTCACATTACCAATTTAGGTTTAGTTGTTTTTAATTTTGTGGAAGGTTCTGTTTTGTAGCAGTATTGTTGTTAAAAGTTTAAAACCAATATCCTGTAATAATCTATCCATATAACGTTTCAATTAGATAAGCATTGCATTTTGCAAGAAATATAAACCAAGTTAACTTGGTTGGTGTTTTATTATCAATCAAAAATATTAGCTAAAGCTACTGCCAAGATTTAAACCTACTGTAATAAAACCAAAAAGGGCTTTATTTCATGTCACCGATGTCTGATTTATTTGGGGGATCTTGCTCGCTACAAAGGATTATATGGGGACGGGGATTCTAAGGTTTGGGATTTTGCTGCTGCATCAAGTTATTATTTGCAGGCTTCAGTTTTTCTTCTTTTTTAATTGATGTTTGTTTGAGGTTATTAGTATTTTCAATTGATGTTTGTTTGAGTTTAGATTCTGATCAAGTATAACTGTTTTGCCCTTCCTTACTTGCTCATAAGGTCTCACTCTAATTTTGTGCAGTTTAGGAATATAATTTTATTTAAGGAAAACCATAAAAAAATTGTGGGCTATGTTTATTTTGGCAGGCTGAAATCATAAATTTCATTGCCTCTTATGAAGGAGCTGGTCCTGCACTATTAACAAGACACTAGCAGGGTATGCTTATTCATATCAAACTTCAACATTTTCATCCATTGCATTGATGTCACTTGAGTTTTCTTAAACCACTGGCATGTTTGTTAAATTTTTATAATCCTCTTGAAGTAGGTATTCCGATATCTGATTGTCCTATTTCATTGTTTTGAATTCATTTTCTATTTTTGGTTTTTTGGGTAATATACATCTGTGTAAAGTAAATCGACCATTGTATCTGATGGTCACAATTGCAAAGGTAGTTTTCCCATTTATATTTTTTTTAATATTATAAATGAGTTGCTTATAGCTAGTGGTTATGGGAGCAGTTTTGTTATTCTCTTGTTTGTTAAAGCCTAACTATTTTAATTTAATTTAATTGAAGAATAATAAATTTAGAAATTTACATTGAGCGACATGCTATTAGATTTTAGATAACCATACATATTTGAATTCTGAGTTTTGGTGGACTGGGTCTCTACATCATATTTATTAAGTAGTTTTCAATTGCTTATCTAACTTGATATTGTTTTGCACGTTACAGCTTGCTATACTGTCTGGATACTCTAATGATGAATTGGTTTCTATTTATCGCTATTTTCGTAGCCTGGCAGTTGATAACCCATTCATCACTGCAAGAGACAACTTGATCATTGCATTTGAGAAGGTAAGAGTTGTTGAGTTAGACAAAATACCACTGAAAAATGAATAACTAAGCTGGCGCTTGATTAAATTTTAAGATCACAATTTAAAACAAACAATTCAACAGTCACATATGCAGTTAAAGAAAATAGCCATAGTTCATTGATTTATTGATTCAACAATGTTGTGTCTGATCCGATAGTTTCTGTGAACTCATTTTACTAATCCACCCCTTAATTTCATCAAAACTGCATAATTATATATGTATCATAGAAAATTATTGCAATGTAAATTATGAACAGAGAAATTTTGTGGTTAAGAAATAGTGAGCAGCACTTTAAAATTGTTTGTTTTTCAGAGAGGTTTACCGAACATCTCTCTGATGAATTCACATATGTTAGGATTGGTCAATAGAACCTCATCGAATGCCCAATAGTAGTTAAGTGTTTGCCATTTTTAGAATTTGTTTTTCGTGGGTTTCTCGGGGAAGTTAAAAAAGCAGTTTAGACCCCATTGACATTTTGCTTGTTCAAGTCTGCTGCAGCTGCAGTATTGATACTTCTCATATTTGATCAAACATTTCATACCTGCATTGTGCTGACTTTTATTTGGCTTAATTTGTGCAAGATCTTTCTGCTCAATCTTGAACTTTTGTAATGCAGGTGATACAGGTTCTTGGCTGTTGAACTTTACAAAAAGGTTGCCTGGTTACCTTCCAGAGCTCCTGCTTGTTTCCCTTGCATCTGTAGCACACGTTGTTTTGATTGTGATCCGTTCCTAGGTTTTGTTCTTGCCAGATTTCTTGCTTAATCATCAGTTACTTTTAAGCTTTTTCCAAATGTTTATTTTAACTCAATTGCAAACAAATTAAAGCTACCAATGACGAATAACAAATGAAACTATCAGTATCTTTACTACCTAATCCTTGTTCTGTAGTAGCTTTTGTTTCCCTTGTGTCAATTTTGCATGGACTAAAAGTCGCTCGGGAACTATATTATTCTGGATATATTCTAATGCCATAATGATAAATAAATTCGTGTTTAACAGTTGTGAAAGGTACGCTCAAGAAACAAGTTGGGCTGTTCTGATGCCCTTTAGTCCCTTACTGTTAAATTTTTGAAACTTTAAGTGAATACAAGTTCTTGAGGATACGAGTCATGTTGTTTTATATGATTTATTAGTATTTCAATTTTTTAGGATGTCCTTAACATTCTTTAGGATTTATGGGTTATTAGTATTTCAATTTTTAATACTCTTGAATGTTTTTTTTTTTTTTTGTTTGGTGATTTTTATTCGAAATTGCACCATGGAGCATTATACCATAGACTACCTGAGTAACAGAGGGCTATGTAAATTCAGCCAAAATTCATCTTTGTTGAACATATTATAGTCTTAAAAGTTTTTTTTCCCTGCCACAAAAAAGCCAACACTCTTCGCTGTCTCATGTAACCGTTTGTATGATCATGCATAATTTTTTTTGGTGCAGTCTTCACCGTTTCCTTTTGGTTTTTGTTCCACAGGTGTTTTGTAACTAGATTCGAAGGATTAAATTGACTTATCTGCTTTGTAAGCTTGCTAAAGACAAGGTATTTTTAGTCTTCCATTTTTAAAATAAACATGATCTCCATTTGCCTTTATGTTGTCTTTGAACTCTACCTTTTTCCGATTCATTTTATTGTTCTTGGATAAACATGACCCAAAAAAGTCATCAAAAACATATCATGGATGAACAAGCCCACGCAACTCAGTACCCCTTTTCCGAAGAAGTTGGGACACAACCTGGCCAACGATGCACTCCCCTCCAACAGCGTTACAGGACTACTGTTCTTTCTCAATCAACCAAAACACGGGTTCGCACCATTATCTGGGAAATCCTTGTGGTCATATGTACAGATATTTATTTTCTTTCCTTCGTAGAGGTTTTATTTGTGGCGTTTATGGGAAAACCGTTATTTATAGGATGTAGTTCAGGGTGAAACCAGCAGTCAGCATCAGCGTATCAGTAATCGTGCATCTCGAGCAGCTCGACGACATGCCTCGCAAGAAGCAGGAATGCAAGTGAGTGAATTCAAACATTCTGTTCTTCGAATGTATCTGTGTTACTGTGTTTATATGTGTTTATGCTTCGTATTTGGCACACTTTTTTTTAAAACTTAGTTTCAAATATTTGTGAATGCTGCTTTACAGTTAACTTTAATTACAAATCTGGTAGTATGTGTTTTTAGTCTTACATGGTTTATGCCTCGCCGACGTGCTCAGGCAACACAAAGGCAGACAGAAATGCAACCGAATCAACAAGAGGTATAAAACATTTAGTTCATATTTTGTTTACATTATCTCGATATTTTTTTTGTTTGTTATTTTTAGGTTTTTTTGAATGACTTTACTTTTTAAATGTTGTACAGCGACGTCGAGCTGCTCTGTGTCTCGTGCAACAGCACGCCAAAATCCGCATGAGGTAGAAATGCAAGAAACTAACCACTCAACTACATTCCAGCAGTGCACGCACGGTCGTCGTGGTTAAAGGCACGAACCTCAGGTGCGTAGAAATATTCTTTGCAATTCACCTTGGGCACCGCCCTCCCCTACAATCTGTACACACTGTGCTGCATTAATTTTCGTGGGTGAATCTCGAGGCTTTTGCTGTGCTTTTGGAACTTTTAATTTACCACCCCTTGTGACGCACCCTATTCTGCATGATCTTTTCTTAGGCCGCCATCCACTATCAGATCATTTCCTGACATATATCCGCAAATACAACAATTCATTCTCTTTCTCAACTTTGGGCGTCAACTCTGATGTCGCTTTGCAGCGTAACGAATATAATGTCTATGTATTCCGTGTAAATGGGATGATGCATCACTTTATTAATTCTCTATTCCCATCGGCAGACAAACCCAGGAATCTTCAACTTTATTTCCACGATGTTGGAATTGAGCTTCAAAGACGTGTGCATAACTACCCTGACCTAAACAAAGATCTTATTGCTTTACTAATAAGTATTACATCAACAAATCCCTATGCACGATTCTTTCGACAACTTCATGCCATTCCATGCATAAATGAATATAAAATCTTCCTAAAAACATCTAACCGCTTAGACAAGCGAGTTTATAATCTTCCAACTGTTGATGATATTTCTGTCATATGGCAAGATGGACAATCAAGTGATGCTGACTTGACTCGAGATATCCAAGTGTATCCATTCGATGGTATGCCCAAGAAAGTCTCCTACTACTCTTTCGCGTATGATCCCATTCAATACCCTTTAATCCATGCATACGGACAGCCCGGCTGGCAGCCTGACATGATTAAGAACAAACGAAATAGACATGTTGCTGTTGAAACTGGAACTGCTGAGCAATTCTTTTCAACGTTAAATGAACCGTCTCCAGGCCAACCATTGCAAAAACAAAGGCGGATGGATAAAAGCCATGTGTCCATCAGTGAGTACTACTCTTATCGTCTTCAAATTCGCCCTTCTTCTCCTGGCATCTTGCTAAACACTGGCCGCTTATTCCAGCAATATGTTGTTGACCAATATATCAAAATAGAAACCCAGCGTCTTGACTTTTATAGATCAGAACAAAATCAAAAAAAACAAAGAATTGAAACCCTTCAAGGAATCCAGGACGCTTTTCACTTACAAGGATTGGATGATCTGGATCAAATTGGTAAACCAATCGTTTTACCTTCTTCGTTTATCGGTGGTCCTCGTGATATGCACCGGCGTTATATGGATGCTATGGCTCTTGTTCAAAAGTTTGGGAAACCCGACTTTTTCATTACAATGACATGTAATCCACAATGGATTGAAATTACACAATACCTTTCTGAAAATGATAATTGCACTAATCGGCCCGACCTTACTGCACGAATCTTTCGCATAAAACTTGCTGAGCTTAAACATGAACTGTTAGATGCAAATCTCTTAGGGCGTGTTCGTGCTTACTCGTATGTGGTTGGGTTTCAAAAAAGAGGCCTACCGCATGTCCATATGTTATTAATCATGCAAACTGAAGATAAAATGGATGATCCTTCACAATATGATAATTTCATTTCTGCTGAACTGCCAGATCCTGGTACAAATATGTACTTGCACGAGCTTGTTGCAAAACACATGTTGCATGGGCCTTGTAGAACAGACAATCCAAACAATGTATGTATGCGCGATGGAAAATGTAAAAATCATTACCCTAAAGATTTCAATGATCTTACTACACATGCTTCGAATGGCTATCCATTATATCGTAGGCGAAATAATGGTTCAGTTGTGTTTTCGCGAAAGCGTTTGCTAGATAATAGATGGATTGTGCCGTACAATCCATACTTGCTAGCAAAGTTTGATTGCCATATCAATGTTGAAATTTGTTCTACTATTAAATTAGTCAAGTATTTGTATAAATATGTATACAAAGGTCATGACCGTATTGCATTCTCAGTTCGTGATTCTAATGAGGCGCATCAGATAGATGAAATAACATCATTTCAGACAGGTCGGTGGGTGGCGCCTCCAGAGGCAGCTTGGCGTATTTTTTCATTTCCCATGAATGAAATGCGACCTCCTGTTATAGCACTCCAGCTACACTTGCCAAATTATCAGTACACGAGTTTTTCTTCAAATGCTCCCATTGAATCAGTTGTTGAAAACCCAGAAGCACATCGTACAATGCTTACGCAGTTCTTCCACATGAATTGTCACAATAGTGTCGCTAAAGAGAAAAATCTTCTATATAAAGATTTTCCTGAACATTTTGTATGGGATTCAAAAGATAAAGTGTGGCATCAAAGAAAGTGTGGAACCGTGGTAGGCCGTATAGTCACTGTGCGGCCAAATGAAAATGAGAGGTATTATCTTCGACTCCTTTTACAACATCGGCCAGCGCCAACATCATTCGAGGACATTGCCACAGTAAATGGCACCCTATGTGAAACTTTTCGCGCTGCATGCGTTGCCCTAGGATTATTAGAAAGTGACACAGCTATTATTGATTGCTTGACCGAAGCATCGCACTTCCAACTCCCAAATTCCTTTTCGCAATTGTTCGCAACCATCCTTATGTTTTGCAACCCTGCTGAGCCGCAAAAGTTGTGGACTCAGTTCCATGAATATTGTACCAATGCCATAGCATTCATGACTCAATGTTCCAACATATCTACGGAAGTAGATGCTGCTATTAATGTTGATAGGCACCTTGCAGCGGCAAGAAGCAGCCTAACAGACTTTGGTATTATAGTGAACACTGGTCCTGCTTCATATACACCTGAGAACAATCATGAACAAAATTCTTCACCTAACTCATCAATATATGATACCCTTCCATTACCTAATACATTGAATGAAGAGCAGTATCACATTTTCGAAGCTGTGTCAGAAAAATTAAATAATCGATTGCCTTTTGTTTGTTTCATTGATGGTCCGGCTGGCACTGGAAAAATATATTTGTATAATACTCTTCTTGGTTATGCACATAAAATGAATCTTCTATCAGCTGCTGTGGCATCTTCAGGTGTTGCTGTTTCTTTACTACCAAATGGCCAAACAGCACATTCAAAATTTAAACTCCCATTAGATATTCTTAAACATAAATCTTGTAGCATATCAAAACAATCAAACCTTGCAAAACATTTGAAAGAACTGGCATTGATTATTTGGGATGAAATCTCAATGTCTCGCAAACAACTTATTGAAGCATTGGACTATACATTAAGAGATATCACAGATATTGAAGAGCCATTTGGTGGAAAGGTTGTTATATTTGGTGGTGATTTTAGACAAACTACACCAGTCATACCAAATGCTACAAAAGATATTTACATTGAAGCAAGTGTTGTATCCTCTAATTTGTTTCGTAATGCTCAAAAATTCCATCTTAAAAAAAATATGCGGGCTCAGAATGACCCTCCATTTGCGGCATTCCTAGTTGCCATTGGGAACAATACGTGTGTAAACTCAGCCAATGGTGAGGTCATGATTCCGCATAATAACTTAGTACCCTTCCAAGATGAGAACATTGCTGCGCTAATCGAAAAAATATATCCACCTGCTATTCTCCAGTACCATCTACCGAAGCTTTTGTTTCAAGATCAATTCTTACTACAACAAATGAAATTGTTGACCACATTAATAATATTATCTTACAACAAATCTCCGGCGAGACCATGACATCTATTTCTAGGAATAAGACAAAAGATCCATCTCAACAAGCCCACTATGAGGACTTGATCTCTACAGTAACACCTAATGGCATGCCGCCGCACATACTTTCATTAAAGAAAGGTGTCCCAATAATGTTGCTACGTAACTTGGCCCCATCAAACGGTTTGTCAAATGGAACAAGGCTTATCTGTAAGCGCATGTCACATAATCTTCTTGAAGCTGAAATCATTACTGGCCCCTGTTCTGGAACAACTTGCTTCATCCCTAGAATACCTTTACAACCAAAAGAAACAAATAAAACATCTATTGAATTTACTCGAATCCAATTTCCGGTGAAATTATGTTTTGCAATGACAATAAATAAATCACAAGGCCAAACATTACAGCATGTGGGCGTATTCATTAAAGAACCAGTTTTTATGCATGGACAATTATATGCGGCTCTGTCACGAGCAAAATCCTTTGACTCTCTATACGTAACCATTCGCCCAACCGATGATTTATTAATAAAAGATGCAGTAACTGTTCAATGGACGCGTAACATAGTTTACCAAGAACTTTTACGTGCAGCGGGCCTTACAAACGCATAGCGTTACAATATGATTGCTTGCCTTCAATTGAGTTTACCTGTAAAGGCTTATGGTGCACTCACTAAATTCCTATTCCTTATATACTAAGTTCGCGAAAAATAAGTGCTCTTACATTTTTGTGCGTAATTGCAGGTTACACACGTGCCATGCAGAATGTTTTAATAATTGCAGATCAACCCCATGGATTGCAGGTCTCTGACTGGCTATGCTGTTGTGTAGTAAATGCTTGATCCACCATTTTCTACTCTTAATTCAAAACTCGTCTTTATCCTGGTTTCTTCTTTTTTAATTTGTGACATTATGGATCTGTGTTTCATTACAACAGCACTCTAGGTTCGCTGCCTCTGATTGGATTTGGAACCTGAGCTTCCATCAATTGAACCTGGTTTTGAATCTTCCTGTGGCCATTTGACTAGCTGGTTTTGAGCTTTCATTACAGTTCCATGCAGTTTGAAGATTTTCAGAGTAAGTGGCCATATGACTTGCTGGTCTTTTAGGAGCAGTCAGGGCTCAAGAAAGGCCTATGATTGATTTTCCAAAGATGATATAAGTTTAAGAGTTGATGTAAGTTTTTTCAATTACTGGAAGTCCTGAAGTAGAGTTTGTAATTCAGGGACTAGAACTTGCTTGTTGCACCTGTACAAATGATGTGTGTCGTTACTGCTGGCATGGTGAGGATTTTTTGAAAGTCAAAGGCAAATATGGTTTCTGCAGCAACTGGTGAGAATTATGACTCTGACGGGGTATGATTGCTATAAATTGTCTCAGTAAATCTCCAGTATCCATTTTGTTACTGTTTTGCGATTTTAGTTGCACCTTATTAATTGATGGAATGCAATTATATTTGATACTTCCATCAAATTAAAAAGGTCAGTATGTGGAAATCTGGATCTATTGTTTCTTAATTAATATTGCTGTTGCTTTTGAAGTACAGTTTGGACCTATATAAACAATTATATTTGGTGGAGGGCTGGTCGCAGTTTGAGCAATAGCAATAACTTCCTCATGCTAAGCAGCCTAAGCCTCCTCCAGTTCCTGATTCAAAGCCCAAAAAAGAGGACGGGTGGTCGTAGGTAATTTTCAGTCAGCTTAGCCTATTTTAAAATTAAGAAACAAAAGCACTCATTTGTTACATAATAAAGTAGTCCATTCTTTCTGTTATGGACACTGATTAGAGCTGTTTTTGTTTCATGTATGTTTTTATTCTTTAAAGTATTGCGTTGTTGAATAGATTTTTCAATTTTTGTACTTTGTGAGACTTTCAAACTGATATACTTTGTGTTATTCTCATTACACTACATTTTCTGATAGTGTGTCTGTGTCTTTATTCATTTTCAGATAGTGTGTCTTCCTCATTCCTTACAGATGACAGCATCAAAAAGCTCCGGGATAACACCTGACATCAAGAAACTGTCTGCACACCCTCACCAACAATCCACCACTACGAAGGAACTTCTGCCTGCTTTTGGTGCTGAAGATATTCCGCCCCAGTTCCTCTCTGAAACAACATCTGACAACCTCTGTGGGAGCCCATCAAAGAAGACAAAGATAACCACCAGGAAACCTAAAACCAAGGCACCCAAACAAGATTAGAAGGTATTCAAAAGTGAAGTTTCATGCAAGGATCATGCACATCATTTTGCTGACCTTTTGACAATGAACTATAGCCTAGAACTTAGTTGATCCTAAATATTGATGCAGGGGCTATGACATTATGTACTGCTTTGCATTTGTGCATACACTCTCATGCATTATAATATCTATTTATATTTTGCTAACTTCTTATGCAAACGTTCTTGCATTCCAATCATAATGCAAACCTTCTTGCATACCATCCATAGCTAATTTAGCAGCCGCACAATCGTACAGCGCGGCGTAGCGCGCTGAGTACGAATTCTAGTATATATATATATATTTCACAATGATACTTTGTAGGCTTCATTGTAGACCGAGCTGGCAATTACGTAAAACATTGGGTCGAATTCAGATTGGGCTCAAATATTTGTTGGGTTAACAATTAGCTAATGAATTTTGATCCCTAGCCTTCCGAATTTTAGTCGCAGAATATTCTTGAAGGGATTCTTCTTCCTAAATGAGGATAGAAAACAGTGGGAAAGTCTAATTAACTAGGATTCTATGTTATCCTCACATATATTCCTAATATAGTCTTTTTAATAGGGTAATGTATAACTACATTAAATTCCATTTAAAGAATAAAATAAATAGCTTTTTTTTTTTTACCGATATTTACTTATAAAGTTATGCATAACTTGGAGTATTATGGGAATAATAGTTTTGAGTGCGGTTTTTTTAAGAGCCGAAGTCGGACTTGGAGTGCGATTTGTGGCTAAACTTTAAATTTTTTTCATATACAAAATATGATATATATATATATATACATATTATTTTTTTTATGATAAAAATATGTTCCTTTGTGTGTAGCTCACTAAATAATGTTGTGTAATAAATTGTGATGCAGTACAACACGGAAGAACAAAAGCTAGCTAAGTACGTACGTACTACAAAATGACAATGAAAGTTGGCAGTACACCTATTAATTAATTAGCCCCTTTGGTTAATTCCTTTAATTTGCCCTAATTAATTTCCATTTTTCATTTTCTTCTTTTGTTGTCCCATTATCCAGCAAAACATACTGAAATTCACTATCACTGCAGGAAACTAAAGTAAGAAATAACTTTGATATTTTAATTTACCAGTAAGTGGCTAATAAGTGCAGTGATTGAAGAATGGGCAGCCAAATGAAATTAGTGCTATATAAACCCATCCCTAAACTAAAAACTCACCTCTCCCCACCTTTTAATTTGTAAATTCTAATTTTAAATTCAAACACCAAGCACTATTATTCAAAATTATCCCAACTTAAAACTATTTTTCACCATTTCGAATTTCAAACTCTAAACTCTAAACTTTAAATTCTAATTATTTCCCAAACATATCCAAGTCTACAAGGAAACATTGTGCACATTTTAAAACACTATGGGTACGTTTGGAACATTGTACTGTATTATGATGTATTGTATTATTTAATGAGGATGTATTGTATTAAAGTGTATTGCATTAACAGTGTATTAAATTAATGTTATACATTATTTGATAGTGCATTGTATTATAATTATACAATGCTTGGTTCGTGTTGTATTCATTATATTATATACTAATTTTTAAATAATTGAATAAAAAAATTATTTCCGTAAAAATTGTAGTAGTTATATATATTAATAAATATATAAATAATATATATGACAAATAGTATTATTTGAGTATTATAATTCTTAATTATCAAATATTTATCATTTAAATAAAATAAATAATTTAATTTATTCAAATAATCTATAAATTTGAAAGAACAATCCAAACAATATGAATTATATATTTCTAACAAAATAAATAACAAATCAGCGTACATAATCTCGAATGACGCCATCAACATCATCAACATAAAACTTCATTATTTTTCACATTTGAATCATGATGAAATATATGCATAATATCAACAAAATTCTTCTTTTTTTCACCCAAAAACAAAATTCTTCTTCTATCCATATCTATTTATCAATTATCCCACTAAAAGCCATCTAATATTCTATGAGTGGTCGTGAAAATGGGGCCTCGCAACAGTCCTCAAGCACCCTTTTAATCTACAAGCTATCCTCGCAGCGGTCCTCAAGCACCCTTTTTAATCTACAAGTTGTCCTATAATACCAATTCACTGAATCATATAATCCGAAGATCTGGAGATATCGATTTTCCAATAGCTTTTGTCTCTCTGTAAACAAGTAGAAAATATCATAAGTACTGCCAAGTAAATTGCACCATCAAAACGAAGTTACACATGATACTTAACATATTATTAACCAAAATAAACATTCTATGTTCTTGTGTTTTATACAAAAAACCATCAGGCAAGATGAGAAAATTAAGCACTTAAGAAGAAGCAAAGGAAGATCGTGGATTAAAATTGCAATGTAAAAAAGCATTAGTAGCATAAAAAGCTACTATTTTCATCTGGTTTTTGGTTCTATTGTTTTCTTGGATTTCTCCTTCAAAAATCAACTATGTAAATCATACAAGGATATGTATGAGAGAGGGAACTACTTTGACTTTTTGAGCGATCAAATCATTCATATGAAGCCCAAACACGCAGAGATTGTATATTTCAAATTCAAGAGACGAAGAAAAGAGTAAGGCTTTTATAAGTTTTAAAAGTAATGTGCTTCAGCAAATGAAGATTGGATGCGAAGCAAACAAAATGCAAAACCGACTATGCAATGCTCCACCAAGTTTACAGTTGATTTCCTAGGAAACTCGTGAGGATACTTGTGGGTTCAGGGTCAGTCATCACTAGTTCAGTTCGTATGGGAATGAGATAGCTATCAATCACCAGATTATGCCACCTTAAGTACAAGATAACAGACAACCTATTGACACTGTCAAATGACAATAAATTGGAGTCACCTCATGCTATGTTATCATCAACTGAACCTATTTTACTCAAATAGATAATAAAAGAGGGTATAATACTAGATCTTAAGACATTACTACCATATTCTCTTTCTGGCATTTACTTTGCACCTAAAACTATAAAACCATGAAAAAAAAATGCTTTTGCTAGTAGCCCATTGATGCTTTAAGGATGATTGACAACTTTTCAAAATCATAATGAAGATCAATTTACAAACTAAAAAACCACGGCCAGCCAAACATCAAACGAATTACACCTGTTGAGCTCTTGAAACAAGACTGTGTAGCAAGCGTTGGTATCTTTATGGATCCTCGTTCAGCTGTATATCTTCATTTCCATACGAACTCAATGGATCGATCAAAGAGAAGTCATCCTCGTCCTTTGCCATATACACCAAATCAATCACTGAATCGATGATGAATGCACAGCCCTAACAAAAATTTTCCACCCAAATCAAAATCCCCAATTTTTATATTAGTTCGAAAGCAAGAATCAGGATCCCAAAATCAATTTCAAGAAGAAAAAATCAAAAAGGAAGAAAGACAAAATTCAGGCAGTCAGAACAAACCTGTGCCGCCGCCCGCCTCCGCCGCCGCCTGCCTTTTTCCCCACGCGCCGTCGCCACCTACCTGCCTGTGTCCATGGGATTTGGGAAAGGGATAAGTCAGATTTGGGGTGTTGTTCGAGTGGGAGGACTAAGACTACCATTATCCATTATCATCTATGACGACCCCAACCACCCAATCATCCAACCATCTCATTATTTAATTAATTTTTCTCTCCTCCAACTCACCATATCCATTCCAACTCAACCACTCCAATTTTATATACTTTATCAATAACCACCCAACCATCCAACCACAATATTATATATAATTATTTTTATTTATATAATTTTAAATTATGTTTTTTTTTTTTCGATAACAGTGACGTGAAGACGTCGGCAAAGAGAAAGGCTAAAAAAACTATAGCAAAATAAGAAGAGAAGGGAGGCAAAAACTAGAAATAACGAAACTAGACCCGAGGGAACCAAGTTCCCAAGCGATTAGCAGCAAGGCTCTCACGAGTGTCGTCTGGAGGGAAGGCCCACGTCGTATAGAAGTCCACCGACTTGGCTCCCTTTTTCGCCAGGATGTCCGCAACCATGTTAACTTCTCTGAGAGTGTGTCTCTCCAAATGTATCCCGGCCGAAGCCGAAGAGTGTCCAAAATACTTTCCACAATGGGGAACAGCGTGTGATCCTCAGTAGTACCTTCACGGATGAGGCGGATGGCTTCTGTCGAGTCGGAGAAACATAACGCCTCAAAAATCCCTTTTTGATCCAATAATCGAACACCTCACCATATGTAAGTAAGTTCTGCAACCAGGTTCGTTGCCTTGCCAATGAAGCTGGAAAAGCCCTCAATCCATTGGCCATCCCCTGTCCGGATAACACCCCCGAAGCCCGCAGGCCATGGGTTACCAATAGAGCTACCATCAACATGAAGGAGGATACCCGCATATTGATTTGGATTCCAAGAGACCAATCTCATCTGTCGCGCCTTAGTATGCTTCATAAACACCCTATCAAATGCCATGACGTGATGCATGGCTTGGCGAGCAATAGAATGGCTATTGGGAAGATCTCCATGCATGCACCATGCGTTCCTGCCCAGCCAGATGAACCATAATAGAGCCCAGAAAATACCAGGCTGCCGACGACCTACAAGATGGAGGACCTGCGGAATAATCAAGCTGTCGATGTGCCTTGGCAGCTGCATTGGGTAGCCCGCGAGCGACCAAGTCTGCACTGCCCAAGGACAATCGAAGAAGATATGCCACGCCGTTTCAATCGGGGAATCACATAGGGTACAGCACGATGAGGACGCCATCCCCCTCATGTGTCGCAGCGCGTTGGAGGGCAGCGAATTATTCACTAGCAACCACACTAACAATCGAATTTTTTTTTAGGGCAATGCAGCTTCCATATCTAACTCTGAAGTTTGTCCTTATGAATACCACGGCATTGAAGTAGCCATTCATAGCCCGAAGTGACAGAATACCTCCCCGTTGAGTCACCCATCCACACAAGGCGATCCTCAGCCGCGGGATGCAATATAGGTGCGCCAAAATCTTTCACTGCATCCATGACAGATTGGGGCATTTAGATAGAGATCTTTTCCCAACACCATTTAATGCCATCAAACATATCTCGCACCATCAAGAGGGTGTCCGAGATATGAACATAAGGGATATGATTTTGCTGGCGGCCCTCCCGGCAGCCAGCTTGCATACCAGAAGCTACAATCCCCCTTGCCCAGACGTATGCGAAGTCCTTCCCTGAAAAATGGCTCAACGTGCTGGAGAGCTCTATAAGTGGCGGAGGCAGCCGGTCGTTGGGGAAAAGAGCCGCCCGCACAACCATATTTAGCCGCAACCACCGTAACCCAGGCTTTCGGCGATTTAGTAACAATATCAACATATAACTTCCCAAGCATGGCGATATTCATATCTCTGCATTTTCTCAATCCGAGCCCCCCTCCCCCCCCCCCCCCCCCAATTACGCGGCATGGCAACTTTATTCCAATTACTAAATGTATGCCATGTCCTTGTCCATCTTTCCAAATGAAACTCCGGACCACCCTGTCAATGCTATCACATGTGGAGGAAGGGAACCACATGGTTTGCATAAGGTAAGAAGGCACAACAGATAATACAGCATGAGCTAAGGTCAGACGACTAGCCTTATTAAGGAGGCCCCTTTTCTAAGACACCATCTGATAATGGCCAAAATTGACCATTATTTTCAATCTATTTCCGTGTCTAATACGGACATTTGATCGTATTCCGGTCTTATTTAAATAAGAAAGCAGTCGAATTTAATAGATTTATGCAAGTTTGTATAAATAATAAGCTGTTATTGAAAAATACAAAAATATTGTTTATTTTATTAAATTTGTGTTAAAAAATCCAAAAATATGATAAAAATATTAAAAATCCTACACTTGATTAATTTTGGTTCGATGTTGTCTATTCGATGGAACACGGGTCTATTAGATGGAGCACAAACCAAATAATCAAGTGGAATATATTTGCATATTTATATTATTTTATATTTTAATGTACATATTTATAATTTTATTTTCTGCTTTAATCAAGAATTAATTGGTCCATTAATCCATTTTAATTAAGTGCAATTTATTAGTTGCAGGCCCAAGAAAACAAAGCTGATGAGTTCAAGTAATATGCAGTCCAATCCAATGTGAATCAAGCCCAAAACACAACCCCAAGCCCAACTCCACCCTAGCCCATTACATTAATTCAAGCCCAATCCAATACAACAACTCCAAAGCCCAATAACCCAAACCCTAAACCTAACCCTAACATACTGCCGCCGCCGCCGGCCGGCGGCCATCCCTCCGGCCTGTAACACCCCGATTTTTCCAACTCGTGGGTGTTACCGCCACACCTCCTAAATAAGGCTCGATCTGACACATCGGCTTATTTAGGAGATGCTAAGGCTAAATGAGTATATCAAGTATCCATTTCAAACAACCATGCTTAAACAGAAAAGATATAATATTTCATATAACCGAAGATCGTTTCTCAAAACAACTTACAAAGAGTAATAACCACTAACTTTAATATTATACATGTGATAGCAAAATCATAATACAATATTGACGAAAAGTCTGACATCTTCAAAAACTAATGAAAGTGCTCTATGCAGCAAAACATGTAGGTGTAGTGTTCCCTTCCCCTGTCAGTCTTTAGTCTTTACCCTGGAAGGAAAAAGGAATAAAGAAGAAAGATTATCAGCGACGGATTCGCTGGTAAGTTCCCTATACTCGGAACCAACGAATAACCAAAGAATTATAGACAGAACAAGTCTGCGTTCAGATCAATAAACCAAAGCTCAACAATAGGGGCAACACGACAATGGTACTCTCAAATCAGCAACCAGCAATTCAACAATATGTATTATTAATTTCGGGATCATCCCGAAATCCTCAACAAGGGCAAATGCCAAGAAATGAATAACCATCTCAATGGTTGCATGCATGTTAGAGGGATTCAGAATGAACCTCACAATACCGGTATCCTGACTAAATCTCGGGTTTCACCCGATCTCATTTAGATCAGGGGTCACTCTATATGGCATTTTCCAGCGCCTACTGAACATGGGCCGTCACACGGCAAGTCAACCTCAATCATGCTTGTTATCTATTAATCAATAGATAATTACCCTTTAAGGGCACCCGCAGGCCAAAGAGTCAACAACAAGATGGATTATCTCACCAGGTTCAACAAAGATCAACAATGAATTGGTCTCACTCATAATATGCCATTAAACCCCTCGGCGGGATGGCTATAACTTATGTTGCCGTACTTAGGGCATATATTCAGATGGTTATTTATACAGCAAATTTCTACGTATATCAAAGGTAATTGAAACGAAGTCAAAATGAAATATGCGACGGAAACAAGAGCAACGGGAACAACAAGGCTAACAAATAGAACAATGATCAGTGAACGAACAAGCGATAACGGACATTGTAGGCCAATAGGAAACAATAAAAGCCTACTACTAGTAGGGCAAGAATGAAAATTAATGCCAACTACTAAAGCAGGAACAAAAATAAAGGCCTACTACTAAGGCAAAGACAACCTAAATAAATAAGGAAAGCGGAAAAGGAAAGCCAAACAAAGACAACTAAATAAATAGGGAAAGCGGATAAAGAAAGCGAATAATAAAAGAAATAATAAAGACGGAAAGCATAGGAAACTTACTCTACCGCAAAATTTATACTAACACCGACTCCTAGCAGGTCCCTAGTGCCTCCTCGGCTACTACTCGATTGGAAGCTTGCCAATGAAAGTATGAAATTCACTTCGTTATTCATATATTTATAGGCAAGTGAGAAAGGCTTGCACTTTAACCCATCCGATGTGGGACAATCTATTGTAATTTAAATAATACCTTGTATATGAAATTTTATTATTAGGAAAGAATATGATGACAATACTATATATAAACTAACTTGGTATGAAAAATTCATCATCTATCCGATGTGGGAAATTATGCATTCACACATGTCTCATCATTTCATTTTGACTAACCAAAACATAATAATTATTATTATTACTTACGTAATAACCAAAACATAATAACCAAAACATAATATATATTACTTACGTAATATATATTTTTTTGACTAACCAAAACATAATAATAATAAAAATAATAGTATATTATATACATATATTATTTATTTATGTATTTATTTATTTATTATATATATATTTTTTTACCAATAGATAAAATAAAACACTAAAATATATTATAAAGTTTAATGTATGTATATATATTAAGATTCATAACCCTTCCCAATTACTCAATTAAATCTACTTCAAATAGATAATTTAAAATGCAACAATATCCCTTAGTGAAATTTAAATTATCTCAAAAATAAATTAATTCCTCATAATAATAATACTAAGATATAATACTATTCGTGGGTAGAGTATATAAAAAAAAATTGGGATGTTATAATCTACCCCCCTTAAGAAATGACTTCGTCCTCGAAGTCAATATTCCGTGCTTTTAAAAGAAAGGCAAGTAGTTATAAAAGCCAAAATAAAATTATCCTAAAATTAGAGTCGTACCATGCTAAGAGCAACGTGGTAACTTTGGTGGGGTGTCACACGGCCACCCTCTCCAATGCCATCTTCCATCTCGCCAGCCTCCATTTCCAACCACCACAGTCCGCCCATCAACCGCAACCATTCCAACACCACGACTGCCTCCGCCACACCAACACAGCCCCCTCAGTCACAGCCGCTCCGATCACCTCGCCGCCGCCTCCATTTCCACCACCATCCATCTCCACTTCAACAACCAAGCGCCGCCGCGTCGCCTCCATCCCACAACGACCTCCGTCCCATTTCCGACAGCCGCCTCCGCCCTCAACCCCATCTCTGTCTTCTTCACTTGCCGCCCCCATCTCAGCCCCCCAAATTCGCCACCACCATTCCTCCTCTGCCTCCTCATTTCGCCACCACGACAGCCACAACCCCAACACCCCAGCCGCAGCTCCGCTCGTTTCCGCCATCCCAGCGCCGCCGCCAGTGCACCACCGCCGCCTCTCGCCTCCGCCATCGCCCCACCAGATCCGCCGCCGCTTCCACCTTCATCTCCGTCAAGTTCAACCCAACAGACACACAAAAAGAAAATGAAAGAAAAAAATGGAGGAAGAAGCTGTCAAGAAGAAAATGGAATGGAGAAGAAAGAAAAATGGAGGAGAAAGAAGAAAGAAGAAGAAGGAAAGAAAGAAAACTGGGAACAACGAAAATGAAGAAGAAAGAATGGAGGAAAGAGAGTGAAGAAAATAAATGAGAGAAAAGAAAAAAGAAAAAGAGAGATAAAATTTATCCGGACCCCGGGACCCCGGTCGCTAAACAAATCCGGGTCGCGATGCCATGTATAGCGACACGGAGCCTAGAGACAGGGAATTGCTTAAGGACTGGGGATGTTTAGAGACACAAAAATCTGTGTCGAGAAACCATGTTCCGCGACCGGGTGCCTCGCGACAGAAAAACTAAGCTTAGGGAATGTGAGAGAGGCTACCCCAGTCGCTAAGCTAAGGGCACATTCCACGACTGGGGCACATTCGGCGACACGGACAGAGAAAACAAAAGCAGCTGCAAAGTCACGTGCCATCCCATGTGCACTCAAATTTGTATTTGGCGACCGATATATACACACATATTTTCTTTGGGGCACTCAATTGACACAAAAAATACCCATCATGCCCTTATTAAGTTTTTTTGCAAACCTCCCTAATCACACAACTATTTGGTAGGGCCCACTCAACCTCTCTTCTTCATCTTCCTCCATATACCAAACCAAAACCCTACCTCCCGAAACGCAACTATATTTTTTTTATCCTTCTCTTTCTTCTTACGCTAAACCAATTCAGTATGTAACAAAATTATCTCCATTAATCAGTGAAGAACAATCATAAAACAATTCAATGCCCCATGACTATATCACTACTTTAGCAATGAAAAAACCTCCAATCAATTAGAAGCCCCAAGTTTGCTACACAGACAAAAACAAAAATTGCCCAACCGGCCACCCATGGCCGGTCAAGCCATCTGTCATCGGCCACCGGCGGCCGCTCATTCTACATTGCAAACGGCCATCGATGGCCATTTGCTGCTACAACCAAAACTTTACTGGCTCAAAGTAGATTTCCTCGTTTTTGTTTTTCTTCTGATAGATGATAGATCTGTACCAGTACCTCACTTGGGACTTGGGAGTTCGTTTATATATTATTAGGTAAACAGATAGGATTTGAGGTTTTGAGAAAGAGATAAAAATTGAGTTTTCTTGGTTGGATTTGGGCAGCAATTTTGTCTTGCTTGGATCTCATACTTGAAACATTTTCAAGTTAGATTTTTCAAACATTTTTCAATAAGAACTGCAACAATCCTTTTTTTTTGTTCCCCGTTTTTGTTCTCTCTGCTTCGTGTTCACTGTAATTTGTAATCATCTTCATCAATCTTGAATAAAACCGCCTACCTTTTATTTTGTTCCCTCCAGCGATCTACAATGTTCATAAAAAACAAAGAAAAAAGACCACCGGCTACCCATGGCCGGCCAAGCCCTTCCCAATCGGCCACCCACGACCGTTGGTCCTTCATTGCAAACGGTCATCTGTGGGCGTTTACTGTGTGCAGACCCAAACAATTACAAATCAAAATCTAGCCAGGAACATACCAGGTTGTTGCATTGAGAATTTGTTGAGTCGGCTTGTGCTCCTCTGATATGTAGAGGATTTGGCTGGCACTCAATTAGACGATTATGGCATCGGGATTGAACGGAAGAGCCCACCTGAGTTGGGGAGAGTTCTTCGAGTTGAGGTGGGTGGCTGCAGGAGTTGTGTGTTAATTTAGGTGAAAGGGTAAAATGGGTAAATGTTGATTGTGTGCCCTTATCCATGTGTGTTTTTGTGTGTTTGAAGTAAAATATTGTGTGTATACAACCGGGACCTTTGTATTTCCCACATGTCAAATCGACCAGAAACTCCCAGGACTTGAAGTCCCGTAGCACAAAGGAGTTTTGTCTTTTCCTCCTGGACCTCGAGCTCCCGTCCCCTCCTGCGCGTCATCTTGGAGCTAAAAAGTGTGTCCTGAACCAAAATTTGTTTCGCGACAGGCACAATTGTTTAGCGACTGGGTGGGCCTTGAATGGGTCTAGGGCTTAATTCTTCTTCTCTATAAATATATCCTCCCAACCCCTTGAACAGTAGCTACACACCCATTAGTTTTCAGATTAGTTTTGTTCTTCTCCTCGGGGGCACCACTGTGCTCCCAAGCAACCTTAGAATAGATGGTTTCATGATCATGTATTTTTCATTTTCAGTTTTAGTTAGTTAGTTTTAATCAATAAATGGGTTTATAGTAGTGTAGCCATTTTTCTATATTATTTACAGCTTTCTAGTGTAAATTTTAGGTTCAAACTATCTAATCAATAGGTGTTTTGGACATATTTTAGTTTGTGGTATTAATACAAGAAAATGACTCACAAAAATATGTTATGGACTTTATTCCATGGTTTGGTTTACTGTTTTCTTGCATTTTTGATTACTTGATTTCTTTTTATGTTTTAGTTAGATTTATTGCTTTATTAGATTTAATAAATGTATGATTGCTTGATATTTGGCCCTTGATAGATCTAGTGTAGGGGTGGGAATAGGCCAGGCCAGGCCAGGCTTGGCCTTGAACGGCCTAGGCCTATTTGATTTTTGGAAGGCCTGAGCCTGGCCTATGCCCTTTTATAGGCCTATTCCCACCCCTAATCTAGTGTAGGTGTTATTTTAATTTTAGTACTAGCTTAGGTTGTTTGCTCCTTTTTGCTACTAGTACTTGTTTGTGTTATTTTATTTTATTTCTTAGTGTCCTGTTCTTGCTTTTCTTTCCTTTAGTTTTAGGTAGTGTTTTTAGTTGCTTATTTTTATTTGTATTTTAGTTCATTAGATCTAGAAAGGGAAAGTATTAAAGTGTTTGTGCATTTTCATTTAAAATTGCATTTCCTATATTGTATTGCATCACGTTGTAACCCCACGGGTTGCAACGTAACTTTCCCGTTGTGATCCCACGGATCACAACGCACTCCCCTGCAATGCAATATAAGGCGTTATGCTGCCAAAATTTTATAAAATTTTTAAAATCCCTCGGTCGCGAAGCAATCCTGTCGCGGACCCACGGTCCGCGACACACTCCTTGATTAGCGACAGAGGACCCAAATGCTTGCAATTTTATTCTGGAAGGGCTCTGTCGCGGAACCCCTGTCGCGGACCCACGGTCCGCGACACACTCTTGTTCCGCGACCAAGAATTATGCCCTTGTGGGATTTTCAAACCTTATGTCGCTATCCCTCTGTCGCGGACCCACGGTCCGCGACACAAATTTTGTTTAGCGACACAACAACCCTAATTTTCAAAACATCCAATTTCTCTTATTTCCCACCTCTCTGTCGTGATCCCCCTGTCGCGGACCGGACCCACGGTCCGCGACACAAATTCTGTTTTCACGACAGGCTTGGCACCCTTTTTGCCAAAATTTTATTCTCCATCTCATCCCATTAATTAATTGAACCTTTATGTTAATATTTTGAGGTTGAAATCCAATGATCTCAACCCATGATTAAATTGATATAAAGAACTTTGTTCAATTTCCATTAAAAGATTCTTCTACAAAAATTAAACTCTAATGATCTAAGTATATAATCCGGACTATAATTAATTAACTAATTATGGAATGAGTGATTATTTAGACATAAAGAGTAATTATGGATTAATTTCCATACCCTTGCATGAGAAACCAATGTCTCTCATACAAGATGACCCAAAAATATTTTCTTTTATTTATTTTGTCTTTACCCGTGTTGTGTGAAACAGCTAGTAAGAGATATAACAGACTAATGTTGGCAGGTATTCCCACACGGATAAACTAGCTCGCGGTCTGTATATTAATTACTAGATGTTATTTTGCATGGTCCGGATAGTGGTCGGTGGAAGCATTGGCGGTTCGTCCATCCGGGATTATAATAGCTGCTCAGCTGATTCCTATCCGGATACATTTTTATTTTCTTTATCTTAATTTCAAACCTGAATTCAAGTTGTAGTATTATTAAATGATGTCGACCAACATTATTTGAGAATTATTACAGCAAGAAAATATGTGGGTTTTTCTTCCATTCACAGACAAAAGGGAGCTGAATGACGGTGGTCACCGTCACTTAGAATTCCTTTCTGTCTAAAAATCATTCCATCTTGAATAATTGGGAACTGGATAGCAGATGTTTGCAGTCCAGATCACCCCAGTTATTTCTGGCACTCTCTTTAGCCAAAATTCTTCTCATCTCCGGCTATTTCATCTTTGTGTTCCAACTTCTGTCTAAACCCGCGCTTATATTTTGGGTTATTTAATTTTACACTTCTTTATAAAATTATGCATGATAATATTATGTAACTATTGTGGTCAATATTATTTTGGGATCCTTCCCTTGGACACAGGAGTCTTGATTTTAATCAGATGTCTCACAATAAATTTCCAACAAAAATTCATTTATAAAATCCGGATCTAAGTAAGGGATAAATTCCACAGTTATGACTAATTCATATCCGACTGGGGGTTGATTTTGGGAAATTAGAAGCAGAGTCAGCAATTAGGTCTCACCTAGACTGAAAGGATCTGTATTTTAATTGAGAGTCTAGTACCTGTTTAGGGAATGATTTTCAAATATCTATTATTTTTCAAAATTGCTTTGTGTTGGAAATCTGGTATTAAATATCACACTGAGATGGGGTCCACTTGGATTCAAATACGGTGTGATAGATAATTCTAGATGAACAATACATAGGCCTCGGTTATTTTCTAAGATAGGGTTGAGTTCCTTTCAACTGCTATCCTCTTCTGCCAATGCCTATTTTTGAGTCCTGGGTGAGTGCATCCGGAACGAACTAATTTATTAGTTCGTTTCATTAGTTTGTATCTCATAACCACCCGACGGGAAGTGAACACTGCGAGCGGTTCACCGAGAATAGGGAATTCTTGATCCACACCCAGTCATTCTGACTGGGGGCTTTCTTTTACTACCAGGGTCAGACTTTCAAAAACCTCCGAATGATAGGATTTTAAATGATTTCTTTATCGCTTCCTTTTAATCGCTTCCTTTTAAATGCTTTCGTTAGAGGTCACTCGGTTGTATTGAGAGTTGTGTAACTGCTACTAGGACTGATAGTTAAGGGATAGTTCAGGGCTTGATTAGAATCTTTGGGTGTGACATGGGGGAATGATAGCAGTACTTGGCATCTCAATAAATGATTTGTCGGGTGTTGCTTGTCCACCACAGATAAATAACATACCTCTGCGCGGGGGCAGTTGTATGATGACAGCCTTTTATGACTGTCATTTGCGTCTAATTTAGTGTCTTAATGATGTTCTTTTGTTCTTAATTCCATTGATTTTTTTATGAATAATCATATAGGATCAGAAAAGATGGAAGAAGAATTAAGATTGCGAAGAAGTTGGAATTACACTGAAAATGGCTTGAAATTCTAAGTTTTCTTTGTAAGTCTCGCACGCCGTGTTTCTATTGAACTGATCCACGCTTTGTCATTTATCAGAAAGTTAAGTTGGGAAGCAGCGGGAAGTGGAAAAGACATAGCGAGGAAAAAAAAGGAATGGTGCGAGGGCTTGTGTTCGAAATCAGGAAAAGATTTAAGGAAAATGTTCAGATGCTGAAGTTCACGCGATGACTGTTTGACATCGCGAGGAAAGAAGATTTGTGCAAGACAGAAAGTTCTATACATCATGGCGAGAAGCAAATTCTTTGGAGAAATTGAAAGACCTCGCCTTGTTGAGAAAGTTTCTGAACTCTCGCTTTGAAGGAACTGGACAAAGCGAGAGGAGAGTTATTCTGATGCGAGCGGTTACCATCCAAGGCTTAAGCAGTTACAACGCCCATCTATAAATAAGACCCTTGGGGGAATCAGCTCAGCAGGCGGGAGATTGAAGAGAATAGCTCGATTTTACTCTCCAGTCCACTTTTAGAATTTAGTAGGTAGGTTAGGATTTAATTTTCTCTGCAATTTACTTTGAGTTCTTCAGATTTGTAATTCGATTTCGTAGTAGATTTCTTTAAGAATAGTTGTTAGATTAGCTTGAGGATACCCTGGAAAGAGAGTTGCTTTTGGATCGCTTGTTCATCCATCACGACGATCATCATCTAAACTTCCGACTCGTTCGCTCACCTTTGCATTATTCTGATTGCAATCAGATTTCCAGGTGTATTCGTTTTTAATTCTTTGTTATTCGAGTTACATGAAGAATGATCATTATCAGATTGTGAATTTCTTATCTTTCTGGTTTCCATTTCTTAATTCTGTTTCAGAAGAGTATAAACCTGAGCTTCGATATTCAATTTTGGATTTTGCATCATATCTCTAATTCGATTCTCGAAAATCATAACACTTCCACATCTTTAATTCGTAAATTGTTCGTTCCAATTGCGCAAGAAGTTTGGATATTGTAACCGAGTTAGGTATGATCTGGCAGAATTATGAATTCATTTGATTTTCTGTTGATATTATGTTATGATCACAAAAATAAGAGAAGAATCATAGTGTTTAATGTTCAGAACTTTAGAAGGTTCCTAGAGACCCATGCAGTGTTAATCATCGCTTGATAATCTTTAAGAATTAATAATTCTAAGTTCATGAATTTAGATGCAAAATGTTTTGTATTCATGATTTTCAAAATGGAAATCCCAGAAGGTAGTTATGACAGTTATAAACTCTGATCATTTACTTTACATAAGGATAAACCCTCGCTTCATCCTAAAAGATGATGCGAGGAAATATCCAGATAACCTTGCTGTGACAAAGGCTATTCTAATACTCTCGCGATGTCAATCTGACAAAGCGAGAGGACCAATCTATAATAGCAACAGATTTGATATCCATTTTTCAGGGTATCAACTATTCACTTTTATTTCTTATACATATATAACCCCTATCTATAAGTAGGAATTGAGTATCTCGCCGCATTCTTACAGAAATTACTGCGAGGCATTCAGTTCTTTGTATAAACAAAATCTGAGGAACATTCTTTGAATATTAACTCCCTCCACGCTGTACAGACATAGCGTGCGGAAAATTGGAATGTTCATAGTTTGAAACCCAAAGTAGTTACTGCGAGCTACTTTGGACATTTATTTTGCAGAATTATTTCTCAAATCCTTTTTCTTGGGAAAGTTATTTCCTAATTCTGTCTAGTTTCCGATGTATATTTTGGAAACACCCTTGCATTTTGATTAATAGGACTCAGAACCCTCAACATTTCTTTATACGTATAATATTACATATACATATGATATTTTGGGATATTTCCCAGTCTATGATGAGTAATCTTACTTCATAATTACAGACTCATAATTCATATCTGCAATTCGTATTACTATTTTCACTGGTACACTGAGAAAGATGATGATATAAGTTTTCTCAATCATTATTTACTCAGGACTAATGAAGAACAAACTTGTTCTTTAGTTGGGCATTTAGTACCTGTCGTTTAAAAGGGAAAGATGTTTCAAAAACCATATTTTGTCCTAATAATTAGTAGAGTATTAGGAAGATTAATTTCCAGGGTTCATGGCTTTATAGTTATCACTATATGCTATGAGTAGGAGATTAAATATTTCTCTTACAGTCTACTAATCCTGAGTCAAATCATGGATATTTGGAACTGTTTACAGAGATTTCTCGAGCTAAATCATTTATACAAATCTGAGTAGTCTGGATAAGTCAAGGAATTTGAATAGCAATTTCATCTTGATATACTTACAGGACTATTATTTCTTACAAATACTTGCAGGAATTACTCTGAGGAAGCAAGTCTTATGAAAACATTGGATGATAGATTTAAATACTTGCTTTTTTCACTTTTTGTAGAGGACATCCAATACAGGGTCATAAGATCAGTTTGATCAGAGTAATAAAAAGAACAACTTCAAGTTCAGATGAATATAGCATGATTTAGAAGTGACCTCGAGTTGTCAAAGGCTTAATCTGAGTCTGAAAGAAAAAGATTAAGTGACAATTCTAAAAGCTTTTATTACAGAAAGAGTCTGACCGATGATAGTATTCCATGATTTCAGAGCTTAGAATGTAATGACACTGAATCACAAGTACCTGTCTTGGGAAGTGATTTAAGACATGAAGATTTGATTAAGTTGTATAAAGGATTTTTCTATCCCAATGAACTTTCATTATGTTTTAACCATTGAAGTATGATACTCTCATCATATTCTTATTTCATTCATTTGATTTGGTCCGTGATATTTTAAACACATGAATATAATCACAATATTCGACATCATTTAATTGCTTTCTTTACTATGTTTACAGTTTTAAGCATTTACATTTCAGCAGTATTCTTTAGTAATCATCATTACAACATCCTTAAACCAAGAGTAGAGACAAATTCTAGAGCTAATAATTCTATTAAAACACTTCTATCGTGTAACTCTCTATTAAACGATCCCGACAATAAAAATAAATATTGCAGCTTGATACCGTGCGCTTTCGGTAGGAAAAACTAGGCAAGCTTTTTAACAGCCCTATAGGAGTTATAGTGTAAAGGCTGTCGGGGGGCATTGCAGCGGGGTTTTACCTCAAAGCTTCATGGCGCCGTTGCCGGGGAGGGTGTAGCGTTATGAATTTTAGAACTGTAGATACTCTTTGGTTTAACTGTAATTATTTACTTTATACTATAATAAATTCATAAATTCTTTCATTTTGTTCACAGAGAAGTCTCAACAGTTTATGAGCGAAAGAATAACTCGATCTTCAAGACCACCTTTGCTTCCTTTTAATTGTGAACTTGAGAGAACAGCAAGGCTGATCAGAGCAAGTGCACGAAGGAGACAGAGAGATCTTGTGGAAGGGAATCTTTCAACTATAACTAGGATGGCTAACAATGGACAGAATGACGGACCTGGAAACTTACCAAATGGACAACCCGATAATCAGCAAAATGTTCCACTTCGAGGACCTTTTCAAGCACCACAGAGAGCTGCTGCACCACAATTTATTCATCAACACTATTTTCCACCAAATTTTGCTAATCCTGTTCCAAATCCTCAAGAAGAGCAATATCAACCATGGCAACCTAATGTCGATCAGTATTTGGCTGGAACAGATGAGGAGGTTGATATACCGCCTGGTATATTAAACCTAGCATCTTCTAGAGCCTTTTATGGAATGAGTGCTGAAGATCCACACTTACATCTCAAAAAGTTTGTTGAACTAAGTAAGACAGTGACGAAAGGAAGAGCCTTAAGGGAAACCATTCAATTAGCCATGTTTCCATTCTCTTTGGATGGTTCAGCGAAAGAATGGTATGATTCATTGAATGCTCAACAGAAGGCTACTTGGCCAGAATTAGTCAGGAACTTCCTACTCAAGTATTTTCCTGAAAGCAAAGTAGATGAATGGGTAGACAAGATCTCTAGTTTCAAGATGAAAAAGGGAGAATCTCTGAAGGATGCTCGGGACAGATTCTTTGATATGCTTAAGAGATGTCCACAGCATGGTATCACAGAAAGAAGACTGTTAAAGATCTTTTTCACTGGACTCACTCACACTTGGCAGATGATGATTAATGCCACTGGAGGGGAACAAATACTTCAAATGCCACTTGATAGAGCGTGGTCAACAATAGATACCATGACAGCCAGCAGAGTAGTCCTCCAAGACGATGATCCACCATCTCCTACCAGAAAGAGTCTTTTCATCCACACAGATAAAAATGAAGAGAAATTTACAGCACTCACTAAGCAGATTGCTGAGCTACAGTTGGCTCAGCAAACAAATCAACAGGCTCAGCATCAACAACAACAGCAACCAGTGATGATCCTTCAACCTGCTCCAATGGAACCGGTGTATCAGTGCAGAATTTGCTCAGGGCCACATCACAATGATCGGTGTCCACAAATTCAGGAAGCCCCAAAGCAAGATGAGAGTTGTAACTACACCGGATTTCAGAATAAACACCCAAATCTGAGCTATGGTAATACTCAGAACGCACAAAATGCACATCTTCTGAACCCACAACAACAAAATCAGCAGCAGTTTCGTCCTCCACAACCATTTTATCCACAACAACAGATGTACCCACAGAGACCTCTCCAACAGATGAATCAACAGAATAGGCCATTTGGACAGTTTACACCAGTCCCGGTGAACTTTCCACAACAACCTTATCCTGTTGCTCAAGACCATACTTACTCCTTAAAGGTGGAGAATGCTCTGAAGGAGTTCATTGTTAAGCAGACAGAGACGAATAACCAACTGCAGGTTTCAATCAAGAATGTTGAGAATTCAGTAACAGAGATGGCCAAATTACTACAGCAGAGAGAAAAAGGAAAATTACCAAGTTCCTCTGAAACAAATCCACAATGTAAGGCAGTTACATTGAGGGGAGGAAAAGAGGTTGTTGATCCTGAATTTGAAAAGAAAAGAGATAGGTTGCTGTAGCAGAAAAAGTTCAAGGATGTTCAAACAATGGAAGAAGATGATCAGCTTGAACAAAGACAGATACTTGAGGATAAGGGTTTGGAAAAGAATGTCTCAGGATATTCCTTTCCAAAGGAAAAAGAGGGAGGTAATAATAATCCTAACTCTATAGGTAACAAAAAGGATTCACTGGATGAACACATGCCCAGGATACCATATCCTGGGAGACTCAAAAACGATCTTCAAGAAATTAAATTTAAGAAATTTCTTGAAAAGATTAAGGCCATTGAAATATCAATCCCTTTGGTTGAATTAATTGCTGAAATGCCCACTTACGCTAAGTTTCTGAAAGAATTAATTTCAGGGAAACGAATTGCAGGAGAGCAGCAAATGGTGGTCTTAAATCAAAATTGTAGCTTGGTTCTTCAACAAAGGATTCCTCCAAAGCTTGAAGATCCAGGGAGTTTTACTTTACCTCTGATTATCAACTGTAAAGAAGCTGGGCGAGGACTCTGTGACTTAGGAAGCAGCATCAATGTAATGCCACTTGCTATGGCGAGACGTCTGGATTTGGGAAAGATGAGGCCAGTTAATATGACCCTCTTCTTTGCTGACCAATCGAGCACCAGACCAGAAGGGATCATTGAAGATGTTATAGTAAAGACAGGAGGCCTTTGTTTTCCAGCTGACTTTGTCATTCTTGATATCGACGAAAATGTCAGAATTCCTATCATATTAGGGAGGCCTTTTCTGGTGACTGCGGGAGCCATGATTGATGCAAAGAATGGCATAGTGAAACTTCATGTTGATAACCAGGAGGTCACTTTCGACATGATGAAGATGTCAACATATCCTTTTAACGCTTTTGAAACCAATGTAGCGGGGAAGGAATTAGATGCTAGTACTATGGAGGGGGGAAATCTTTTTGATTACTATAATCTCTTTACCACTGATGTAATTGAGAACAATCTCACCCCACACACAAATGCTAAAGATGCCACTTTTGCTTACTTGTGCGCGGTTAGATTCGCTGATCCTGAGACTGGTGAAATCAAGGATGGATCAGAAAGTGAGGATATGCCATCTTCAGAGCAATCTGAGGATGACATTGATAAAACAGACCCTTCTGAAGAAGGATCTGATTTAAAGATGGAAGTGCAAACTCGAAGCAAATTAATTCCATCAATAGAAAACCCACCTGAGCTTGAACTTAAAGTATTACCAGAACATCTTAAGTATGCCTTTTTGGCAGACAAAAAGAAGCTTCCGGTAATAATTTCATCCAAATTGAGTGAAGAACAAGAACAAGCTCTAGTAGGTACTCTTAAAAATCATATTCAGGCAATTGCTTGGACTATAGCAGATATCAAAGGCATCAGTCCACATATTTGTATGCATAGGATTCTGATGGAGGATGAATATAAACCATCCAGACAACCACAAAGGAGGCTAAATCCACCAATGCAGGAAGTTGTCAAGAAGGAGGTAATCAAGCTACTTGATGCAGGTATAATCTATCCTATCTCTGATAGTAAATGGGTGAGTCCAATACAAGTTGTACCCAAAAAGGGTGGGATTTGTATTGTGACCAATGAACATGGTGACGAAGTAGCAACAAGACCAGTAACTGGTTGGAGAGTTTGCATTGATTATAGAAAATTAAACACTGCCACAAGAAAAGATCATTTTCCTTTACCATTCATTGATCAAATGTTAGAAAGACTATCAGGTAAACCATTTTACAGCTTTTTAGATGGTTATTCAGGTTATAATCAAATAGTAATTGCTAGTGAAGATCATGAGAAAACAACTTTTACTTGCCCATATGGAACATTTGCTTATAGAAGAATGCCTTTTGGATTATGTAATGCTCCTGCTACTTTTCAAAGATGCATGATGAGTATTTTCTCTGATTTTATTGAAAAATGCATTGAAGTATTTATGGATGATTTTACTGTTCATGGAACTGACTTTGAAGATTCTTTAAAAAATTTGTCAAAAATTTTGCAGAGATGTGAGGACACTAATCTAGTTCTCAATTGGGAAAAGTGTCATTTCATGGTTCAGGAAGGAATTGTCCTAGGACACAAAGTGTCTAGAGCAGGAATAGAAGTAGATAAGGCTAAGGTTTCTGTAATAGCAAATTTACCACCACCCAAAACAATTAAGGCAGTAAGGAGTTTTCTTGGTCATGCTGGTTTTTATAGAAGGTTTATTAAGGACTTCTCTAAGATAGCAAGACCCTTGTGTAATCTTCTTCATAAGGATGTGACATTTAGCTTTGATGAAGATTGCTTGATAGCTTTTAAGACTTTGAAGGAGAAATTAATCACTGCACCTATAGTTCAGTCTCCTGATTGGAGTCTACCTTTTGAGCTTATGTGTGATGGAAGTGAGAATGCAGTAGGAGCAGTTTTGGGGCAACATAAAGAAGGCAAACATCATGTTATCTATTATGCTAGCCATACTCTTAATGATGCTCAGATAAACTACACTACTACAGAAAAGGAAATGTATGCTGTAGTTTTTGCTTTTGACAAGTTCAGACAGTATCTTATTGGAGCCCAAACTATAGTTTACACAGATCATTCTGCATTACGATATCTTTTCTCAAAGCAAGAAGCCAAACCGAGGCTGATAAGATGGGTTTTACTTTTACAAGAATTTGACATTATTATCAAGGATAGAAAAGGAAAAGATAATGGAGTAGCAGACCATCTTTCTAGATTGGAGGAGAAAACAGAGAAGGAGGAAGTTGTAAATGATAAATTTCCAGATGAACAATTGTATGCTTTGCAGTTGCATCAATTTGATTGTCCTTGGTTTTCAGATTTTACTAATTATCTAGCTTGCAAGATTGTCCCAAAGTTTAAAGACTCTCATCAGAAGTCAAGGTTTTTTAGAGAAATACAGAAATACTATTGGGATGATTCCTTTTTATTCAAGTTTTGTTCTGATCAGGTTATTAGGCGCTGTGTTCATGAAAAAGAAGGTTTTCAAATTGTTAGAAAGTGTCATGAGAACCCTTTAGGAGGCCATCATGGTCCTGCTAGAACTGCTAGAAAAGTTTTAGATTGTGGGTTTTATTGGCCAACCATTTTTTTGGATTCCCAGAAACTTATAAAGATGTGTGACAGATGTCAAAGACTGGAAAACATTTCAATGAGAGAAGAAATGCCTCAAAAAGGGATTTTAGAAGTAGAGATATTTGATGTTTGGGGAATTGATTTTATGGGACCATTTCCCCCATCTTTTGGTAATCACTATATTCTAGTAGCTGTTGATTATGTCTCAAAATGGGTAGAAGCAGTAGCCTTACCCAATAATGAAGCTAAACAAGTTAATAAATTTTTACAGAAGAATATTTTTACCAGGTTTGGAGCCCCTCGTGCCATTATATCTGATGGAGGATCTCACTTTGTGAATAAACTCTTTGAGAAATTACTGAAGCAGTATGGTGTTCATCATAAAGTTGGATCACCATATCATCCTCAGACAAGTGGACAGGTGGAGGTATCTAATAAGGAAATCAAGCACATTTTACAAGCTTCTGTGAATATTACAAGAAAAGACTGGTCAAAGAAGCTAGATGATGCTTTATGGGCTTACAGAACTGCTTTTAAAACTCCTATAGGAATGTCTCCCTACAGATTAGTTTTTGGAAAAGCATGCCATCTCCCAGTTGAGCTAGAACATAGAGCATATTGGGCCATTAAAATGCTCAACATGGATTTTCAGTCAGGACAAGATAAGAGGAAGTTTGATCTGTCTAAGTTGGAAGAGATGAGACTGGAAGCATATGAAAGCAGCAAAATTTATAAAGATCGAACTAAGAAAATTCATGATTCAAAAATTAAACATAAGGAATTTTCTGTTGGTCAATTGGTTTTGATTTATAATTCCCGTTTGAAATTATTTCCAGGTAAGCTCAGATCAAGGTGGACAGGACCATTTCCTGTTGTAGCTGTTCATGACAATGGAGCAGTTACAATCATGCTCAATGAAGGAGAAAAGACTGTAAATGGACACAGGCTAAAGGAGTATATTGGTCAACAAGATTTAAATATCCAAACTGAATATTTGGATAACCCTTAGTTTTCTGTTTTCTTAAAAAAAAAAAATAGGGGGGTGGATACTACCCAGGTTAACTGAGTAGTATTTCCCTTTTTCTTTAGATACATTTTCCATCTCTAATTCTTTTAATCCTTTATTTTCAGGAATTTGAGAAATGAAGCTGTGATGGAATGGAGGAGGATGAGATAAGAATCTTCAACCAGGTTTTTTGAGTATTAAGTGTTTGGAAATAAAAATGGATTCTGAGGCCACGCTCTTGTAATTTTGTCAAAGCGTGATTTAAAAAGAATTACTCTTGCTCACGCTTTGTAAAAGTTATGACGCGAGGTGATCAGTTCAAATTCTTATCTTATTAAATCTGATAAGTTGTTAAGTAATAAGAGTTTGATGTCTACGCTTTGTCGAAATACAAAGCGTAACCATTTTTCTCTGGAAATTGTACAAGGATGTTTTCTCGTGTTGTAATTAACAAAGCGAGAAATGGTTTTTATACCACGCGATGAAAATCGACAAAGCGAGAGTCTGGGAATATTGAACGGATAGATTTTCAAACTTCCCAAAGACCAAAATACCCTTTTCAGACTCTTCTTCTTCTCTTACACCAACTATCACACGTCGTTTCAACCGCTTGTAATTATGGCAGAATTTAGTTTTTCTGCTATAAAATCTAGTCGAATCCTTCTCTTCTTTCATCTCAAACATTTTCCACCCTAAGATATTATCCTAAAATCTCTATCAGAAATCAGAATGGCCGCAGCAGCTCCCAATGCTAGAACATCTATTCTAGACATTCCTGATGAAATCCTAGGAGACATTCTCTCAAGGCTGGGAAGGGAAGAAATGAAGGATGTAGCCAGGTTAGCCCCAACTTGCAAGAAGTTCGCCAGAGCAAGTAAGGCGCCTGTAGTATGGAGGAGAGCGTATGTAGAGAGGCGAATGACTGCAGAGAGGACGCTTGACTCTCATTACGTTCAAATACTGCGAAGATGCAGAGAGGCAGGGAATTTCATGCTGAAACTTGAACCTGCACTCTCGATCTTCTGCAACACAGGGCTCAAGGAAGCTGCTTTTGAAGTCCTTAAGCCTGGAATCGATGACAACCATCACCCTTCAATCTTCATCAAGGCCTTCATTCTTTTGAGTTCGGAGAGCCTTGAAGAAATTGATGAAGGATTGTATCTTCTTGGATCAATCCTTAAAGATGAAGAACATATTCGCAAGATCGAGGAGAAGATCAGCAAGTTGTTCAACGAAAGTGAAGAAGAGCCTAATCCCTTTCGGGGACAAGGACATCGCGATTACTGTGATTATTTAGCGCCACACAGTAGGGACTTAGTTAGGGAACCTCCACACTGTAATTATGGTGCCACAAACATTGATTGTTTGTGTTGTGAGGTTACTAGTTTGATTAGGAGATTAAGAGAAAATTTTAATGAACATGTAATTGAATCTGAGTCAGAATTAGAAACTGATCCAGATTCAAATTGAATGATTATGTAATCTCTTAATTTGTATCTAAATTCTAAGTCCTCTGATGTTGATATATACTCCTCGCTTCATTCTTCTAAAAAGGAAACAGCTTGATCTTATCTTTTACATTAGATTTTTATCTGAGTCATTTTAAATAAAAATTTTCAAAATAGGCTTATTCTAGGCGTAATCATTACTCTCTGCAGAGACAAGATTTACTATCTTGACCCCTGCAGTCCTTGGATAAAAATAGGGCGGCTCTATCCTTGCAGTCATTCCTCTCAGTTGTCATTTCAAAACTCTTTCATCAGATTTTCTTCTCTCATTCAAGAAGAAATCGCCATACACCATTTTTATCATTCTCGATCATTCTCGTAAGCAAGTTCATTCAGAAACCCAATCGACGAAGAAAATGGCTGAGAATAATCCGTAAGCAATTTAGTTTATTCCATCTTTCATTTATTTTTGGTTCTATTCTGCAAAGTTTGTTGCCGGATTACATTTCTAGACCTAAGGTTCATGATTCTGTATTTTTCAGGGAATGGCTTTAGAAAACGGAAGCATTAAACATTTAAGATTTCTCATAACTAAAATCCGTTTCTTTACACTCATTAATCTAGAGAGTCTTTTCTGAAACCTTTAGTTGTAACCGACGCATTATCCATATGAGACTTTTGGAGCTTCACAATAGGAATGAAACCCCATTTTCGAATTTTTGGTTCCATCATTCTAGATAAAAGTATTCCCCTGTATTCCTTATTGTATTATTTTCTGAAAACAGAAATGCTAGGAATCCACAGCGCGTTGGAACCCAGATATCTCATTTACCCACTGAGTTGTTGGGGGATATTCTGTCAAGAATTGGAAAAGACAATGTTAGGGAGCTCTTCAGGGTAGCAGAAGTCTCTCCATCATTTTATCAAGCAAGCAAAACTCATCTTGTATACAAGAGAGTAGACTTGGAATCATGCATGAGATGGAGAGAAGATGTTTATCCTGATAACCAGAAAAGATTCATTCAAGAGTGCCAAAATGCAGGGAACTTTATGTTCAACATCGAACCTGCATTGAAGGCATTTGTGGAGGAACGAGATGAGAAGAAGGCATTTGAACTCCTCAAGCCAGGACTAGATGATGGGCATGAACCCACTATTCTGCTCAGAACAATGCTCCTCTTAACAAAACAAGAAGATAAGTTGATTGAAGAAGGATTAGAGTTGATCCAAACAGTAGCTTCAAATGTCTTAGAAGTGGTTTTTATTAAACTCTACCTTTTTCATTGGCTCATCCACATCCCTAAAATCCCAAATCCTTTTCAAGGGCAACAAGAGAGGAGCTACTGCAAGGATCATACTTTGCAGGTTCGAGTCTTATTACCACCGCACATCAGGATGGACTGTATCCCTTGTCAATTCTTTGACATGGTAAGGCAGTTTAGATTGTATTGTGGCGAGGTGTTTCCTGATGAGTTTATGTGGACTGACTCCAATGATGAGGAAATTCTTAATCCTTGAGCAGTTCAGAGCTAGGAAATTCTATAGTATTATATATTTTTGTATTCCCTGGAATCTTTTGATGTATTTTGGAACCGTTTAAATTTTATGTATTGCAATTCTCCTACTTTCTATCCTGTATGATCAGTTTCTTAATTCAACTCAACCATGAACTAAAGATGAAACTGGAATTTTCTCTTGAAACTGAGAATGTCATCAAGGGAGTTTGGATCAGAGGGAACTTAGATCACAACACTTCACTGAACATTCTTCAGACTAAAAGAGGAAGTAAAATCAGGGAATAAAATGAAAGAATTGGTAATCTTAAAATAAAGAAGTTAAGGGTAGATTTTGTTGGGCATTAAGATGAATTGGGTGAAGAAGATTTAACCAGACTCAATATCCAATTTAGAAGTATTAATCCCTTTCAAATGTTTACCCCTCGCTTTGTTTTTCAGCCAATCTAATTTTATCCAATTTATGATTGTTTTGGTTTATTAACTCAATTTTTAAATCAATAACCAGACTCACTGATGTGGCAGGTCTAGAATGAATGAGTACAATCTAAAAAAAATACTTGAGTACCCTACTCTTTATTCTTTAGCTAGGCCAGCCCATTTTTCTTTATATATATATATATACCCTATAACCTCCTTATCTTTTCAAATCATTCTCATACCTTTTCATATTTTCTCTCGACGAGAAACCGCCATTTTTAAAGTTTCTTCTTCTTCTAGTTGCGAAACCCTTATCCAGAATCATTCAAATAACATCAGCTTCAGGAACAATCCTAATGGCGATCAACCACCCGTAAGCTCTCCGTTCATTTTTAAGCGCATTTCTTCCTGATGTTTTAAGTTTTTACATTGTGCATTATAGTGTTTTACTCATACTAGGGTTTAAGTTTTTCATTTCGTGTAAATTCTCTTCATCCATTCTCATTCTCCCCTAATTGGAGAACTTGGAGTATAATTTCAACTGATCTTCCTTCTTTAAAATTCGATTAAATAACAGTGAGGAGCAGGCTTCTGAGTCCTCTGCTTTACACCTGACTGATCTTCCATTGGATGTCCTTGGGGAGATTCTGTCACGAGTAGGGCAGAGCAGCTTTGAAGATTTGCTCAAGTGCAAACAAACCTGCTCAACATTTACAATAGTCTCAAAATACCCTACTGTTCTCCGGAGATTTAATGTAGAAGATCCGGCCTTTAAAAGAATCTCTAATGAATCTACTGGTAAAATCAAGTTTCTACATGCCTGTAGAAAGGCTAAGAACCATATTCTGAACCTACCAAAGGCTTTGGAACTGTTTACACAAGGGAAAGGATTCAAGGCATTCCAGATCCTGGATGAAGGAATAGAAGATAACTTCAAGATTTCTCAATATTTTAAAGCTTTATGCTGTTTAAGTAGAACTTCTAGAGAAGAAATAGATGCAGGACTTCGCTTAATTAGTCCAATTCTGAGTGATAGATTAAACAACTATGAGTTTAGATATAATCTTCTCACCCTACTTTCAGAATGGGAATATGTCCCGAATCCATTTTTTAGGGCAGAAAAAGAGAGAATTCTGTATTATAGAAGATCATGATCAGGAAAGCCTTCATAGGCCATTATACTTTAATTATACAGCCGATCAGATCAGCTATCTCTGTTGTGACACAAATAGAGCCATAGCTGATTTTAGGATGGCAGCAGGGGAGAACTATGACAACTATAGCATTAATGAATAATTTTTGGATGAAGGAGGAAGAGATTGATGCAGTGACAATTCTTCTAATTTTTGACTTTGAAGCTGTCACTAGATCAAGTCTTTTGTATCATGTAAATGCAGCCTGATTTTGATAATAAAATCTAATCTCATTTCTTAATTACTGCATAAATGTTGAGTTTAACTCTTAATTCTGTGTTCTTCCTCCTTTTCTTTTCAGAAATGTCGAAAACCCTCAACTCTTGGAAACTCAAATACTTGATTTACCAACTGAGTTATTGGGAGACATTCTGTCAAGATTAGGAACGGAGAGCATAAAGGCACTTTTTAGAGCATCTGAAACTTCTAAGCAATTCTTCTCAGCAAGCAGATCATCGTTAGCTCTAAAGAGAGCTAATTTGGAAACTTGTGCTGTTTGGAGAGGAGATGCTTACCCAAGTAACCAGGTCAAATTCATTAAAGGATGTCAGGATGCAGGCAATTATATGTTTAATATTGTGCCTGCATTGATAGCCTTTGTGGAGGATAAAAATGAAGAAAAAACTTATGAAATTCTTAAGCCCGGATTAGATGATAAACACAAACCAACTACCTTCATAAAGTCTCTTTTACTGCTTTCCAAACAAGACCCACAGCTGGATGAGGAAGGAGTTCAGTTGATCAAATCTGTAACTCAGGATCCTTTTGAGCTACTATTCCTAAAAATGAGTGTTCTGCACTGGCTCCTTTATGGTGAAAAGTTCCCAAACCCATTCCTTGATCAAGAGGAAAGGAGTTTTTGTAAGAATCACTCCATTCAAGAGCGACAGCAACTACCTTTCAATGAAAGGACGGAGTGTATTGAAACTTTTGACAAATTTCATTAACACGAGTATTTTTTATAAAATATATCGAGTTCGAATTTATTAAATGAAGGAGTTATGATTTATGGAATGGGTTTAGGGATATATCAAGATTGTTACTTTTTATTACTCAGGTGGGATGCTTTAATTTCAAATGGCGCTGCAGTCCTCTCATGTCATGAAACTTTTGATAAGTCTCATGGTACAACCAGGATAGATTGACCTTCAGCCTGTCACACTGAGAGTCCCCGGCATATGTGCCATGATACTTCTCATGATTTCATGTCATGAGACTACCTATCATGAAACTTTCGGCAGATTCCCACTACGTGAGTATTTTCTGAAAAATCACGTTTTTATTTACTCGTGTTAAGAAACTGTGCCCCCGAAAGCGCACGGAGTCAAAAATTGCAATATTTATAGTAAGTACCGGATCGTTCACTGGAGGATGTGCGATGGAAGCAGGGCCCACGCCGTTTACTAAGATTTTCCACTCGGTTACTCGATTCAAGTTTGTGTTTGAATTACCAACTACTTGATATAATTTAAACTAAGCTATGAAAGCAATAGAGTAAAGCAGATAAAATTATTCTAGAAAGCGAATTAAATTTAATCTAAGAAAGCAATAAAATTATTCTAAGAAAGCGGTTAAATTATTCTAAGAAAGCAGACTTAAAATGAGACAGAAGGAACAGGAAGAAAAGAATAAAGATTGGACAAGATTCAGATGAAACACAGTTAAACTTCCATTTTAATTACACAGATCTTTGTTTGGGATAATCCTTCAGTTAGCTAATTCTCATGTTCTCTGTACCATGTTCCCTTTAACAGACAGGTACTTACAGTAAGAGTTCACATGCTCTTAAGGAAACATAATTTAAGATACCACAGATTCATAACTCCCTTCACAGGCCTTGCAAAGTTATATTATTTATCTGTGGTGGACAAGCAACACCTGACAAGTCATTAGTTGAAGTGTCAAGTACCGCTATTAATCCCCCATGTCACACCCAAAGATTCTAATCAAGCCCTGAACTATCCCTTAACTATCAGTCCTAGTAGCAGTTACACAACTCTCAATACAACCGAGTGACCTCTAACGAAAGCATTTAAAAGAAAGCGGTAAAGAAAGCGGTAAAGAAAGCATTTAAAATCCTATCACTCGGAGGTTTTTGAAAGTCTGACCCTGGTAGTAAAAGAAAGCCCCCAGTCAGAATGACTGGGTGTGGATCAAGAATTCCCTATTCTCGGTGAACCGCTCGCAGTGTTCACTTCCCGTCGGGTGGTTATGAGATACAAACTAATGAAACGAACTAATAGATTAGTTCGTTCCGGATGCACTCACTCAGGACTCAAAAATAGGCATTGGCAGATGAGGATAGCAGTTGAAAGGAACTCAACCCTATCTTAGAAAATAACCAAGGCCTACGCATTGTTCCTCTAGAATTACCCATCACACTGTATTTGAATCCAAGTGGATCCCATCTCGGTGTAACAGTTAAGACTAAATTCCCAGCACATAGCAATTTTGGAAAATAATAAATCTGAAAATCATTCCCTATCAGGTACTAGACTCTCAATTAAAACACAGATTCTTTCAGTCTAGGTGAGACCTAATCGCTGACTCTGCTTCTAATTTCCCAAAATCAACCCCCAGTCGGATATGAATTAGTCATAACTGTCGAATTTATCCCTTACTCAGATCCGGATTTATAAATGAATTTTTGTTGGAAATTTATTATGAAACATCTGATTTAAATCAAGACTTCTATGTCCAAGGGAAGGATCCCAAAATAATATTGACCACAATATCTACATAATAATATCATGCATAAATTTATAGAGAAGTGTAAAATTAAATAACCCAAAATATAAGGTGGGTTTAGACAGAAGTTGAAACACAAAGATGAAATAGCCGGAGATGAGAAGAATTTTGGCTAAAGAGAGTGCCAGAAATAACTAGGGTGATCTGGACTGCAAACATCTGCTATCCAGTTCCCAATTATTCCAGATGGAAAGATTTTTAGACAGAAAGGAATTCCAAATGACGGTGACCGCCGTCATTCAGCTCCCTTTTATCTGTGAATGGAAGAAAAACCCACATATTTTCTTGTTGTAATAATTCTCAAATAATGTTGGTCGACATCATTTAATAATACTACAACTTGAATTCAGGTTTTGAAATTAAGATAAAGAGAATAAAACTGTATCCGGATAGGAGTCAGCGGAGCAGCTATTATAATCCCGGATGGACGAACCGCCAAGGCTTCCACCGGCCACTATCCAGACCATGCAAAATAACAATCTAATAATTAATATACAGACCACGAGCTAGTTATCCGTGTGGGAGTACCCGCCAACATGAGTCTGTTATATCTCTTACTAGCTGTTTCACACAACACGGAAAAGACAAAATAAATAAAAGAAAATAATTTTGGGGTCATCTTGCATGAGAGACATTGGTTTCTCATGCAAGGTATGGAAATTATTCCATAATTACTCTTCATGTCTAAATAATCACTCATTCCATAATTAATCAATTACAGTCCGGATTATATACTTAGATCATTAGAGTTTAATCATTTGTAGAAGAATCTTTTAATGGGAAATTGAACAAAGTTCTTTATATCAAATTAATCCTGGGTTGAGATCATTGGATTTCAACCTCAAAATATTAATATAAAGGTTCAATTAATTAATGGAGTGAGATGGAGAATAAAAATTTGGCAAAAAGGTGCCACTTTGTCGCGGAATAGAGTTTGTGTCGCGGAGCATGGTTCCGCGACAAAGGGGTGGGAAATAAGAGAAATGGAATTTTGAAAAATTAGGGTTTGTTTTGTCGCTAAGCAAAAATTTTGTCGCGGAACATGGTTCCGCGACAAAGGGGGTATAGCGACAAAGGATTTGAAAATTGGTAAGGACATAATTCCTGGTCGCGGAACAAGGATTTTGTCGCGGAACGTTGTTCCGCGACAAAGGTTCCGCGACAGAGTCCTCCCAAAATAAAATTACAAGTATTTGGGTCCTTGGTCGCTAATCAAGGGTTTTGTCGCGGAACGTGGTTCCGCGACAAGATTGCTTCGCGACCAAGGGTTCCAAAATTAATGGCAAGGCATAATTCTCTGTCTCGGAATAAGATTTTGTCGCGGAACGTGGTTCCGCGACAAGGGTATTCCGCGACAAAAGCCTTGCAGACAAAATGCAAGAATTTGGTCCTTTGTCGCTAAACATGGGTTTTGTCGCGGAACGTGGTTCCGCGACAAAGGTTGCATCGCGACAAAGGGTTTTAAAGTTTTATAAAATTTTTGGCAGCATAACGCCTAATATTGCATTACATGGGTGTGCGTTGTGATCCGTGGGATCACAACGGGAAAATTACGTTGCAACCCGTGGGGTTACAACGTGATGCAATACAATATAGGAAATGCAATTTTTATAAATATACATAAACACTTTAATAAATACCCCTTTTAGATCTAATGCACAAGAAAGAGAAAATATAAAGTAACAAAAGCACCTAACACTAAAAAGAACAAAAACAGTAAAGTAAGAATGAGAAAAAGACTAAAACTAGTGCAAAAAGCAAAAATACAAACACACTATGCTAACACTAGAAATAAAAATAAAATAAAATAAAATAAAACCTACATTAATGGGTTTGTATTCAATGTAGAGTCTGTAGGATTTTTTTGGACTTTTAAAGTTGGGGTGTATTCAATTTAGATTTTAAAAAGTCTTTAAAAATCTAGGTGTATTCAATACAGATTTTAAAAAGTCTTTAAAAATCTAGGTGTATTCAACATTCCATGGATTTTAAATCTTTATAGATTTTAATGGATTCTCTTAAAAAATATAACTAAACAAAATCTCTCTAAAAATCCATGGATTTCTAAAAGTCAGCCAAACTCTACATGGAGTCTATACAAAATCAATCGACTCTGAAAACTCTACGTAGAGTCTATGGACTTTCTAAATCCACCAACTTTTTAAAATCCATATAAATCTGAATTGAATACACCCCCCTAAATCTATCAAGGGTAAATATCAAATGTTTATGCATTTTGTTAAATAAGGAAAGCAATAAAACCTAACTACAATACCAAAACATGGTTCAAAATACACCCATTGATTAAGTGTTTGAAACCCACAAACTACAAAATATAAAACTGGAAAAATAAAAGTGAACACTAGCTACACTAATTTATTACAAAGCATAAATTAAAACTAAATTAAAATCTACATCTACATTGCATAAAAATAAACTAAACTACCTACTCTAACATATTTTTGGAGAGCACAGTGGTGCCTCCAAAAACAGTGAAAATAAACTATAGTGTAGCTAGGTTACTGTTCAAGGGGGTGGGAGGTTATATTTATAGAGAGCAAAATTAGCCCTAGGCCCATTCAAGGCCCACCTGGTCGCTAAACAATCATGTGTGTCGCGGAACAATTTTTGGTTCAAGACACACTTTTCAGCTCCTGGATGGCGCGCATGAGGGGCCGGGAGTTGAAGTCCAAGAGGTAAAAGACGAAAATATTGTGCTTGAGGGACTCCAGCTCCAGGGACCTTCTGACTCATTAAGCACATGTGAATTTTGAAATTGGTGGTCACGTGAGCTGGCTTTGTCGCGGTGTAGCTGCTTTGTCTTGGTCGCGCTCCACTTTGTCGCGGAACCATGTTCCGCGACAAAATTTTGTGCCTTGATTCTCCTCTCACAGTCTCGGAATAATTTTTGGGTGCGGAGCATTTTTTTGGTCGCGGAGCATTTGTCGCGGTGCACTGCTTCCGTGACAAAAGGTTTATTTTCCTCTCTCTCCTTCTTTTCCTCTTTCTTCCCTCTTTCACGTGCTTCCTCCATTCTTTCTTCATATTCTCTTTCCTCATCCTCCATTTTTATCTCTTCCCAAATTTCTTGCTTCTCTATTCTCGTCTGTTCCAGTTTCTCTAGTTCCAGTTTTCCTTTCTTTCCACATTTTTCTCGTTCCAATTCTTGCTTGTTCTACTTCTGAAATTGGGGATGGTGGTGGCGCGATGGGCAGCGGCTCTGGAGGCGGCTATTGGCGACAGCGCTTGCGGCGGCAGTTGCGGCTTAAGGCGCGGCGACGGAGGAAGTGGCGGTTGTGGGTTCGGGCTTTGCCCCCTTTCTTTTCCTCTTCTTCTTTTGGTTTTGGGGTTGAAAATGGAGTTGGTGTTGGTGGAGATGGATGAGGGAGATGGGGGCTGTCGAGGGCGAATCGGAGGAGGGAAGGTTCGGTGTTGGCCGCGCGTGCGGCGGCGGCTGTTGACTGAGATGGTGGCCGGATGTGGATGCGGCTGGCCGCGGTGGTGAGAGTCGAAGGCGGTGGATGGTGTTGGTGTTTGTTCGGTGGTGGCGCGATGGTTCGGTGGGTGAATCGGAGGAGGTGGTGGAAGTGATGGCCGGAGGAGATGGAGGCCGGATTTATGGTGGCTGCTGTGGTCGTTTTGGGATGGAGGTTGAGGCGGCAGTGTAGGGGGCGGCGACGGAGGGCTGTGGTGGTGGTCGATGGCGGCGATGGGGAGATGGTGGTGGCTGGGATGGCGGCAGTGGAGTGTCGAGGGGGTGTGGAGGAAGGGCTGCCGGATCTGTGGAAAGGGTGGCCGGAGATATCGCCGGCGGCAGTGGCGGCGCCGCCAGCGGATAGGGTGATTAGGGTTAGGGTTAGGTTAATTTTAGGGTTGGGCTTGGTACTTGGGCTTGAAGTGGGATTGGATGGGATTGGGCTTATTGGACTAAATCAATTAATTCCTTGGGCCTGCAATGGAACAATTTGGGTTGATGCTTTGGACCAAATTAAGTTAAATATCCTGCAATTAATTAAAATGTGGATTAGTGGACCCATTATTTCTTATTAAAACAGAAAGTGAAAATAGAGATAAACCTAAGAAATAAATAAATATATACATCAAATGTAAAAATAATAAAAAAATATAATATTTATTCCACTAGATTATTTGGTTTGTGCTCCATTTAATGAACCCGGGTTCCATCGAATAGACAACACCGAACCAAAATTAATCAAGTGTATGATTTTTAATATTTTTATCATGTTTTTGGATTTTTTAACATAAATTTAATAAAAATAACAATATTTTTGTATTTTTCAATACCAGCTTATTATTTATACAAACTTGCATATATCTGTCAAATTCAACTGCTTTCTTAATTAAATAAGACCGGAATGCGATCAAATGTCCGTATTAGACACGGAAATAGATTGAAAATAATGGTCAATTTTGGCCATTATCATGTATTCCATGTGAACTGTTTGATTATGTCAAGCAATACAGAAGAGCAAGTGGAGAACTAGGCATATTATTTGAATGGGAGCAATGGAACAATGGAGAAGAAGATCAGAATGAAGAAGAACTGCTAGAATTAGAATAATCTAGAAATCAAGCGGTTCATAGTTTCTTTGCTTGTAATCTTTTGTGTTTTTTGTTTCAGGGCAAAGCATTATTTGGATGACTTAAATTGTACATTCCTATTTCATTAATGAATTGCATTCTCTAGTTTTTAATTCTATTATTGTTTTTAATCTTATTCAGCTATGAAATTGGAACCTCATCAAAGCAACCAAGGACTTCAATAAAGAAATCTGGATCGGGGGAAACTCAGATCACAGATCTTCCTTATGAGATTCTTGGAAACATTTTATCAAGATTGGCATTTGACCACCTTGAGACTGTCTTTAACTGTAAACTAGTCTGCAAGGAGCTTGAAAAGGCTACCCATCATCCTTTAGTCTTGAAAAAGGCTTCTCTTGAAGACTTTTCAGCATGGGGATGGGGAACTTTTGAAGAGACACAAAGCGTTTTCCTTGAAAGCTGCAAAAATGCAGGAAATTGGATGTACCAATTACATGAGGCATTGCGCTTGTTCGTTAAAGACAAGAATGAACAAGCAGCATTTAAACTCTTAAAACCTGCAATCACTGATAATCACCCTCCATCCATTTATGTAAAAGCTCTTATGCTCTTAAGTAAGGATGAAAGGGAAGAACAAGAGAAGGGAATTTGGCTCTTCGCTCCTCTGTGCAAGAATAGACGAAGACTCAAGGATCTTCGACTTCAAGTTAGAGGGTGGCTATCAAGTTATGAGGAATTTATCTCACCCTTTCAAGGACAACCTAAAAAGAGACTTTGCGACCTTAGGAGCTATTATGATAACAATCACGGCCCTTCAAGGAATACCTATGGAGTCATGTCAATTTACTGTATGAGGTGCTTAGTCTCTGAGCATTGTAATCTGTTCCTCAGATTTGGAATTGAGGCAGAGACACCTCCTCATTTGTAATTGATAGGTTGAATGTCATAAGAAACACCATGCTTTGTAATTCCATATTATGAATCCGATGAATTCTATATTTTGCTTTTGATTAATGATGTTTTGAATTTAAGTTTTCTGCTATTTTCTGCATTAAAGTAGACTTAGTCAGCATCCAAATCTTCACATTTAGAGCAAATCTCTAAATGTGAGTATGGTGATATCATGGATAGAATGATGAATATTAAAAAGGAAAATCTGGTATTATATTTCTTTTTATCATCTGCACATTTAGAGTCAAGCTCTAAATGTGAGTATGGTGACACTAACTGACCAGTTTGTTCTCATTCCTTAAGGATTCATAAGATGACCTATGAAGAACTTCAAGCTCGAAGTATAGAATCGGATAGGAAAGAGAAATCATTCTTGGCAAGGATGAAAACGGTTAACATGGTAGAAACTATTCGGAAAAGTGGTGGATGGACAGGAATGCAAATTTCACCTCCAGACTTTTATATCAATCCATTCATGTTTCAACATTTACCAGACAAGGAAAAGGAATCATTGAGGATTGATTTAGAAGAAGCATTCTGGAATAAGATGAATAGATTTTGGGATGATCAAATGATAATTCTGATCAATGACAGGCATCTGCCTAATGAAATCAGTCTCGAAAGACTTTTGGCAAGGGAAAGGAAGTGCATGGCTGAGTGGAATCAGGAATGCTACAGAATTATCAATCCGAAAGATCAAACAGGGCTGGAGTTGGATTACTTTGATCCTCAACCACTACCAAAATATGTGAAGCGACTCACCAAATATTGCTGCAAACTTAATGAAATCCGGAATGCTAGAGTCTATGATGCTCAGCAGGCACTCCCTGCATACATGCCTCCAACATTCCTGAACAAGAAGGGACCCGTTGAACAGAATTTCTTGACAAATCTGGCCCTGGATAGGATTATTGATGCTCGGATCAACTTGAGACATGACCTAGAGCCTTATTTCAAGAAAGCTAAACAAGGTAAGATGGTATGGAAAGATGTCCTTAGAATTATTCAGGAAGCTAGAAATAGCTGGATCAGGTATATGAATAACTGGTCTAAAGGGGCAGATCTAAGGAAAAGGATTCTTAAACCAGGGCTGATAAGGAAACCTGATGAGGAATTTCCTTTAGAGGAGTTTGCTGATTTGATACCAGAGCAGCGAGCATGGATTAAGGATGCAGAGGAGAGAGAAGCTGAGAGATCAGGCAAAAACAGAAAGCAGAGATCAGATGCAAAACAGACACCACAAAATATAGTAAGGAATATTTTCAGAGAATATGTTGTTAATGAAGGACTGGAACCTATAGCGAATTTCAGAAAGGTTTCAGCCCCATCAATAACGCCAGCAGATGCAGATCTTCTCATTACAGATAGACCCAACAAGATCATGAAGAGATTACCTCCAACTCTCCAACAGGAAGTTCATGGATATGTTCAAGAGAGGAAGAAAGAATTCATTGAGAAGTATGTCATGTATGATGCTATGTGCAGGGAAAATGCATACAAGGTGCATAGACCCTATACTGATCAAACACAAGGAAGAATTCAGCAGGTAATTATTGATTATTGGGATGCATGGAATGAGAAATATCTGAATAGAAAGGGAATGAATGTCATGCTGAAAGGATTGGGCAAGAATTTCTATGTCAAGAAGCACGATTCAGATGAAGACAGCACAGATGATGAGCAAAGAATTGAGAAGATGAGAGTAGTTGATGAGGTCACAACTTTTGTGGGAGAAAAGAATGAAGAAAATGATGAAATCCATCCGATTCTGCAAGAAAGTAGGGATTGCTATTATGCAAACAAACGAAAGGCAGATCGTGAATGGGAGGAACTCATGAAAACTCAAGACAAGAAAGGTAAAAAGAAAGTATCCACCAAAAAGAGAAAGTCACACAATCTCAGTTCAAGCACTTCAGATGAAGTACCAACAGCTAAGAAAAGGACTGGGAGAAAGGTGGAGACAAGCAGATCTAAGGAGACTAGCCGAATTCCAAAGAAGAGGAAGAATGAAGATGACCTGGCAGCCAAGGAAATTTTGGACTTGAAAAAGGACTTAATGGACGAAGATGTTGAGATTCTACAATCAGCCCAAGAAAAGAAAGAAGTTGTTACCTATAAAAGGAGAGGAAAGTTACCCTCTAATCAGAAGGAGACTGATCCTGAAGAACTTAAGCAGCAAGGGTCTTTTCTGGAGAATGTAGAACAATTGGAAATCACTCCTGATAAAGAAAAGCAACAAGAAAAAGAACCTGAAAAACCTGTTAAGAAATTCAGGATAAAGATGAAAGCCAGGAAACCTAAGTATGTGGTACCTGACACCAGCTCTGAAGAAGAAAAAGTCGAACCAACTCTAGGGATAATTCCCTACACAGAGAGGTTGTAGCTCACTCCTTATACTAATTTGGAAGTGGGAGATATAGATCCAGAAGGCTGGAGAGCATGTATTGAAGAGCATCAACCTGATGAACAAGGATCAACTAAACCGAGCACTGATCTCCAACAGGTTCAGATTGCTGAAAAAGATGATAGAGAAGAGCAGGATGAAGATCAGCAAGCTCAGGTTAACAGGGATCTTATTCAAAGTCAGATTGATTTACAAGGATTTTTTCAGGAAAAGAAACTGAACAAGATTTACCTCCAGAACAAGCTGCAGATGAGCAAGTATTTGTAAATCAAATTGAGAAATCAGTGGTGGACACATTACAGGAACAGTCACTTGAAGATTTACAAACTTTTGAAGATATGAACTTGCATGGAACTACAGTAGGGAACATGACTTATTCTCTGGAAGGTTTGATTAAAAAGTTCAGAAAATTGGCTAGAGAAGGAGGGAATGCACGCACTTCAGTAAAACAAGCAAGTGAATATGCAGCTAAACTTGAGTCAGAATTAGAGGAAATCCAACAACAAATAAATTCTGACCAAGTAGTGGAACCATCTCCATTAGCAATTCAAGCTTATGAAAAAGAAGTGCAGAGGAATGAAACTCAAGAAGTTCAGCAGAGAAAATATTTTGTGGAAGACATTGTTAGTCAATATCTTAGAACACAGACGAATGCTGAAAATCAAATGAATCAATGGCTCCTACCACCTCAAGTCAGGGATGAAGTAATTCAGAGAGCAATTGCAAGGATGAATGATCCTGAATGGGCCGCAGAACAGAAGAAGAAAGCAGAAGAATATTTTGGAATCGAAGGATTTCTAGATTCAGAACCTACTGCTGCTCCTCTTCTACTGAACGAACCTGTACAGGAAGATCCCACAGAGATTTTAAATCAGCATAGCCTGGAAGTTACTGAGAAGGTGGATACCAGCACGTCATTGATACATGATTCAGGCATAGGCAATTCACAACATGATGACACTGATAGAGTTCAAGAAGAACATCCAGAGGCTGACCATGAACAAAACCCAGAACAAGTTCATGAAGGAAACGTGGAACCTGCTCAAGAAGAAGGCCAAACAGAAGAAGAAGGAAATGAGAATGCTGGGGATGAGCAGGAAGAAGCACAAGAATCCGAGGGAAATGAATCAGATACATCTGAAGGATCGTCCCCCGGAAAAGATGTTCCAGAATTGCTACCTTTGAGTTATTGGGGGAAGAATAGTCCAAAGGTGAGGTTGTCAATCCCTGATAGCATTGAAAAGAGGACTGAATTCACAGAAGAAGAAATCAAGGTTAAGTTTAATGGAAGAAAAGAGGCATTGGAGAACTACCTGGGGATGTCCAAAATGATTGTTCCGGACAAAGGATTTCATCCCAAGTGGCTGGATCATAAGTGTATCAGTTACTGGAGGAGGATCAATGAATGGGACATTTTCATGAGACACAATAACAAATGTGGTTACGTGGAACTGACCAGGGAGTTCTACGCTAACTTTGATGTTGAGGCAGAAACAACATGGATTAGAGGGAAAACAGTGCAAGTCACTGTGGAAACCCTAAATGATCTGATACAGGCACCTTTGTTAGAACAGCCAGAAGTTAAGTCTGAGGTTCTTTTGAGGAAGAAAACTCAAGGAAATAAACTTGTTAATGCTAGAAAAATGGCACTAGGATTCTGTTCAACACACAGAGGAACTGAGCAGAATAAGATTCCATTGAAGAATTTGAAACCCGAGTACCTGCCAACACTTGATTTCTATTATTCAAAGCTCAGACCCACCACAAATTTTCAAGGACCTTCAGCCGGAACTTTCGAGGGATTTGCATTGTTATGGTCAGGAAGGAAATGCAGTGCTGCACACCATGTCCTTAATGTCATAAAGTCAAGAGTTGGAGAAGATGCAGCATTGGCTTATCCAAATTTAATCAGAAGACTCTGTGAGAAACAAGGAGTTTCAATCACGCCATTTTTACCAGAGATTATAAAGATAGATCCTCCTATTCCATTACCAGAAGACACTTTGAGGGGAGAATTGGTTTACCAAATGCCAGATTTAGAGGAACAAACTTCCGAGGGATCAGGATCAAAGGTGCCATCTCCTAAGACAAAAAGGGTCAATTTTCCTTCAAAATCAAGATCACATCAGTCAAGAGCCGCAGTAAAAAGGACAAAGATTGTAGCTCCATCTCCTGCATTGAATCATATTCCAGAAGATGAGGAGTTTGAGAACACTTCTGCACCATCTCAACCTTTGAGACAACCAATGAGGAACACAGTATCTGTGGATGAATCTCAGAATATGAGTACTTCAATCCGAAGTTTTGCACAGTCCATGGAGATGCTAGTGAAAACTATGTCAGAAGACAAACATGTTCAAAGAGAAATGGAGCAGAAGAGAATCGAACTTGAGCATGTCAGGATTCAAACTGAAGAAAAACTCAGGAAAGAGGAGATGGAGAGGCAAGAAAAGATAAGGAAGGAAGAATGGGATAGACAGGAAAGAATGAGAAAGGAAGAAATGGAAAGATTTGAAAGGCTGAGAAGAGAAGAACTTGAAGAGAGAAGACATGAACGGGAAAGGGATATGGAGCTGAGGAGACAGGAGCAGTATAATAGTACGAGATTGGTAGACATCCTTGCAACCTAGTCTCGGATCTAAAGAAATCTCCATCCATACCACCCAAAGATCCAGACAATGATGCAGGACCATCCTGAGATCACAGGGGAGTTTTCTGTAACCTTCTTCTTCTTTTTAATTGCAGTCTCTTTTTCTTTAGTTCTTTCCTGTTTCCATTTATTCTAATATAACTAGGGATAGAATTAATATGAAGTTGTATCATAGGATTGAATTTCAAGCTAAGATCTTATCTAAAAAAAAAAAAAGAAAATCAGGTAGGTTAATAAACTGATGAAGGAATAGAAGGTGAGTTTAAAAGTGGTTCCTGTGGAGACATCTACTTTATAGATTTTCACTGCAAGCATGAGCCGCTCTTGAAAACTGTCTTTAGCTGTAAGCTCTGAGATTGATTGATGTCATTACTGGATAAATAGTTTGAAGGTTTTATGATTATATTAACCCTAGTGATTTGCATACTATAAACAACAACTGCACAAGGTTAAGAGGATTGATCTAATCTAGTCTCTCTTGGAAGATGAGTGTGCATATTGAGTAAAAAAAAAAGAAAAGAAAAAGAAAAAGAGAGCAAGGGAAATTTCAGAAACAGACGTGGTAAAATAATGTGGATATAAGTAGCTGGCACAGCTGCCCCTCTGATTTATAAGTTGAAGAACTTTAAAAAAGCATAATCAAGGGCAGGGGAGTTGAAGTTTCATCTGCAATGTCAGGCCATGCGACTCCTCCTAATAATGTGAAACCGAGCTATTGAAAGCCACGGAAGGCCACCCCTTGATAAAAAAAAAGAGAGTGTATTTTATTCAAGAATACAAGATATGCACATGAGTTGGACAGGATTGAGCGTGAGAAGAGAAGTCTGACTAACTAAGGAGCAGAACAATAATTCACATAAATGCAAATCACTTTTGTTAATGTTTTCATGAAACCTGGTGAATTCCAAGTCAGGTATGAAGTATCAATCAGTTGAAAGAGTTAAGCTTGAGATAGTTGGAAAAGAGAAAGTAGTGATCCAGTGGAATCTTACATGAACATTTAAATCCCGGAAGCCACTAATTGGACTTATTCTTTGAAACTTTACAAGTTTCTTACCACTTGAGGACAAGTGTTTCTAAATGTGAGGATGGTGATAACAGCCTTTTATGACTGTCATTTGCGTCCAATTTAGTGTCTTAATGATGTTCTTTTGTTCTTAATTCCATTGATTTTTTATGAATAATCATAGAGGATCAGAAAAGATGGAAGAAGAATTAAGATTGCGAAGAAGTTGGAATTACACTGAAAATGGCTTGAAATTCTGAGTTTTCTTTGTAAGTCTCGCATGCTGTGTTTCTATTGAACTGATCCACGCTTTGTCATTTATCAGAAAGTTAAGATGGGAAGCAGCGGGAAGTGGAAAAGACATAGCGATGAAAGAAAAGGAATGGTGCGAGGGCTTGTGTTCGAAATCAGGAAAAGATTTAAGGAAAATGTTCAGATGCTGAAGTTCACGCGATGACTGTTTGACATCGCGAGGAAAGAAGATTTGTGCAAGACAGAAAGTTCTATACATCATTGCGAGAAGCAAATTCTTTGGAGAAATTGAAAGACCTCGCCTTGTTGAGAAAGTTTCTGAACTCTCGCTTTGAAGGAACTGGACAAAGCGAGAGGAGAGTTATTCTGATGCGAGCGGTTACCATCCAAGGCTTAAGCAGTTACAACGCCCATCTATAAATAAGACCCTTGGGGGAATCAGCTCAGCAGGCGGGATATTGAAGAGAATAGCTCGATTTTACTCTCCAGTCCACTTTTAGAATTTAGTAGGTAGGTTAGGATTTAATTTTCTCTGCAATTTACTTTGAGTTCTTCAGATTTGTAATTCGATTTCGTAGTAGATTTCTTTAAGAATAGTTGTTAGATTAGCTTGAGGATACCCTGGAAAGAGAGTTGCTTTTGGATCGCTTGTTCATCCATCACGACGATCATCATCTAAACTTCCGACTCGTTCGCTCACCTTTGCATTATTCTGATTGCAATCAGATTTCCAGGTGTATTCGTTTTTAATTCTTTTATATTCGAGTTACATGAAGAATGATCAGTTATCAGATTGTGAATTTCTTATCTTTCTAGTTTCCATTTCTTAATTCTGTTTCAGAAGAGTATAAACCTCAGCTTCGATATTCAATTTTGGATTTTGCATCATATCTCTAATTCGATTCTCGAAAATCATAACACTTCCACATCTTTAATTCGTAAATTGTTCGTTCCAATTGCGCAAGAAGTTTGGATATTGTAACTGAGTTAGGTATGATCTGGCAGAATTATGAATTCATTTGATTTTCTGTTGATATTATGTTATGATCACAAAAATAAGAGAAGAATCATAGTGTTTAATGTTCAGAACTTTAGAAGGTTCCTAGAGACCCATGCAGTGTTAATCATCGCTTGATAATCTTTAAGAATTAATAATTCTAAGCTCATGAATTTAGATGCAAAATGTTCTGTATTCATGATTTTCAAAATGGAAATCCCAGAAGGTAGTTATGACAGTTATAAACTCTGATCATTTACTTTACATAAGGATAAACCCTCGCTTCATCCTAAAAGATGACGCGAGGAAATATCCAGATAACCTTGCTGTGACAAAGGCTATTCTAATACTCTCGCGATGTCAATCTGACAAAGCGAGAGGACCAATCTATAATAGCAACAAATTTGATATCCATTTTTCAGGGTATCAACTATTCACTTTTATTTCTTATACATATATAACCCCATCTATAAGTAGGAATTGAGTATCTCGCCGCATTCTTACAGAAATTACTGCGAGGCATTCAGTTCTTTGTATAAACAAAATCTGAGGAACACTCTTTGAATATTAACTCCCTCCACGCTGTACAGACATAGCGTGCGGAAAATTGGAATGTTCATAGTTTGAAACCCAAAGTAGTTACTACGAGCTACTTTGGACATTTATTTTGCAGAATTATTTCTCAAATCCTTTTTCTTGGGAAAGTTATTTCCTAATTCTGTCTAGTTTCCGATGTATATTTTGGAAACACCCTTGCATTTTGATTAAGAGGACTCAGAACCCTCAACATTTCTTTATACGTATAATATTACATATACATATGATATTTTGGGATATTTCCCAGTCTATGATGAGTAATCTTACTTCATAATTACAGACTCATAATTCATATCTGCAATTCGTATTACTATTTTCACTGGTACACTGAGAAAGATGATGATATAAGTTTTCTCAATCATTATTTACTCAGGACTAATGAAGAACAAACTTGTTCTTTAGTTGGGCATTTAGTACCTGTCGTTTAAAAGGGAAAGATGTTTCAAAAACCATCTTTTGTCCTAATAATTAGTAGAGTATTAGGAAGATTAATTTCCAGGGTTCATGGCTTTATAGTTATCACTATATGCTATGAGTAGGAGATTAAATATTTCTCTTACAGTCTACTAATCCTGAGTCAAATCATGGATATTTGGAACTGTTTACAGAGATTTCTCGAGCTAAATCATTTATACAAATCTGAGTAGTCTGGATAAGTCAAGGAATTTGAATAGCAATTTCATCTTGATATACTTACAGGACTATTATTTCTTACAAATACTTGCAGGAATTACTCTGAGGAAGCAAGTCTTATGAAAACATTGGATGATAGATTTAAATACTTGCTTTTTTCACTTTTTGTAGAGGACATCCAATACAGGGTCATAAGATCAGTTTGATCAGAGTAATAAAAAGAACAACTTCAAGTTCAGATGAATATAGCATGATTTAGAAGTGACCTCGAGTTGTCAAAGGCTTAATCTGAGTCTGAAAGAAAAAGATTAAGTGACAATTCTAAAAGCTTTTATTACAGAAAGAGTCTGACCGATCATTCTGTGATGATAGTATTCCATGATTTCAGAGCTTAGAATGTCATGACACTGAATCACAAGTACCTGTCTTGGGAAGTGATTTAAGACATGAAGATTTGATTAAGTTGTATAAAGGATTTTTCTATCCCAATGAACTTTCATTATGTTTTAACCATTGAAGTATGATACTCTCATCATATTCTTATTTCATTCATTTGATTTGGTCCGTGATATTTTAAACACATGAATATAATCACAATATTCGACATCATTTTAATTGCTTTCTTTACTATGTTTACAGTTTTAAGCATTTACATTTCAGCAGTATTCTTTAGTAATCATCATTACAACATCCTTAAACCAAGAGTAGAGACAGATTCTAGAGCTAATAATTCTATTAAAACACTTCTATCGTGTAACTCTCTATTGAACGATCCCGACAATAAAAATAAATATTGCAGCTTGATACCGTGCGCTTTCGGTAGGAAAAACTAGGCAAGCTTTTTAACAGCCCTATAGGAGTTATAGTGTAAAGGCTGTCGGGGGGCATTGCAGCGGGGTTTTACCTCAAAGCTTCATTGTATATCTGTGGTATCTTGGATTTTGTTGTCTTAAGGCATGTAAATCCGTACTGTAAGTACCTGTCTGTTAAAGGGAACATGGTATAGGAAGCATGAGAGTTAGCTATCTGAAAGGATTATCCCAAGCTAAGATCTGCGTAACAAAATGGAAGTTTAACTGAGTTTCATCTAAATCTTGTCCAATTTTTATTATTTTCTTCCTGTCCCTTCTGTCTCATTTTAAATCTGCTTTCTTAGAATAATTTTAACCGCTTTCTTAGAATAATTTTATTGCTTTCTTAGATTAAATTTAATTCTCTTTGTAGAATAACTTTATCTGCTTTATTTTAATTGCTTTCATAGCTTAGTTTAAATTCTGTCAAGTAGATCATAATCAAACACAAACTTGAATCGAGTAACCGAGTGGAAAATCTTAGTAAACGACGTGGGCCCTGCTTCCATCGCACATCCTCCAGTGAACGATCCGGTACTTACTATAAATACTGCAATTTTTGACTCCGTACGCTTTCGGGGCACAGTTTCTTAACACGAGTAATAAAAACGTGACAACCTATATATATATCCCTAATCCCAACTCCGCCTTCATAATTTGGTTTCATTAAATAAAATTGAAAACCGGGACTATTGTTTTTCAGAAAATACTCATATAGTGGGAACTTGTCAAAAGTTTCATTGCCGGGGATTTTCCTCGCGCCGTTTGAACTCAAAGTTTCCCCTCATGAGTAATAAAAAGTGAAATATATCCTTAAACCCCTTCCCATGAATCATAACTCTTTTCATTTAATAAATTCAAACCTGTGATAATTTAGAAAATACTCGTGTGACGAAATTTGTCGAAAGTTTCACCATCTTCTTATGGAGTCTCTCAATCAAACCCTCAAAGTGAGTCTTCCTAGCCGCCCCAGATACAATGGGAAAACCAAGATATCGCCCAATATCCGTGGTGAATTCAATATTTAGAATGGTAGAGAAGGTTTGCACCATCTGAGAAGAGACATGAACCGATGCAAGGCCAACAGATTTCTGAGTGTTCACCTTCAGTCCTGCTTGACCAGCAAAGTAATTTAGAACATTATCAAGGCAATGAATGCTATCAAAAGAAGCCTCAGAAAAAAGCAAGAGATCGTCCGCGAACATTAAGTGTGAGATGGGCGTCACACCACGGATAAAAAAATAATATATAAAAAATATAAAATATTTGTCTTATTTATAAGAATAAAAAATATAATATTAATATATTTTTGTTTATTTTTATTTTATATAAATTTTAAAATACATTAAATATATCAAAATTGATATAATATGTATTTAATAAAAAAAATATATATAGTAAGAGTGATCTCTATTTGTAGAGAATTAAAAATTATAAAATTTGGTATATTTTAAAATTTTATTTATTTATTTATATAAAAGATATAATAATTTTATTATACAAAAATTTTAAAAAAATTACTTGAAAGAAAGAGACCAAGTAGTCTCAAGGTCTCAAGTGGCCAACCACCCCAATCTAACCACCATACATTTTTTCTTTTTGTTTTTAAATAAAAGCTGATGTGGCGGTTGGGTCTCCCATGATGGGATCATGGATAGAGATAGTCTAAGGAGAAGGGATGCGCAGAAGTTAGAAAGAAGAGAAAAAAAATACCAATCTAAACCCGTGTTCAACCCTGGTATTAAATTATACTCTGTATTAAAAAATACATGTACATATCCCAAAAAACTGCTAAATATGGGTATGTATGTATTATTTGTATGTATAAAATTAATGCAATACTGCCTAATACATCCCAATACATCAAACCAAACATGCCCTACAAGAAAAATTTTGTATATCGATCGCAATTAGTGACCGCACCTTTGCGGTTGGAAATCGCAACCACAATAGCAACCTCGTCGAAGACCTCGAAAGTTAGTGACCGCATTCTACGACCACATAAGAAGTCGCGAATATGGCGACCACAATTTTACAATCGCCGTTGGCGACCTCGTTAGCAACCGCAAATGCGGTCGCTAAACTAATTTTATTTAATTTCTATTTAATTTTAGTTTTATTATCAATTTATTTAATATTTTATTTTCAATTTTGTCAATGGTGTAATTAATAAATTTTCGTTAATAATTTATTTGGTAATTTTATTTTATTATATTTTTTGAATAATTTTATTATTTTATTTAATTATTTCTGTTTCAGTTTTTTTAATTTAATTAGTGATTTAAGTAATTGTAATTTAAGTTTAATTTAATTATTGAAATTTAATATTATTTATTACATGATCAGTTTTTTTATTTGTAGCTAAGTATATAACACAATTATACTCCCTCCGTTTTTTTAAAATTGTAACATTCCTGCGTTTCACGTTATCCAATGCGCATTTTTAACGCTTAATATCTCAAATTGTGTAAAAGTAAAAATTATAAAAATTTGATATTCTAAAACTATACGATTAGACGAATCTAACAAGATCCCACTTGACTATGTTTTATCTTGTATAACTGTGTTAAAAATTTGAATCAAAGTTAGTCAGTGAATAGTAACAACTATGCAAATGTTACAACTATATAAAAACGGAGGAAGTATTATATATATATAGCATACCATTAAATGACATAAAATGAATTGTAGTCAAGTGGTACGCGCGCGAGAATTGTGCGTCCAGATACGGGTTCGATCTTTGCTAGCAAATTTACAAAGTTGGGGAGTAACTATATAAAGGATACGTGCGCAATTTAACTTGTTGTGTAGACAGTAGCCAAAGTGGTTAATGAATGGACGCGGGTGATGGTAATGAGAAGGGTTCGAGCCCTCTTGAGTATATTTTTCCTCTTATTTTGGACCATGCATTTGTTGGTCGCGAAAACCAAAAAATCTTGTAGTGAAAATATAAAGCTAGTCACAAACAAAGGTATTTCTGGCTTACAAAAATTGGATATGGCACAATTGAGAACAATATGCTCTAAACCTTTTTTTTTTTTTTTTGCGTAGCCGAAGCCAGAGAAGAAAAGGGAGAAAAAACAAACTAAAAAAGTTCAAGCAAGAAGCCAAAAAAGGAAATAAAGTCAGAAACTACAGTCGGGGAAACCAAACACTCGGTTGCATTCGCCGTTAGACCCCAATCGCTAACTCTTTTAGATAACGGGCTTGGGAAATAAAGTAACAAAATAAAGACCCCTTTATCTAAATCTCCCAAAATCAAAATAAAGTAACAAAATAAAGACCCCTTTATCTAAATCTCCCAAAATCAAAGTCTGGTGCCAACATAGGCGGACCTATGAAGGGGCTCAGGGTGCCCAGGCCCCACTATTATTTTTAATTTTTATTTATATATATTTATCTATTTCATAATTATTCTTTTTCTTTAACAATCAAGTAAATTCATAAATTATTTTCAAATTATCTTTAATCTCCTAAAAATTTAATTGTAAAGTTCTCTATGGTCAATTATGAAAATTATCGACTAATCAACTATTTAATTACTTTCAATAACTGTCTTCTATTATTAAATAGATTATAAAAATGTTGCTCTTATAATATCTTAAAATATAACTACAAAATTTCAATTTCTCTGTAACATATACACTATAATAACCAACAGCAGTTGGCTTGAGTGGATGGGGGCTCTAGTCGCTTAAGCAAGGTCTCGGGTTCGAGCCTTGTATATGCAAAAAACTGCTTTGGGAGAGGCGCCCTTAATTGCCCTTGCAGATCCTCGAGGGATTAGTCTTGGGTCCAATGTGGCCTATGGATACCCTGGTATTTACCTAAAAAAACATATACACTATAATAAAAATATATATATATTAAAACACAATATATTTTTTTTTATATTTTTAATTTAGTCGTGAACCCAAAATATGGTCCATATGACAAAAGAATTTAACACATATATACTTCTTTAAAAATCTATATAAACTTTAAAAATTTTGAGACAGAATTAGTGGAACAGATAAAGTTTTGTAGGAGTATTTCACTTTAGCATATATCAAGAATGATGGCAACATGAAAGTGATGACTTATGATGAAACCATCAACTAGCACAAGACACTGCGAGCATGCACTACAAAAATTTTCTATTCTAGCGGCCGAATTTTTTTTGTAAAATTTGGTCGCTAAAGAGGTCAGCAACCGAATTTGCAATAAAAATTCGTTAGCTACCACAGTTTTAGCGACTGAAACTCGTTAGCTACCAAATCCACAATTTTTTTTAGTAGTGACGCTCCGACTATAATCATATTATGTTCTCTCATAAGTAGAATTTAAATTTTTAATGGGATGGTTATTGTCACCAATAGTGCATAGCCATCATGGCTATAATCATATTATGTCCTCTCATAAGTAGAATTTAAATTTTTACTGGGATGGTTATTGTCACCAATAGTGCATAGCCATCATTAAGTAGTAGTTATAACTTTAAGAATAAATCAATAAATTAAATAAAAAAAGAAATCATCAGGTTTGGGATTTTTTGGTTTGAGCAATTGATGTGTGTGCTCATCACAAAATTGGCTCACTATGTATGTCTTCTCCCCCATGTTGTACCTGTCAAATCATAATGAAATGACAAAATCAGCACTGGTTGTAGCCATCATTCATAACATCGCATTCATCATTTCAACATACTCTCTCATGATGGTTGGTGTACAACCATCATTTATAACATCGCATTCATCACTTCTCGCACTCTGCCATCACTTAGAGGTATCCATAAATCACTCGCTAATGGTTGCGCTTATTCTGTTTTTCCGAATTTGAGTTCAAAATTCGATTTCTACGATTTGAGATCAGAGTTCGGTGTTTGGTTTCATTTTGCTAATGGTTGCACTTATTTTGTTTTCTAGGATTTTATGTATTGAATTTGGTTGATTTTATGATTTTCCTTGTGTTTTCTTGTGTGTGAGAAATGAATTTTTCATCTTTTTGATTGATAGCATTTGATCTCAAAAATACCTGTGTGATTTTTTTATTTATGGAAGGTAATTTTAGTGGTGGTTTGAAGGAGGCTCTTACCTTTAATTGAATGCTTATGGTTTTTGTTCACTTATTCAGTTTCAAAACTTTTGAAACTGGAATGTTGATATCATGGGAAAGAAGAAAGTGTGCTCATTTACATAAATGTAGGTAGGTTTTAAAATTAATTACAGATTCGTAGCCCGAAATATGCCACTCTTACCTTCATGTATTGATCCAAAAGGATGTTTGTAGGCTTTATATCCCTGTGGTAGGATTAGCTAACACGTTCGCTATGTCTAGAATCACGCATTTTTCTCTGAGACCTGGTCATGAGCGTATTCCCAATTTTAGATTGAGGAAACAAAATTTTGTTTAGATTCCAATTCAGCATGTGGTCATCGATACACAGGCATGTCCAATAACATTCTCACCTTTGGGTAGATGTTAAAGAAGGTTGGGGGTCGAACTCCATCTTCAACAATCCATGGTGGGTGGTGTGGTTCACATATTGGGGGAGTTGAGCCTGACAGTCCCTGTGAGTAGGGTGTTAACGCGATGTATTGATCACACACAATTGCAGAAATATAAGAACACAATTGTTTGTTGACCCGGTTCGGACCTCCTGTCCTACATCCGGGGGATTCCAATCCAGGCGAAGATTACTCAACAATGAACAAGAACAGACACAAGACTCGAGACCAATCCTGTTAACTCGATCTAGAAGCTGAAACTCTCCCCCTCAACTTCTAATCTCCCTAACTAGAATTACAGAGACAATCTTGTTGTTCCTTCAACCTGTTGACGACCCTGAACAAGAATCCTTTAAGCTATATCAAGAAGACTCCCTCTCCTTGATCTACAACTCGATCTAAACGATATACACTGAATTACAACACAATTCTATCAAGAACAAAAACTCTCAAAACATCTCAACACGAAGAACAAGTTTTTGACTCTTGAAGTATATCTTCTAAAACAAAAACTAAGCTCTCTTGGTAGAATATTGAAGATAAAATCACTTGAAGTAAAGACTGACTCAAAGACTATTTATAAACTGAAAACGTCTTGGTCTTTGAGTCCCGGGTGCTGGTGAAGCTTTGATCTTTAAAACCATAACTGCATTGTTGTTAGAGCGTTGCAAAGACACCCAAACAATTCTGCATGAAATGTTAGTGCCAACAATCTCCCCCTCATTTCATGAAGAGGTTGATTCATCACAAACAGGTCTCAAACCAGTATCATGAATAGCAATTCAGAATACCAACCTAACAACAATGGTTAAAAGATCAAGTACAACAAATGTAATTAACAGATAAGAGTAACACCAGCAAGACAATATCACAAAATAAAAAGATCGATCAAATAAGTTCATGCAAATCTAGTCCATCAGCAAAATAAACCACAATCATCAGCAAGAAAATAACCAAGCATCAGCATCCAAGAGTATCAAAACAGTAACCAACAGAAGTAACATATTAGTTACAGACCCAAATCAAAAATCAAATTCAGTTTAGAGTGTACCCCCCTCAAAGTGTTGTCATCATCACCCAAAAACCACAGTCAGTCAGAACATATTGAGACCATACTCCCCCTTGATGAATCAGATCTCCTCATCATCCTCCTCTCCAGTGGGTGGAGGATCAAATGAGCCAGGAAGAAGCTTCAACATATTGTTGTTCTGCTTCCGGATGCGGAGACCAGCATTGATGACATTCGAAACCTCCTCATTCTGTCGAAGAATGATGGTCTTAAGATGATTAACCAAGGCTGCACCAGACAGAGCAGGACCGAGGAGAATGTCATTGTGCAGATTGCGAAGATCAGTGGTGGGAGTGTTCTGCTTGATAGGAATTCTTTCTTCCTTTGGAACCTTGATTCCATTCTTCCTTAGGAATCGGGTGATCAAGGCAGGGTAAGAGAGGAGGTCATTCTTTCCAATTGAACCGCGAGTGTAACCTAGCATCTTAGAAAGCACAGAGAGACCAAAATTTGTCATGTTAAGATATTTTTCAATACAAAACATGAGTTTACCCATATGAGATGACACTTGACTGGCATTGGTTGTTGGAAGAATGTTGGAACTACACAGACGAAACAGACAATTGAACTTGAGAGTAAGCTGCTGAACCCGGAGTTGATTCCGTCCAAAGGCAACACTCTTTGTGTTCGAAATCTCGTAGGCCACTTCAGCATTGGAGTTTGGCAAGTAACTCGTAACATCATCCAGATTGCTGTTAAGCTGAACCTTTACCAACGCATTAATCACCTGAGGAAAAATCTCTAGGATTTTGCCTCGCATGTAGATCTTCCCTCCAAATGGCGAATCAGTATGCATAACGTCTGGATGAAGATTGGCGTAGAATTCGCGAACCAATGCAGGAGAATAATCCTCGAGTTTCGTAGCCCAGTAGAAAAGCTTGCAGTCCTCCAAGTACTTTGTAAAGCCTAACTCCTTGTAGATGGGGTGAGTGAACTGCTCCTCTGGTATGAAATCTCGATTATTGAGCTCCTTGGCAAATTTTTGTGCCTCCTTGTCATAGAACTTGAAGTTTATTGCATCACGAACAGTCATAGGGGCAGCTTTCTTCGGTCGTTTCTGCGTTGTCTCGACTGCAGGTTGCTTGTCCTTCCTTTTGCGGGAACGAGTCACAGGGGTACTGGCAACTGGATGGTGTTCCGGAGTAACTTCTCTATCAAGTTCGTCGTCTCTCTGTTGTTCCTCTTCCTCAGCAACAACATCATCATGGTCAAAGAAATCTTCAGTATCTCCTTGAGGATGCTCCGTCGTGGTTCCATCATCCCACTCCATAGGAAATGTTTCCTTTTGTGGTGCTGGAAGGGCAGGTGCAGGGGGTGCAGGGAGAGCAGAAGAATCTTCAGTAGGTGGAAGACTCACAAGAGGAGTAGCCTCCGTCACAGTGTTGTCTGCATTTCCATCCATCGCCTCTCCTAATTCAGATGTTGAAGGAAGTGGAACATTTCCACTTAGCGCTTGAAGAACAGAGGTTACAATTTGAACCGGATCGATGGGAATTTCAGTGTTTGATGGAGCAGAAGATTCGGTATTTGGATCAGTTGAGGATTTGGGGGAACTTGAAGACGCCATTGAAAGAAAAATGAAGCTGCACGGCTGAGAAAGAAAAACAGAGAAGAAGCAGTGCAAAACAAAATGGGGGCAAGTGTATTTAAGAAGGAGAAATGAAACGTAAAACCACGTTCGCAGAGAGAAAACGGCGATGCAATAATGGAGGTTTCGGGCGACGTGAGCTGCAGGGAGTGAAGAGACGGTTACTGTAGTTACAGAGGTATGATGACACTGTGCAGACGTCGAATCAGAATCCTTGCGAATCAATTTACTACTTTGTCTTTATCCGTTTCTCCTTATGAATTGCTTGGGCCTGGAAATGTTAGTATACAGAAAAATAACAAACGGCCCAAAGCATAACAAAATTTAATTTGAATGAAAACTTAGGCCCAGAATTGTTCTAAGCCTATCAAACTTATCTCCCTCCATGGCTTTTGTTAGGATGTCAGCACGCTGCTCTGACGACCCTACATGTTGAATATCACAAATGTTATCTTCAACCAAATCCCTAATGAAATGATACCTGATATCAATATGTTTGCTCCTATTGTGAAGAACTGGATTCTTAGAAATGTTTATGGCACTTGTATTGTCACAGAGCACCACAAATTTCTCTTGATGCACTCCATAATCTGCCAAAGTTTGCTTCATCCACATAAGTTGAGAACAGCAACATGTAGCTGCTATGTATTCTGCTTCAGCTGTAGATAGAGCAACTATGTTCTGTTTCCTTGAGTACCAACTAACCAAATTGTTACCAAAATAGAAACAGCCTCCTGTTGTCGAACGCCTGTCATCACAACTGCCAGCCCAGTCTGAATCTGTATATCTTATAAGATCCAATGATGATCTTTTAGAATACCAAATCCCAAGTCCAATGGTTCCCTTGATATATCTCATAATTCTCTTAGCTGCTTTAAGATGTATCTCCTTGGGTTGAGCTTGAAATCTGGCACATACTCCTGTGCTGTATGAGATATCTGGTCTGGTTGCTGTTAGGTAGAGAAGACTACCAATCATGCTCCTGTAAAGCTTTTGATCAACATCACAACTAGAATCTGCTTTAGAAAGCTTCTCATGAATACCCTGTGGTGTTCTTGCTACTTTGCTCTCTTCTAAGTTGAACTTCTTTAGCATATTGGTTGCATACTTCTCCTGAGATAAGAAGATTCCATCTTTTTCTTGTTTAATCTGTAATCCAAGGAAGTAATGCAATTCTCCAAGCATGCTCATCTCAAATTCAGTCTTCATATCATGTATAAATCCATTTCTAAGTTCTTCTGAAGTAGATCCAAAAATGATATCATCAACATAGACTTGAACTACAATGATATGCTTATCTGTGTGTTTGATGAAAAAGGTCTTATCCACATTTCCTCTGGTATATCCGTGGTTAACCAGAAATTTTGACAGCCTTTCATACCAGGCACGAGGTGCCTGTTTAAGACCATATAGGGCTCCTTTCACTCTATAAACATAGTCTGGATGTTTATGATCTTCAAATCCAGCTGGTTGAGCTACATAAATTTCCTCCTTAATTTTCCCGTTCAGAAAAGCAGTCTTGATATCCATTTGGTATAATTTGAAATCTAGATAACAAGCAACAGACAGCAAAATCCTTACAGCTTCCATTCTGGTCACTGGTGCATAAGTCTCTCCATAGTCCAAACCTTCAATTTGTGTGTAGCCTTGTGCTACCAATCTAGCTTTATTTCTGACTATGTTTCCATGCTCATCTTTCTTGTTTCTGAAAATCCATTTGGTACCAATGATGTTGATGTTGTCAGGCGGTAATACTAACTCCCATACAGAGTTTCTTTCAAACTGTAGTAACTCATCCTGCATGGCAGCTATCCAATATTCATCTTTGAAAGCTTCAGATGCATTCTTTGGTTCCATCTTGGATATGAAGCAATTCATTTCAGCGAGTTGCTTGTAATCAACCTTCTTGTTTCTGGTCTGCCTTGGTGCATCCAATTCTCCAATGATATCAGTGTTAGAATGATGCTTCAAAGTTATTGGTCCTTTCCTCTTATCTACAACAGCAGTGTCAAGTGGTTGTTGCTCTTCCTCAGTATCAACCAAAGATTCTGATTCAGCTCCAGTTTCCACATCAGCTTCAAATGTTGGCTCATGTGTTTCCACAGATGGTGGATCAATTACAGGAAAATAATGCAGACCATCTTCATATTCAGATAATCCTTTAGCTAGAGAATCTTCAAATAGAACATTCACAGATTCTATAACTTTCTTACTATCAGTCAGGTAAACTCTGTAAGCTCTGGAGTTGTTAGCATAACCCAAAAACAACCCTTTTTCTGATCTGGCATCAAACTTCTTAAGTTGTTCCCTGTCTCTGTAAACATGACAAGGACAACCAAATGTATGAAAATATCTAACATTAGGAAGTTTATCATACCATATTTGATAAGGAGTGAAATTTGTCTTCGGCCTCAAAAGAACTCTGTTTGAAATATGGCATGCTGTGTTGACAGCTTCTGCCCAAAAAGTCTTTGATAGTGTGCTCCCATGAAGCATAGACCTTGCCATCTCCTGTAAGATTCTATTCGTCCTTTCTACAATCCCATTTTGTTGAGGAGTCTTTGGGGCAGAGAACTCTTGAGAAATTCCATGTTGCTTACAGAAATCAGTGAACTGTTGATTGTCAAACTCTCTCCCATGATCAGTTCTAATCCTTTTGATTTTTCCTTGTTTTTGATTCATGATCTTCAGGCTTGTGGACTCAAAATACTCAAAGGCTTCATCTTTTGATCTGAGAAAACAAACAAAAGTAAATCTAGAAAAATCATCAACTATCACAAGTACATACCTTTTGCCATTAAGGCTTTCAACTTCCATTGGACCCATCAAGTCCATGTGAATGAGTTCAAGGCAGTGATTTGTGGTAATTTCATCGACTCGTTTGTGTTGAGCTTTGGTTTGTTTCCCTTTAGAACAGCCTTCACAGACAATTTGAGAGTTGTTCTGTAGTTTTGGCAACCCTTTGACAGCTTCAGAAATGCTCAATTTGTAGAGAGTTTGATAATTCAAGTGTGCCATTCTCTTGTGCCATAGGCTTGTAAGATCTTCTTTCAAAATCAAAGCCCTGTCTATTGTTTCCTTTAGGACATAACAATTATTAGTAGACCTTTTCCCTGACATGATACACTTGTAATCTTTAAAGACATAGCAAGTATTCATATCAAATAGCACTAAGGAATTTTCATCACATAATTGACTTATGGAAATCAAATTGGTAGTTAAACCATCAACAAAGTAAACCTTAGAGAGATTAGAAAGAACTCCCTTTTCAATTTTACCATAACCAGTGATTTTGCTTTTGGCACCATCTCCATACATCACCTCTCCACAATCTTGTTCTGTGAAGTTTTGTAGTATATTTTTGGTTCCAGACATATGCCTAGAGCATCCAGAATCAAAATACCACAAAGTGTTCTTTTGATGTGCCTGCAAAGATACAACAACAAGACCAAGTGACTGTTGATTAGAATGTATAGGTATCCAGGCCTTACGAATCTGGATCTTCTTTTGTAGTTCTAACGTTGGCCAGACAACAGGTCTTCCATTTAAGAGATCTCGAACAATCCTTAAACAAGTGTCTGCTTGATGACCAGGTAGACCACAATATATACAATCCCTTAAGTCTTGAGGTGCAATATTAACTTGAATTGGCACATTTCTATAAGTAGCAGCATTGCTTGACTGTTCACCAAGATATCCTCCACTAACAAAGTTTCTCTTGGTTGATTTGAATTTCTTTGCTTTACCTTTCTTCTTGTATCCTATACCTGAAAGATCACCAGGTCTTTTGCACATAGAAAGAACTGAATCCAATTTATTTTTACCTTTTACCGTTTGAGAGAGTTCATTGCATTTAGCTTGAAGTTGAAGATTTTCTGTGGCCAAACATGTCTTTGCATCAGAAAGTTTGGAGCATTCATCTTGAAGTTCCTCTACTTTGAGCTTGGTTAGCTTTAATTCCTTCTGAATTTTGATCTTCTCAGCAGATAGAATGTCATAGGAAATTCCGAGGTCAGTCAGTTGAGCTAACAACTTCTTATTTTCATTGAATGCAGTATCATACTCGAACTTTAACTCCTCATATGCATCGGCCAGCTTTGAGTAAATTTGATTGATGTCACCTGTACTCATAGAAATATCTTCATCAGAGGAATAATCTATTGAATTTGATATACCTGCTTGAGGGCTGCAATCACGAATAGTCAGTGCTACTACATCTTCTGAATCACTCTGTTGTTCATCCGTTTCCTGAACATCGGATTCACCGTCACTGAGAGTAACCTGATATGCTTTCCTTTCTTTCCTATTGGCAGTAGGACATTCCTTTTTGAGATGTCCTTTTCCTCCACACTCATAGCATATAATAGAAGAGAATTTGTCAAATTTCTCAGGTTCTTTGGGTTTCCTGACATTACTGCCTTTGCCTTCGAGCTTCTTAGATCCTTTGAGCTGTTGTTTGTCAGATGTTGAAACACCATGTGAACTGGATTTCTGAGGCTTGCCTTTCTGTAACTGTCTTGCTCTCTTTTCTTGAAGAAATTTGGCCATCCTTCTAGTGATCAAGGATAACTCTTCATCCAAATCATCATCTAATTCCTCAAGCTTTTCAGCCTTTAGAGCAATACTCTTCGATTTTCCTTTGCTTCTTGATTCCAGATGATTCATTTCATAATTTTGCAAATTGCCAACCAACTCTTCCAAAGTCATGGTGTTGGTCTTCTCACTCTCTTCAAGAACTGAGATCTTTCCAGAATACTTAGGAGAAACCGTACGTAGCATCTTGCGAACCAGTTTTTGTTCATCAAAATGCATTCCAAGCTCTATGCATTGATTAACCACATTTTGAAATCTCTCAAAATATGTTGAAATATTTTCATCATCCGTCATCTCCAACCTGTCATATAAAGATTCAACACGATGTAATCGAGTTAGTTTAACATCGGCAGAACCTTCAAACCTGACTTCAAGAAATCTCCACATCTCATGGGCATTTTTACAATTCTTGATCATTCTGTGATGTGCCTCTTCCATGGCTCCGCTGATCGCGTTCATAGCTGCGTAATTCCCTTGTTTTGCTGCTCTTTCTGCTACAGTTAATTCGGCCTTCCTAGCAAGTCGTGTAATCGGTGCAGCAGGTGGTACAGCCGTTGTTGTGGCAGCAGTGGTAGTGGTAGTGTCCGTTGAAGTGGATGTGGTCGTCGTTGCAGTGACAACCACAGGGGTTTCAGTCCTTGTTGGTGGTTCCCATGCTTCTTCAACTGCATCCCATACATCTTCTCCAAGAGCTCTGAGATAGCACTCCATTCTTGACTTCCAGTAACTAAAATTGTTTCCATCGAAGATCGGTGGACGAAGATGCGAAATTTCCCTACTCATGTTGAATCTTGAATCTTCCAGTAAACGTTTGAAGATTGGCTCTGATACCAATTGACAGTCCCTGTGAGTAGGGTGTTAACGCGATGTATTGATCACACACAATTGCAGAAATATAAGAACACAATTGTTTGTTGACCCGGTTCGGACCTCCTGTCCTACATCCGGGGGATTCCAATCCAGGCGAAGATTACTCAACAATGAACAAGAACAGACACAAAACTCGAGACCAATCCTGTTAACTCGATCTAGAAGCTGAAACTCTCCCCCTCAACTTCTAATCTCCCTAACTAGAATTACAGAGACAATCTTGTTGTTCCTTCAACCTGTTGACGACCCTGAACAAGAATCCTTTAAGCTATATCAAGAAGACTCCCTCTCCTTGATCTACAACTCGATCTAAACGATATACACTGAATTACAACACAATTCTATCAAGAACAAAAACTCTCAAAACATCTCAACACGAAGAACAAGTTTTTGACTCTTGAAGTATATCTTCTAAAACAAAAACTAAGCTCTCTTGGTAGAATATTGAAGATAAAATCACTTGAAGTAAAGACTGACTCAAAGACTATTTATAAACTGAAAACGTCTTGGTCTTTGAGTCCCGGGTGCTGGTGAAGCTTTGATCTTTAAAACCATAACTGCATTGTTGTTAGAGCGTTGCAAAGACACCCAAATAATTCTGCATGAAATGTTAGTGCCAACAGAGCCTAACATCCTTACATTGGGGTGGATGTTAAAAGGAAATTAAGAGGCATAACCCCATCCCCAACAACCCATGGTGGGGCGTTGTGATTCACACATGGGAGGAGTAGGAGTGCATGATCTGCAAGTCTAATGCAGGGTAGGATTGTTATATACTTTCCCTTCTTTAGAAATACTCCTTAGATGAAGAACAATGTTATGTACCTTTAGGCTAATATTGTGTGTGTACTATCATGCATTACTTCTTAGGTGAATACCAGAGTATCCCCAGGCCTCATTGGACCCAAGACTAATCCCTCGAGGATCTGCAAAGGCAATTAAGGGCGCCTCTCCCAAAGCAATTTTTTGCATACACAAGGCTCGAACCCGAGACCTTGCTTAAGTGACTAGAACCCCATTCACTCAAGTCAACTGCTATTGGTACTATCACGCATTACTTCAATGCCCATCATGGATGCCAATATGTCATAATCGACTGACTCAAAATATATAAGAAATTGAATAAATCAATATGGTAATTTTGAGGTGGTAAATGAGTAATTAGGCTACATGTATTCGTACATAAATCAATATGATAATTTCCATGTAATGATGAATGAATACCCCTGCTTGCCTCATCCTCCATATTTACCCAGGCAAATTGTGGTAATATGTGTATTATATGTAATATATGCATTCCTAGTCCAACACCATGGGGAATGGGCAGTTGCAAATCTCTCATACAGCTTGAAAGATCCATCCACCTTCATTCTTGGTCATCTCCGATGGTGGCGAAAGAAAATGGGGAGAATTTGTAGCCCTCTCCTGCATAGAACTTGCCCTGAAATTCAACCCAATGAAGACGAAGAGCATGCAGGAATGCGCTAAGAGTTTCCATCACCAATAGTACACCAACTGTTGCTGATATGAATACGATTATGCCAATGATAAGAATAAATATATTCTGGTACCTGCAGCGCCAGAAGTGTGCACAGATTGTTAAATGATATTACCGCGCTGAACCAAGATACACTGCAAAAGAAGAGGAAGGGCCCTTACCCCCAGGCGAGAAGAAGGACCTTCTCGTAAAATACAGTAGATAACTCCGAGTGCGCAAGACTGCACAAAACAAAAGGGGGGGAAAGCATCATTAGGTGAAGCGCAATCGCATTGTTCCATCAGTTGATATATGGTTGATCAGCAATTTGGACAACTGTGAATTGTGAAAACTGCTTGGGTATATGCTAAGATACAAAGATTGTCCTAGTCTACATGAATATATGAGTTTGAAGCTCGTGTATACATATGTACCTGAGGGCCCAAAGACGAAGGTATGAAGCAGTGTTTGAAACTGCTCCAAGAACAAACTCTATGGTATGTATAAGCTGATGCACAAAAACTTCACTGAACTCAAAATCCTCATGCCCGTGTGAATCATTGCTTACTTCTAATTCAAAAGAATTGTCATCAGCATTGTTAAGTGGTGCATAGGATCGGCCATGATGTCTCTGAAAAAGTATTTGGAGTTATTAAGACAACAAAGAAAGAACACTGAAGAACAATTAGATTACAAAATGATGCGAGCATACTTCTTCATGTTGTTTCTTTTGGAGAAATGGCTTTGGGAACAGCATCCATGGTACAGACACGAGTGCCGCCAAAAGCAAGAAAATCTGTGAGGAAACGTAACTAAATCATTAGTAATTGGAATCCTGCCAAGGATAATATTGCCATGTTTGGTATAATTCAAAATAATACAAAACCTGGAGGAACTTCTGGCCTGGAAAAAGCTGATTTTCACCCAGGTCATCAGTTGGGCTCAGGAACATGTATATCATTACATGGTAAAGATCGGCTTGAGAACCAGTACACCACTTCACGATAATAAGGAGTGAAAGGTATCCAAACAAGCTATTCAAAAATATCAACTGAGGAACAAATTGGTACCTGCGAGCACATTTAATGCCAGTAAAACATATCAGTTTTGAATCTAGTCGTAACAAATGTACACGAACTAATATAAAAACTATAACATATAATTATACCCAAATGCAATTGGTTATTTACTTATTCTAAAATATGCATTAACGGCTAGGCTACTATTAAGAATGTGCTTTATGGTAAAGCAACAAAGAATTAGTGTTACATTGATGAAGACTTCGCAAAAAAAAAAATGAAGAAGAAGAAAGAAAGAAACCTTCAAATAAATGGTTAAACCTACCAGACATCCAAATCACTTCGAAAATATTTGGCATTATAGTAACTAAGGATGATTCCAAGATTCATCTGGGCAACACCCAAGAGAATTGACATCTTCATCTTCAAAGAATTTAGGAATGGCAATTCGCTACGAGTACCACGCCATTTGGGGTCTACACCAAATGGATATGTGTCTCGTACTTTTGTTAAGCCCACTGTGAAAGCATCCCTGAAAATGACATAAGAGCCGGAAAATTCTTGAAAACCAGAAGCACAGGGAAAGAACTTGTAGATGTTAAATGCAAATTACATCCTACCTGCATGATGGATCACGACAACTGTAAGCAGAGCGTCCAAATAGTTCAAAAGGCACTGAGAAGAATTCATTATAGATGAGTCCGGTGTATATAGAGAACAAGGCCATCAGCATTATGACATAGCGACCGCCAAATGCCATCTCCATGATATCTCCAAGCTTCTATTATTGGCAAAATGCAGATGAATACACTTAGTAGCTTTCAAACAGTTCATCTAACACAAACAGGCAACATAAATAGCATCATGAAGCCATGTACATTTCATATTAATGAGATACACAAAATGAAGTATGCTTTACAATCCTTAAGTGGCTGACGAATCTTTTCAGACAAGTGTGTTTGCATACAGAACTTCAGGAAAATTAGCTTACATAAATATTGCATGTCAAGTTATGGAAATGTAAAACTCAAGAGTGCATATACCTCCACCTAAAACCTATATTTCTAATTTGTATAACTGAGGAACTAACTTACTCAAAATGGAGAGAAACGGAAACAAGAATACCCAAAATGAGGCAGACACGGTTGCAACAGCAAAAGCAAAAGAACCAGACAAAAATGGGAAGAAGCAGAGTGGCAAATGCATGGATGCAAAGTGACATATACATAAGGATGTATAGGGCTTAAACGCAGGACCCATGGCTCTGCAGTAAGCAAGTCATCTAAAAGCTCAAGGCTCAATTATCAAGTAATTGTGGACTCCAAGAAATATATAAAACAGGAGAAAACTTCTAAAGTCGATTTCATTTTAGATCAACATCATTATTACCTGCCTGGATAGTTTCTTCTCCTGAAGAATGAAATATAACGTAGCAAGAAACAGGCATATTCCATGCCCCCAATCACCAAACATCACTGCAAATAAGAATGGAAAGGTGACAATAGTATAAACACCAGGATTCGCTTCCCGATACTTGGCAACCCTGTTATAATGATAATTAATTCTATTATCAGAACATTGAAAACCATCAAACTATCAATGAAATGACATAATATAGGAAGCGAAGCAAGCAATTTGACAGGAATCTTTTAGACTCATCAATGAAAAAGAAATATCAGGTAATAAAAGCTATGTCATGTAAAGTATGGCAAAAGAAAATGTCTCATATAATCAGCATGTTTATTATTCGGCATACTCATAGAGTGTACAATCAAAAAAACAAGTACACGATATTTTTCTTGTCCATCTCTAACCAGGGAAAGACCTATAAAAACTTGGACAACTATAAAAAAAAGAGAAGGAAAAAAAAAAACGGCGCCTAAACATTTAAGAGATGCTCCCTCTATCCCAGGCAATTAGAGACATTTTCTCTGGGCACGTGAATTAAGGTGTGGTAGATTAGTACATTTGAAGTGATTATAAATTAGGAATTAATTTGATGTGATGGTAGTAAGTTTGAAATTTTAATTATATTATATATTGATGTGGTGTGACGGTTATGATTTGAGATTTAATGAGGAGAGTGAGTTTGGAATTTTAAAAATTTATTTATTGATGTGATGTGATGATTGTGAGTTGAGATTTGTTGAGGAGATAGAGTTAATAGGTTTGAGTTTGTTGTGGTGGGTTTAAAATTTGTAATTATTACCATTTATGGAAATATACAAGTGGAGTGGAACAAAGAGAGTGTTATTTATAATTGGCCACTAGGACAACCCACATCTACTTTATGGACACTATATTCAAATACTCCCTCCGTCCCATCTAATATGTCCTGGAAAAGAGAATTAAGGTGAAGTTGATTAGTGAGTACATGATGAGCTCCACAGAATGTTTAGAAGGGAAACATATTTCTAACTTTAGAAAGAGAACATATATGGTGGGACATCAAAAAATAGTAAGTAAGACACTTTAGTTGGGACAGAGGGAGTATTTGAAAATAGGCCATTACAAACTTGATGTATCGTCAAATTAGGATATATGGCTGGACCCAACACACTACATGTAGTGCATATGTTGTCTCCCCACTAGCCAGAAAATGGGCTTAATTCAGCCATTTTGCCTAATCTGACGACCTTTTTAAAGTTCGTATGTTTAGTCTCCTTCAATCAGAACTAGGTCTTTCTAATGGCCGATTTTAGTTAATATGTCTGCATACAAATGAGAACATTTATTTGATTGAATTTGTCATTGTCAGTGGGATGCAATCTTTATAGTCAACCAAGCATCGCGGGATGAAGGCCTGGATTATCAGGACAATCTGACATAAAGAACCATGCTTTGAGTATCAAAATTTTGGTGTATCTGGCAGCAGACTATATAAAGTGATTAAAAGGAAATAGTATTCAATGGAAAATAATACAGTGAAAAGAATATATTAAAAAAAATTAGTCGAAAATTTTAGGTTCAAATATAACAAGAAAATAACCAATGATAATGTCTTTTTCCTCAACATTATCAATTTAAACCAAACACAATCATTTCCCTCGACATTCTCTTTTCCTCTTTAAAATCTTTGAAATGTAGTTGAAAGAAATTATTGGAGAAAGAAATTAGATCTCTAAAAAATTTCCCAAAAAGACTATATAAAACACTACATAGGTTTCATATTATGAAGCGTCAGTAATAAACAAGTTCAGGCACTCACCCATATGCATCAACAATTTCCTGGAAAGCAGAAGTAAACTTGTTGGTGCAGAAGTAAGTGGGTGGTTGTTCCTTGGTTTGCAGAACATGGAATATTACTCCAATCGATGAATTGCAATCCACAGTAGCTCGGTTCAGTATATTCTGGATCTGCAGACACAAAATTAGCAGCCTAAAATTTGAGAGATAAAAACTTACTGAGTTGCCATTGGGGAAATTACATAGCCGAAAATAAAATAAGTACCTGATTTTTAGCAAAAACAGGACACCAACCTTCTCCCACAAGGCATTTTTTAGTAACATCAAAGCTCAGCATGTTAAGAACATGACAAATTGATTTTTCTTTCTTCACCTTCAAAGTTCAAAACGAATAGCATTGAGATGTCATTTTTATCTAAGAATGCATCAATGCCTCTCATCCCACCCTGTGTGTGCGTGCAGATGTACTTGCATATGATATTGTGTGTATTGTGCACAAAGTTCCAGCCTTTGTGATGATGGAGGACTGGGACATTCAGGAGGAAGTATAAGAAACAGCTTTAACTTGAGAAACTGTAATCACTTACCAGAAGGTTCCACTGTTCAAATTCATGACCAATGCTCTGCAGCAGATTGGCTCTCTGGAACAGTCCAATATCTATTGTATTCTTCACTTCTGAAAGTCTTGCAGATACCTATGAAGAGTAACAGTTGTTTCACAAACTCCTGGTGGAAAAAAAAATATAGTGCAATAAATCTTTATAGAAGAATATAATGGTAACTATTCTTTTCATAGCAGAGTTTCCAAATTACTAGTAAACATATATACTAAAAAATATACACACACACACACACACACGTATACATATATAATGCACAATATGTACCTCTGCTATTATTTCATTTTGTTTGCTAATTTCATCTGTGAAGGGATATCGATTTGCTCCAAAGGCATCACATATCTTCATAATTTTGCTCTTTATTCTTTCTCCAGAATGAAATACCACAAATACATTTTTCTCCACCTGAAAGTCACCATCCATCATTCCACATCTTCAAAAGAAAGCATCCTCAAACAGATTATCCAAGAAAAAACACTATTGAAATAATAAAGAAAAGAAAACCATTCGTGTCACCCCTTTTTAGTAATCTGTAAACTAATTAGGATTAGGCATAGGTTATGCTAATCTTTCCAAGACATGGGTGACACAAAAACTTGTATGACTATGAATAAAACATGCAATAGTACAGAACATCAAGGACCAGGTAATTCCATGAATCACAAAAAAAGCACAGGCTGCTAAGTATATTGTGAATTACCTTATCTCCTGAAACTGGATCAATGACGGGCTCTTCCACAGCCAGTTGTTTCTGGAACACATTTCCCCTTGTAGTACGGAACAAAATTCTCTCAAATGCCAGGGATTTTTCCCTTGGAACTAGTCCACAAACAAAACCCAACTTTACTTGTTTCAATGGATCACTTGAAGTATCCTATGCATCAATTAAACCACAAAAATAAAAATAAATACAAATAAATAAAATAAATAAATTTTGCTGAAATCTGAGTGAAATCACAAGAGTACCTGCTCAAGTAACAGGGGGCTGTCAATTGATCTGTCACCAAACAAATGGTCTTCAACTTCACTATGCTGAGCTGCAGCACTACCCTCAGCTGAATGAAATATTTGACTAGCCTGAATGTCATAAATTTATAATGGTATAATTACTTCAAATTGTAAAGGTGTCAATATTATGGTCAAAACTTACAAGCAAAATTTTCATAGAAAAATCAAATGCAATTTTATGTAGGATAATAAGCTCCACCAAACACCCTTTAAGGGTCTGTTCTACATGTAGCGTTTGGAAGCTTTAGATTTTATATCAAAATAATAGCCTCGTTCTTTAAACTAGCTTTTAAAGGCTATAGCTGCGAAATAAAGCTCTATAATTTGTAATAGAAGCTACCTTATGCTCAGACTATTCCAGCCCAATTACTATTTTAACCTAAATTAACCGCCCACTAATCCAATAAATCTGCCCAATTATATATGAAATGAATATTTATCCTTTATGTCATTTTATTATTTTTATGAAAGCTATAACTACCTCTACTAAACACCTATTTATAAAATTGAAGCATAAAATTGAAAGCTTCAGCTCTAGCTCTCTACATGTCCAACCCGCGGCTACATCTCTGCGTGCAAAACAAATCCTAAGTAAGATATTTGATTATATGTATATCATTTCCTACATAGGATTTTAGAGTTATGGTAGGAACGTGGTAATTATGAGGAGAAGACTAAAAGAGAAGCATACTATTTCATTATTTGGATTGCTTGTTGAAAAACTATTTTGTTTGGTGAAAAGTGTTTAGATTAAAGATATGCAAAAGTACTTCTGATTGTTTGATATTATTTTTAAAAAAAAGGCATATCATGTGATATACTCCCTCCTTCCCGTTAATAGTCCTTTTTGGTCCCAATCCATTTATCTCATTCAGTTTTTATGTAATAGTTAATACATTGATCCCAAACTCACTAGCATCACATCAATCAATCAATAAATAAATAAATAAATTAAATCCTTCATCAACAATAAATTCAGACTCACAACCATTAATAAATAAATTAATGAAAATTTCAAACCCACTACCACACATCATTTAAATTCTAATTTACCCTTCACTTTAAACACTAATCTACCCTACTTTTAATTCTATTTAACCGCATGCAAGAAAATACCGTGACCAAAAGAAACATGACATAAATAGCGGGATAGAGGGAGTTTTGTTTAATATGTATATTTCCTATTTCTAAAGTTATTTTCTTATGAATTTTTAAAAAGTGATGAAATACATTTAAAATATTGGTGAAATTTTATTTATTACTTGGAAATCATTATATAATTATTTATTGCATTTACACACATGCTTCTACTTTTGCTTTTCCTGCGAGCAACTAGCATCCTCTTCATTGGTTATGTTAAGAGCAACATTTTTTCTTTTGGGCCTGCTTTTACTTCTAACCAAAAACCTATCCAAACATGTATTATCTTGCAAAAGCAATTTTTTAACTCTATCTAAAAGCCTATCCAAACATGTCTTGCAAAAGCACTTTCTTAATCAAAAGCCAAAAATAGGCCGCAGAAACGACCCTTAACTAAATCCTAATAGTAGTATATGTTACTTTATTTCCTTGAAAGTTGAAACAAGTAACTAAATCCTATATTTACTACTATCTTCAACACAATTTTGACAAAATAAGAGAAAATCTGCTCCAATCTCTTAGGACTTATTGGATTGTTTGGGAGTCAGCGGATGTGCTAGTGGATACCAGTGTGAACATATTATATCTATAGTATAGATTAAATCCACTATTTATTACTATCTTGGATAGTGTTGAAGAAATATATATAGAAGACCATAACAAGATCTTTCTTTTTAAGGTAAGATTTATCGATAAGAGCCAAATGGCAAAATTGTGGGGGTGGAACAGAGCTTAGGTAGATGCGCCCAGAAAAAGAACAAAGTAGCCGACATACAACAAGCAGGCTAACTAAAGTCAGTCCATGAAAGCATGACAGATAAATGACAGTGAATCCAAACATTAAGCTTCATGCAAGAGCTCTCCACAAGAGAAACAGCAATGATGATTTGCAAAGGAGAGAGGGTGCAAAGCCTTTTGAATCTGAGTAAAACAATGAATGTGATAATGAAGCAACTTCTGTTTTTGGCCAAAAAATGGACCAAGGAGGGGAAAACAGCATAGAATGGAAAAAGAAGCTGGAGCAGGCTTGGGTTCACAGCGTAGGAGGTTGAGTGCATTGAAAATGGAGATAGCATGAGATCAAATTGGAATCTTAGAATTACATAAAAGCCCCACCTGTTAGAATCATCTAAATTTGGGTAATGATTTGCATTATAAGATTTATTTGAAGTTCAGTTATATTCATTTGATGTAATTTCAAGTGTAGAGGATTCTTAAAATTTAATTATTTTTCTATCTGCACAAATTATGATATCGTGCACCAAAATTACAAGTCTTAATTATGTTTTTCCTGTTTTCCCCACTCTTTTATGAGTCTCTGTCTGAATGGAAATACAAGATTTGGGAAAAGCCATTGAACCCTGAATTTCATCCTTCTTTTTCAATTTAAAGAATGAGTTTTTGAGCATACATAATTAATTTTTTTAAGCATATTTTTAAACCTATTTATGAATTTGATTGCATTTTTAAAAGTTATTTTCTATAATTTAAAAAGTCAGGTTGTTGAAAATGTGATAATTATCTAAATTAAAGACTCAGGTTTGAATAAATTCCATTCAACAACTAATCCTAATTGTCAAGATTCTATATTTTCCAACTAACACACATGAAAAGGATAAACATCAGCGATCATTCAACATAAATGGACAACCACCTTGCCAATTAATTTGTTTTGTAAGCAATTTTAGATCAACAGGCACCAGCACCATTACCTTTTGCAGAACAAGCTTATATTCTAGGAGCTCATTGTAGGACCGCAGCAACTTTTCACTATTTGAATTCATCTCTAGCAGCTCAGTTTCATATTCTCCAAGTTTTACCTGATCCATGTCCATATGGAATCCAAGACACTCTTAATTAATAAGGCCATCAGCATTGTTAAAAAAACAAACAAACAAATAAAACAAAAACCAAAACAGTCAAACAATACAAAACACAAAACTGTCAAAACAGAGAAAACAACTGCAAGATCTACAAAGATAAGCCTTCAAGTGTTCAAATTAAGACTAACCTCTAAATCATCCAATCTGATATTACTGCTCACTGAAGACCTTGATGAAGGTAGGAAGCCAGCCTTTGTCATTTGGTCCTTTAAAAATCGTAGTTTGCGTGCCATCTCCCCACACCGTTTGATCTGCAGACATTCTCAAGAATATCATTATAGTGCATACGCAAATTCATTAAAAGTACAACTGAAGGTGGATGTTAAATTAGAAGGTAGCATTTCTTAATAACAAATTAGCTTGAGTTTGAAAAACTATTAATATTGTTATTACTCAGTAATCAGTATTTCAAGGCAAATTATTGTCTTATCACAGCATGGATCTTAGGAAACACTACATTATCAGTACAATACAAAGTAGTGTCCTTTCCACCTATTTCAAGTGAGAACTGAGAACTGAGAATAGTAGAACACTATATACGATCAGTGATTGGAGAAACTATTCTAAGCTACAGAATACAGTACCTATGAGTAAAGAGAAGGAAAGCTGTCACATTGTCAAATTTCCCCATGCAAATTGAATGATGCTAAAACAACTGAAGAACGGAGTAAAATCTAGATAGGCATATTGCAGTCTATGTATGACGATATAGAATTTCAAACACTGAAAAACTTGATTGCACAATGACGAAGCAAGTCAACAAACCTGAGTGGCATACGTCCGTTGGAAAGGGCTTTTATCTGCATTGAGCTGGAACACAAGGAAAGTAAAGTAGTAAACAAAGAGACGAGCAATGCTTTAAAATTACTTGTAACATCTTGACACTGAAAACAACCAATAGTCAAGCATTCCACATCTGTTCCCCCATTAACAAGTTTGACATGGACCAATTACTCTTACATTTTGGAATTTCGTAAAGATAAAATTGACACCAAAATCCATACATAGCCGATTCAGAAGAAGAAAACAGTAAAAATAGATCATTTCTACAGCGTACACAATATGTCCCCATGTATACTTAATTTATAGATAAAATCATAAAATCCAACAAAGTAACATTTCAATGCGACGTCAGTGGGCAGGTGCAAAATAAGATCCGTAAATCATAAACAAGTGTAGGTACAGGCTATCGACTTACGTCTTTGAATTGGAATAGAGCGAGATCGCCGAGGTAGGAAACGGCACGATGAGCGGATTCTATCGGGATAATTAACTGCACGAGCTGCATAGGCTCTGATCGGAGCAGATCCATCTCCGGCGCAGACATTGCGAAGCAAAAGCAACAGAGCAAATTCACATATGCTGAAGGCGATGCGATGCGCGAGTTAACTTGTGATTTGGCCGACAAGAATTCCAAAATTTGGGCGACGGGAGGTGGCCGGACAGGTTCGCCTAGATGCAAATCAAAATTTGACTGGAATTGTAGTTGACTTGAATATGAAGCGACAGTCGACTGCTCAGCGATGCCACCACCTTGTTTGCCGCGTTCGACTTTTTACTTTAAAGCGTCGGTTGGCAGACAACAGGCAACTGGCAAGTGGCAGTGGCACCCACCCCTGTCCCAGCAACCACTTACATTCCGGATCCGAACTTAAAATATGCGCGGAAAGTAAAATTTATATTTTTTAAGGAAAATAGCATAATAATTTAAAAATTCAAATATTCTATTTTCTAAATTTAATTTGGTCATGTCTATTTCCGACCATATATTATTAAGAAAAAATGTGAGAAAAACGAAGATAAAAAAGAGACACCGTACCATAAAAATGTAAAGTAAAATTTCCCAGAAGTGAATATGGTGTTGTTGACTACACCTGCAGAATGGTTGTAGAATCTTTTATGTGATGCGCGCGGTGATTTATGTGATGTTTAGATAATGGGTGATGGATTGCACAATTATGTCATGATTAAGTAATGGCAACACAATAATGCTCTCAAACATCACAAAAATTATACTTCTGTTGTGACCATCAAAATATTGGGCCAGAAGAGAAGAATTGAGTCAAAATATTGGGCCGGTAGAGAAGAATTGAGCCAAAAAGAGTCCAACAGGGGATGGGTGAGCAAGAAAAGAGGAAGTGCCCGGAAGAGTAAAAGTCTACAGACCGAAACGATCGGCCAGAAACAGCCGAAAGGGGAGACCCAGAATCGGCTCATGGAGGCAGCATGGACCAATCCACCCCAAAATTTCCTTTATGCATGTTCAATTCTGTTATCTTTTATTGCTTTCTTTACAGCTTTCCTTTACAAGCTTTCCTAGATTCTAGCTTAGTTGTTAGCGGTTATTTCTCCAAATCAACCGTTGTTTCTTAACAACTAGTAGTTTGGTAGTCCTTTTCCGGTTAATCAGCCGTTGTTTCTTAACAACTGGTAGATTTTCCATTGTATTCAACTTCGCCATTGCAATTTAGTGAAATCAGTCAAGTTTGGGCGCATTACTATAATCTTGGACCCACAATCGGTTTGATCCTTTTCCGATAGCCTCCCTTGAGGAGAAAAAGGTCCTTGGCCAGCACCGGCGGCCAAACAGTGGCACGCCCAGTGGGACAAATATTCACAATGGCAACTGATCCACATGCAACTCCGGTAGTCAACATGACGGTGAGAACCGATTTGCCGCCAATTCATGAAGAGCGTACAACAAAATCCAGGGGATTTTCCTCCAGGATTCGCAGGACCTTCGGATTTTAATGCTCAGGAGTTTCCACATGATGATTTAACCCCGAGGTTTCGCGATCACGTTCAATTCATGGTGGAAGCGGCGGTTACAAATTCAGTTCGGCAAATAGAAGGGAATACACTGGCAGCAATGCCGGCGATGTTTAGAGCCGAACTAGCGAGGAATATTATCCGTTTGGAGCACAGAATGCACAAGCGACTCAAAATCCACCTCCAGTTATTCCGAATCCACCGCCTGTGGTTCAAAATCCTCATAACTACCAACAGAAGGCCTATCGGCCGCTAGGAGGGCAGGGACCACGGCCTTTCGTCCCGCCTCAACCAAGGTACGAGCAGCAGCAGTATCAGCCACCTCAACTAGTGGTGCAACCGCCTGCTTCAGTGGTACAACAATAGTATCCACCGTTGCAACAGAATCAGCCACAGCTGGTTGATAGAGAACTCATAGCGGAGATCATTCGTAGTCAATTTGGAAACTCATCGGTCAGGAGAATCGACCGATGTACAGGAAACCTTATCCTGATTATATAGAAGAACAATATCCATTACCAAGAGGAGTTAAGGTACGTGATTTGAATACGTTCTCAGGGGAAGTCGGCCGATCGACGATTGAACACATCGGCCGATTTACAGCTCAGTGTACCAGGATAGCGCAGAATGACTTTCATAAGTTAATTTTGTTTAGCTTGTCGCTTTCTGGTCTAGAGTTCGAATGCTATATTAATTTGCCTCCAGGATCGGTTAACACTTGGGCCGAAATGGAGCGTTTATTTCATGACCGTTTCTATAACACTAGCCCTGAGATGTCAGTGGTAGATTTGACCTCAACCAAGCAGAAGGCAGGAGAAACAGTTAATGAGTTCATGGAGAGGTTTTATGCAGTCAAAGCTCAAATGAAGACGATACTACCAGAGCATGAATATATTCAGATTTTGAAGCAGAACCTGAAGTTTGCTATCAAGGACAGATTAATGGTTACAAGACCAAGAATTGTGGCCGAATTAATGGCCGAAGCAATAAGGATGGAGGCTTATGATGATATACCTGCCTTAGCCGAAGTTGTAAGGGCTGAGTTGGTAATAAAGAAGCCTATGACTTGTCCAACTCTTCGGCCAGTAAGAGGGAAGGAAGAGGGAGGTGAAGTTAGAGATGAATCTCAACGGTTTTATTCTTTTGATATTTCACAGATGGATGAGATTTTTTATTATTGCTTGAAGAATGAACTTTTTGAGTTTAAGGGGAATCACCCGCAGCCGACAAAGGAACAGATGGAAGCTGGTTGGTGTAGATTTCATGCATCTGCCACTCATACAACGGCGGTGTGTGGTCATTTTAGAAAAATGATCCAGAAGCATGTTGATGATGGGAAGTTGAAATTCTCGGATAGATTAATGGCAATTGATAAGAATCCGTTTCCGGTTGCTAATATGGTGATGGTACACCCTGATCAAAAAGAAGTCTGCCCATGATCGGCTAGGGGATCAACCATCAACTAGCAACAGATCTGTACACGATCGGTTGGGAAAGCAGCTATCGGATCAGAAGAAGTCAGGAGTATGGAAACGATTGGGTTCGCCTCAGAAGGGGAAATAGAAGGTGTCGGATGTTTTTGATCGGCTAGGTGATTATGAGGTCAGTGAATGGATCAAACAATCAGAAAGATGAGAGAAGTCGGAATTGAAAGAAGAAAAGGAGAAGCCAACTTTAAAGATAATCACTGATGGTTGGGATTCGGAGATGAAGTTAACATTCAACAAAAGGAATGGAAAGACTGTAATACAGATTACAGTCCCTGAAGAAGCTGTATCTCTGATGATGAAGAAATTTAGAAGACCACCAGCTAATACTCAGGTTGGTCAATGGGTGCAAAACTCTCCAAATCAGAGGCACTTCGGTCATAGCCGACTTGAAGCCTCGGCTTGGAGGGCAAGTGATGAGATTGATCCAAAGGGGAAGGGATCATATCGTACTTTCAAAAGAAGAATGCAGCGGTTGAAAGCAGCCATGGCATATGAGGAAGAGTAGATGATGCATATAGAAGAAGATTTCCCGAATGACTGCTCTTCGTCTGAGGGAAGAATTTTAGATAAGGTGTTTTCGGCTCGTCTTAAGTCAGCTGAATATAGGAAAGAAAGAACTTATGAGCCGAAAAATAATGAAAATCGGCTAAAATATAAAACAGAATTTCGGCCAAAACAAAAGGAGCTTCAGGCCGACAATGATGCAGGAAAGATTGAAGAAGAATGGAAGCCTAGACCAGTTCGAATGAGGGAATGGAAGCCTAAAACGTCCATTGTCCCAAATAATGAGACTTCTTCAATTGGACAGTTCAAGTTCGACTTTGGGTCTAGTGCTAACATAGTAGGCACGACCACAGCGAGCAATGAAGAATATTGGTCCGATACCGAACCAGCTTTGGTGTTTTGTCAGAAAGAAGGCGAGTATTTAGGCAAAGAAGAGCCCGTAGTGGACTTCTGTTTCGCTAAGATGGAAGCGCTTCGGCCAGAGGCCGAAGGTGAGAAGATCATTGAAGAAGGATATAATGCCTTCGTCCCAGATGCTCGGCCAAGTACCATCTTACCTCCAACTACAAAGATGTCTCAGCATGTGAGGCTTCTTTATGTTAAAGGCTGGGTAAACGGGAGGCCATTGAGGAGAATGTTCGTTGATGGTGGAGCAACTGTTAACATCATGCCATTGTCTACTCTGGCTAAGATCGGCCGATCTAAGAAAGACTTGTTGCCCACAAGAATGAAAGTATTAAGCTTTGTAGGAGCACAGACTGCGGCCGAAGGATGTATTCTAGTGGATGTTACAGTCGGAACGATTTCAATTCCGACTATGTTCTTTGTAGTGGATGCTAAGGTCCCGTATGCGGCCTTATTCGGCCGATGATGGATACATACAGCTAGGTGTTTGCCATCAATGCTTCATCAGAAGATATGGTTCTGGGAGAACGATGGCACAGTGCAAGAAGTAGACGGTGATCAACCTCCATTTCCTGTCAGCTCAGCCGGACGAATCGATGCGGTACTATACGAGGAGCCCATACAACCGTTTCTCGCGGTGGTAGGGGATCGATACCCAGAGGTTGTCGAATGCGACTGGATAGATTTTGGATTTGAAGTCAGATATCAGGCCGACTTATGGCCAGAATTAGAAGAGGGTAAATAATGGACGAAAGCACCAAAGAAACAATCGAGTTCGAATCGGCCGAACTCGAGTCTACGAATGAGAAGGCAAAATGGAGTGAACTCATGGACGCTATCCCGAAGCAGACGCCGAATTTCAGAGCCCAAGATCCTCTGAAGATGGTCAATGTTGGTACAAACGAGCATCCAAAGGAGATTTCAATTAGTGCAAATCTAGATCAACACATGATCAACAGATTCAGAGAAGTACTAATTGAGTTCAAAGATTATTTTGCATGGGATTATACGGAAATGCCTGGATTAGAAAGATCAATTGTGGAGCACAAGCTACCTATCAAGGAAGGATTTAGGCCGCATAAACAGCCGGGCAGGAGGGCAGCACCTGAAATTGTCCCAAAAATCAAGGAAGAAATAGAGAAATTGTTAGCGGCTAGATTTGTTAGGCCAGCTAAGTATGTAGAGTGGTTATCAAACATTGTACCTGTAATAAAAAAGAATGGGAAGTTAAGGGTTTGTATTGATTTCAGAAATCTCAATATAGCCACTCCCAAAGACGAATATATAATGCCTATTGTTGATTTGTTAATTGATTCGGCCGCAAAGCAAGGAATGTTATCTTTTATGGATGGTTATTCTGGATACAATCAAATCTTTATGGCCGAAGAAGATATACACAAAACTGCATTTAGATGCCCTGGAGCTATTGGGATTTATGAATGGGTGGTAATGCCATTCGGCTTGAAGAATGCCGGGTGATACATATCAAAGGGGCATGAATTATGTCTTTCATGACCTAATAGGAGACTGTGTGGAAGTCTATATTGATGATGTTATGGTCCGATCCAAAGATATGGAGAGCAATTTGGCCGATTTAAAAAGAGTATTTGAAAGGATGAGGTTACACGGAGTTAAGATGAACCCAGCCAAGTGTGCTTTTGGAGTACAAGCAGGGAATTTCCTAGGGTTCTTGGTGCATAACAAAGGTATAGAAGCCGATGCAAATAAGACCAAGGCTATTCAGGAAGCTAGACCTCCTCATGATAGGAAGAGTCTACAGAAATTCCTAGGACAAATCGGTTTTCTAAGAAGATTCTTGGCTAATGCGGTCGGGAAAGGGAAACCATTAACCGATTTGCTAAGATTAAAAAAGGAAGACGAATTCAAGTGGAGAGACAACCAACAAAGAGCTTTTGAACAATCGAAACAAGCTCTAATCAGTCCGCCCGTGTTGGTCCCCCCTGTCCTCGGCCGTCCATTAAAACTATACATAGTTGCGGCCGAAGAGTCCATAGGAGCTTTATTGGCTCAAGAAGATGAAGAAGGAAACGATCGGGCGATTTACTACTTGAGCCGGATTCTTAAAGATGCAGAGCTTAGGTATTCGCCGATTCATAAGTTATATTTGAGTCTTTATCATGCATGCCAAAAGCTGGAATATTACATTTAGCCAAGGCAAGTAGTGGTAGTGGCTTCGGTTGATATAGTTAATATTATGATGAATGATCCAGTCAGCAGCCGAAGAATTAGTAAATGGGCCATGAGGTTAAATGCGTATGATTTAAAGTATCAACCACTAAAAGCTATGAAGGGACAAATCGTAGCTGACTTTCTGGCCGACCATCCAATGTCTTCAGTAACAGAGAGTATTGAAGAGGAGGCTCGGCCGAAAGGAGTTGATCAAGTAGGAACAGTATACCTGCATCCGTGGACAATGATGTTTGATGGGTCCAAAGCAGCCTCAGGGGTTGGAGCAGGTTTCACACTACATACACCGAAGGGCATGGTATACAGATACTATGTGTAATTGCCCAAGTATTACACTAACAACCAGGCAGAATATAAGGCATTGATCTCGGGGTTACGACAGTTGATAAAGGAAGGGGTCAAAGCCATAGTGATCAAGGGGGATTCTCAGGTGGTTATTCAATAATGAAACTTTTGACAATTTCCTACACGAGTATTTTCTAAATATATCAAGATTGAATTTATTAAATAAAAAGTGTTATGATTTATGGGAAAGGGTTTAAGGATATATTTCACTTTTTATTACTCATGTGGGAAACTTTGATTTCAAATGTCGCTGTGGAACTCCCCGGCATGAAACTTTTGACAATTTCCTGCCATGAAACTTTTGACAAGTTCCCACTATATGAGTGTTTTCTGAAAAATAATAATCCCGATTTTCAATTTTAATTAATGAAACCAATTTATGAAGATGGAGTTGGGATTAGGGATATATTTATAGGTTGTCACGTTTTTATTACTCGTGTTAAGAAACTGTGCCCCCGAAAGTGCACGGTGTCAAAAATTGCAGTAATTTATAGTAAGACCGGATCGTTCACTGGAGGATGTGCGATAGAAGCAGGGCCCGCGTCGTTTACTAATATTTTCCACTCGGTTACTCGATTCAAGTTTTGCAATGGTTTCTAACAACTACTTGACAATAATCAATTAAAGATTATTCTACAAAGCATGGTAAATTTAGTCTAAAAAGCAATTAAATCTATTGTAAGAAAGCAATAAGAATTATGCTAAGAAAGCAAGTAAAATTATTCTACGAAAGCAGACTTAAAATATGACAGAAGGGACAGGAGGGAAATAATAAAGATTGGACAAGAATTTAGATGAGACACAAGTAAACTTCCATTTTTATTACACAGATCTTTGGTTGGGATAATCCTTTCAGTTAGCTGACTCTCATGCTTCCTATACCATGTTCCCTTTGACAGACAGGTACTCACAGTAAGGATTTACATGCCTTAAGACAACAAAATTCAAGATACCACAGATATACAACTGCCCCCGCGCAGAGGTATGTTATTTATCCATGGTGGATAAGCAACACCTAACACATCATTAGTTGACATGCCAAGTACTCCTATCATGCCCCTTGTCACACCCAAAGTCCAAATTAATTCCCGAACTAATCCATAACTCTTAAACCTTACAACCGGCGGCCAACCTCTAATTCTCCCGAGTGACCTCTATGAAAGCATTTTAAAGAAAGCGGTAAGGAGAGCAGTAAAGAAAGCATTTAAAAACCTATCACTCGGAAGTCTTAAAAATCATCTCATTCCGTTAGTATAAAAGAGCCCATAGTCTTGGTGACCAGATGCAGATTTAGAACTTCCCAAACATCAGTGAGCCACAGGGCTTATAACATCTGGTTAGTTATAAGTTACAAGCATGAATGGAACAGACCTGTGAAAATCTATTCCGAATGTACTCACTCAAGACTCAATTTTAGGCTTTGGCGGAAGAAGATAGTAGTTGAAAGAATACTCAACCCTACCTTAGAAATTAACCAAGGCCTATAAGTTGTTCTTCTAATATTATTTATCACATCCTATCCGAATCCAAGTGGATACTGATTCGATGCAACACTTAATAAAAGATTTCCAACACATAGTAATTTTGAGAAACAAATAGATACTTGAAAATCATTCCCTAAACAAGTACTAAACTCTCAATTAAAACACAGATCCTTTCAGTCTAGGTGAGACCTAATCGCTGACTCTGCTTCTAAGTTCTCAAAATCAACCCCCAGTAGAATATGAGTAAGTCATAACTGTCGAATTTATCCCTTACTCAGATCCGGATTTTATAAAGTGATTTTTGTGGAAATTTATTATGCAACATCTGATTAAGATCAAGACTTCTATGTCCAAGGAGAAGGATCTCCAAAATATTATAGACCACAATATCTACATAATAATATCATGCATACATGTATATGAGAAGCAAAATAAATTACCCCAAAATATATGGTGGGGTTAGACAGAATTTGATACACAAAGATGGATTAGCCTGAGATGAGAAGAAATTGGCTAAAAAGAGTGCCAGAAATAATTAGGGTTATCCTGACTGCAAACATCTGCTATCCGGTTCCCAAGTATTCCAGATGGGATGATTTTTAGACAGTGGAATGCCTTAAGTGACAGTTGCCGCCGTCATCTTAGACTTCACTGTCGGTGAATTTGGATGAAAACCCACATGTTCTATTACTGCAATAATTATTAGATAACATTGGCATATATCATCTATCGTTACTACAGCTCTAGATTCAGGTTTGAAATTGAGATAAAGAAAAGAAAACTGTATCTAATTAGGAGTTGGCTGAGTGACTAATCGTTATCCCCGTGAAGGGACCTTTTCGCCGTAGCTAACCCAACCACTAATCAGATCATGCAAAATAACGAGTAATAATTAACACACAGAAGACGAGCTAATCGTTATCCCGGTGAAGGGACCTTTTCGCCAACATTGATCTGTGATGTTCCTTATTACCCATTCATACACACAATAAACAGAAAAGATAAAATTAACGAAATATTTTTGGTATTGTGTGGGTGTTAATCACACAATAATGGAAACACTAATGAACTGAGATGTGTAATGGATAAAATTCGATGTAGTGGGCCTAAGCCCATTACACCCATGCAACTTACACAACTCAGGAAGGTAAAATATTTTTGGAGTTTTAAAACAGAAGGAAGAAAGCAATTCAGTCTACTAGGTAAGGTGCAAAATAGCCCGAATTGAGGATGGATGAGGGTTGAAGTATTACTTACCCAATTCATCCTTGCAAAGATATTGAACATCATTTAATTCGAATTGTCGAAGCAATTCGGTCTAAACCGCTGGATAATTCGAATTGATGAAGTCATTCCCTTACTCAAATTTGGACAAGGCATTTACCCCAAAATGAGGGTGATTCTAATCGCCAAATCAATTCGGTCTAAACCGAATTGGCAATTCGAATTGGGTAGGACAAAGAAAATAAACTAAGGCATGAGGGGATGGGATGCATACAATATGGTGAACAAGGCTAATTCGGTCTATGGAAGTAATTCGGTCTAAACCGAATTCGCACAGACCGAATTGCTTGTACTCCATATGAGATCAATTTTTGCTATGTAATTCAGCCTCATGGGCAATTCGGTTTAGACCGAATTGCTTAGACCGAATTACATATAGATTTTTAAATAAGGCATTCAACAAACATTTTTGCCATGCACTTCCATTTTCATGGGCAATTCGAATTAGACCGAATTGCCTCAAATCGAATTGCATGTCATTTTCCACATAAGTATATTTTTGTGCTCACAAGTACAGGTTAGGTTTACACTGTGCGGTTTATGATGGATGAGATTTACCAAATCCTTTATTTCACATCAGTGTCACCTCACAGCCACACTAGTGAGCAATTTAAGGAAAATAGCATAGTGTCACCTCACAGCCACACTAGTGAGCAATTTGAGGAAGGTCAGCTTTTATACTTCTTCTCGAAACCCTAGGCCCATCAGGGTCCATCAACAGTGCCATGCATTTCTCACGTGCTCACAGCTTCAATTGGATGCAATTTGAATGTGATTCTGTAATACCCCAGATTTTTATCAACGTCCAAATGAATAAAATTTATTCCGATCAATGTCGAAATATCTCCGAGAAGAAGAAAATAATTTATCACAATAAATTATTGCTCGGGAATGAAACGCCGATAGGTTCAAAATTCAAAATGGAATAAAAGAGGGAAAGGAAGCCCGAAGACATTCCATGAATTGAGTCAAAATAATTGGAATTAAATTCAAGAAGGAAAATAATTCTAATTCCAAGAACCCGTGAAGTCGGAAGAAATTTAATTACACAAGTTATTGCACGGAAGTCAAAGGACGACGAATTAGAACCCGACGGACCAAAACCGACGGTCTTAGGATTTCAAGCATGAAACCGAATTGAGACGGAATAAATTTATGATGAGAAGCATAATCCGGAAATGACCCGGAAAAATCGAGCGCGAAAACGGGGAAGGATAGAAGTCCGAAAGAGAGGAGGAAAAGACCCGACGGATCGGATCGCACGGACCCGCCCGGACCGCAGTCCAGGCGAGTCTCGCGCGCTGGCCGGGCGGGGTTTGGCTAAAAGGCGCGCCAACCCCGCGTGGCCCTACAGGTTTTGGCAACTTGCGCGTTTTCGGCGATTTCTTACCATAATTCGACCTCCCGACTTTGGAAACCAGATTTTGGCCGAAGGGGGAAGCATTTAGGCGACCTAGGGCAGCCTCTCCACCATTTTCATCAGTCACCATTCACTCTCAAACTCTCTCAACTCTCTCCAAAGCCAAAACACTTTCCGGCGACTTCCCGACGACTTTCCGATCACTTCCCGACGACGAAAACCAACGGAGGAGGCGTTGAATACAAGATTCCTAGTATTCTAATCTGTGGTAAGTCGTTCGTAGATTTCTATTTAAGTTTTTGAACCCGAAAACTTGATCTAACAATTGGATTTCTTCGTCCGACTCGAAATCGTGGCCAAAGTCGGAAGCTTGACGTTGAGGAGATCCGTTCGTAGGATTTTGGACAAGCCAGCGACCTTAGGACGACCCAAAACTCTCTATCACTGTAAGTTGAGCCTTCCATATCAATACGGCTGATTTCGGGGCGTCCGGTATAGGCGTAATGTAACGAAACGTAAAAATCGAACTTAAAAACCCCATCTTGCGCAGTTTCTGTAATCGGCCTAAAACTCATATTTTGAGGATTCAATCCGAGAAACTCAAAACTAGACTTTTAATCCTAACACATAAATCTAGGTTGTGTAAAAATTTCAGACATTTTCGTTAACGTTTGCTATTTCAAATCTCGCCGAACATAAACTGTTTACTAGGACTTTTCGAAAAACCTGACAGTTTTCATATTCGAACTTGATGAGCATGTTTCTATAATTTCTAGTCCGATTTGAACTTTACAATCTAAATAAAAGTTGTAGATAATCATGTCTAGTATATGTGGTTAAAATTTCAGAATTTTTGAAGTCCATTTGATATGTTAAAACGTCGAAATTTTGAACTGTGTTATACCCGAGTTCGGACAGATTTCTGATTGCATAGTAAAATCGATTTTTGACATGTTTCCTCAACTTATTTCGAAAAAGTTTAAAACACGAAAGTTGTTCGTTAGGGTATTTTGCATAAAGTATGAAGATTTCAGATTTTTCGGACTTAAAACGGATTTTGAAATTGAAAAGGTGCAAACTGTGACGCCAAGATACTTTTAAATCGAAGGATTTTGAAATTTCGAAACGAACGATCAAAGATTTGAAATACGATACATCTACACTTTTGAAAAACCCCGATACACTAAATCTAAATGATACATGAGATACTTGGTGGAGGGTGAGTGCTCTGCAGGGTGCCCCTCTAGCCTTTCTCTTCGGGCCTATAATGGACGAGAGAATTTGATGAAATATTACGCCAATCGGCGGGAGATACATGGCCTACTCTCTCGGGTTGTCCGTATGGATTTCTCGAGGCTCCGGAGTGTTACTGGGTATGGCAGATACGGCTGCGGCCGCCGGATCACCGGCTATACAAGATACTTACGACACGGCTGCGGCCGCCGGATCACCGGCTATACAAAACACTGAGAAATGGTTACGTAACGGGGAAATAAAAGAATTAATGTTTTTAAGTATTTATTTATTTTTGCATGTCTTTAAATTATGCATTTAAATTATGTCTTTAAATTTCATATCATGACTAAGTTGTTATTGTGGATTAGATATATGTTTAAGTACACAATTAAAATTATTACTTCCTTTAAATTTTGTGAATGCATGTTAGGAGTGAAATTTTAAATTATCTAATTAAATCCCTTTATTGCTACGTTAGGATCGACTTACTCAGTATTTTATATACTGATAAAATTGTTGTTTTCTCTTTTCTTTCAGAGTACGGAGATAATGCATAGCATGTGCATTGGGGGATGGATTTATTAAACATTGTTTATTTGCTTTTTACGATACTTGCATAACGGGCATGTAAATCCCGAGTTTTGGCCATGTCGGCCCACTTTACATTTTTCCGCTGCGATACATTATTACTACTATATGCGTGGATGGTACTTATTATTTTTACATAGATTCCGGACTTGTTTTTAAATCTTTTTGCAATACCTATAGCCTTGCATATCTTTGGCAAGCTCGGAGAATCCGTGTCTTGCTAGAGAGATGTGGCGGTGACATCCCGGCCTGGGTTATCAAATCCGGGGTGTTACAAGTTGGTATCAGAGCCCGGACTATTTTTAAAACTAGTATTATTATTTTTAAACTATTACGAGTATTATTTTAAACTAGTATTATGTTTAAAAATCCATTATTATTTTAAAACTAACATTTTTGAGCCCAAAATTTTTTTTCTAAGCCCAAACCTTTTGAGCCCAAAATTTATTTTTCCTAGCCCAAATCTTTAGCCCAATATTTAATTACTATGTTGGCCCAATTATTTTGGCCCAATACCCTTGTTTTTACTAAAGCCAAATAATTTATTCTTTTGGCCAATATAGTGGCTCAAATCTTTTACCCTTATTCTTTTAAAACATATCCATGGAACAAATTTATTTTTAAAACCCATGGATAAATAAATGCATGCATTAAATTTTTATTGGGGGGGGGATTACATATGCATATGCATACATAAATATCTGTACTAACCTCTTATGTGAATCATATGTGATACCTAAACTTCTCACTCCAGTGTTCGACATGACCTTGAGACTTGGCTTAGAAGCGTTAAATTGAGACTAACTTTGCCTTAGTCCTAGATCTTGATCACTTAGAAACTCACCTTCGCGTGCTTAATAACAGAAAATGGCACCTAGGAGAAAGCCGAGGAAAGTAAGTCCAAACGGCACTGACACTGACCTCCCAAGCGCACCTAACAACAATGAGATTCCTCCGAACATAGGAAATCGAGCGCCTCATCTTCCCAACAACATGGATAAACGTTTAAGGATGGTAGAAGAAGTACTCGTAGTATTAGGAAACGCCGAGGTGCATAGGGCACAAGCGGCAATACCTCCGCCAGTAGCTCGAGACAACTATCTAGCTTTGGTAAATCCTTATCAACCGCCACACTATGATGGGGAGGAAGATCCCGCCAAACTAGGGGAGTGGATCCGTACGTTCGATAGACTCTTAAACGCTATCAAATGCCCTAATGAGGAAAAGATACATGTAGCGACTTACTACTTAGGAGGTGAAGCCGATGAGTGGTGGCAAAACCTCCAGAGGAAATTAGTGGAACACGAGAAAGCCTACACTTGGGAAGAGTTTAAGGAAGCTCTAAGGGAGAGGTTCTACCCATTAAGCACCAAAGCGATGAAGTACGAGGAATTCATTAACCTAAGGCAAGGCGCACAGACAGTGCAAGAGTACTACACCAAATTCAAGGAGCTAGTACGATTTGCTACGAGGCTAGTACCAACTGACTCCGACAAGGCTCAGAAATTTGAGATGGGGTTAAACCTGGCCATTAGGGAAGTAATCACGGGGGTACACTACTCTGACGCACAAGCTGTTTATGATCGTGCGGTAGCGGTTGCACGAGTTCAGAGACTGAAGCGGAAGGCGATAGATGAGTCTAGCCAAGGTCCCCAAGCACAAGACAAGAGAGGTAAGGACCGCGAAGCTGATAAAGACTCGGGTGGGAATAACCTTCGCAAAGGCCCAAATGGACCAGCCCAAGGCAACGATGGAGGCAATAATAGAAGGATTTTCACCCGTAAAGGCAACGTGCCCCGATGCCTAAGCTGTAACCAACCTCATCTGGTGAGGGGATGCCCTCAACCCGACACCTGCTTCCGATGTGGTCGACGTGGACATCGGATGAAAGAATGTCGAACCCAGATTAAGAATATAACCAAAAGAGATGACCTGGTCGTTGGACCTAACTAGCCACAAATAACCAAGGGGGACTCATGGGACGTTCAATGTGGTGAATAAAGCGGACATACCTGTGCTAGACAACGATACTCGAACCTTCGTGGGAATAATGTGTAGGCAGTTATGGGGACATAACTGTAATCTTAAGGGGGGGAGGATGTAATACCCAGTAAGAATGCATAAGCATTTATTTTTGAAACCCGAATATTTTGTATCCCAAATAAACAAATTCAAATTGTTTTGAACTACGTCATGGCTTGATCCCTTCACAGGGTACGTAGGCAACTTGGAAATTTCAATTCTGGGTTCAGTCAAACAATAATCAAACAACAAACAATCAACAATCGAACAATAATTCAATAACACAATATCGCAAAATAATAAAATAAACAAAAAGGACCCTAACTCTTAGCGCGAGAAAAGCCGAAACACAACTTCGAGGACGAAGTTGATTCTTAAGGGGGGTAGACTGTAATACCCCAGATTTTTATCAACGTCCAAAGGAATAAAATTTATTCCGATCAATGTCGAAATATCTCCGAGAAGAAGAAAATAATTTATCACAATAAATTATTGCTCGGGAATGAAACGCCGATAGGTTCAAAATTCAAAATGGAATAAAAGCGGGAAAGGAAGCCCGAAGACATTCCATGAATTGAGTCAAAATAATTGGAATTAAATTCAAGAAGGAAAATAATTCTAATTCCAAGAACCCGTGAAGTCGGAAGAAATTTAATTACACAAGTTATTGCACGGAAGTCAAAAGACGACGAATTAGAACCCGACGGACCAAAACCGACGGTCTTAGGATTTCAAGCATGAAACCGAATTGAGACGGAATAAATTTATGATGAGAAGCATAATCCGGAAATGACCCGGAAAAATCGAGCGCGAAAACGGGGAAGGATAGAAGTCCGAAAGAGAGGAGGAAAAGACCCGACGGATCGGATCGCACGGACCCGCCCGGACCGCAGTCCAGGCGAGTCTCGCGCGCTGGCCGGGCGGGGTTTGGCTAAAAGGTGCGCCAACCCCGCGTGGCCCTACAGGTTTTGGCAACTTGCGCGTTTTCTGCGATTTCTTACCATAATTCGACCTCCCGACTTTGGAAACCAGATTTTGGCCGAAGGGGGAAGCATTTAGGCGACCTAGGGCAGCCTCTCCACCATTTTCATCAGTCACCATTCACTCTCAAACTCTCTCAACTCTCTCCAAAGCCAAAACACTTTCCGGCGACTTCCCGACGACTTTCCGATCACTTCCCGGCGACGAAAACCAACGGAGGAGGCGTTGAATACAAGATTCCTAGTATTCTAATCTGTGGTAAGTCGTTCATAGATTTCTATTTAAGTTTTTGAACCCGAAAACTTGATCTAACAATTGGATTTCTTCGTCCGACTCGAAATCGTGGCCAAAGTCGGAAGCTTGACGTTGAGGAGATCCGTTCGTAGGATTTTGGACGAGCCAGCGACCTTAGGACGACCCAAAACTCTCTATCACTGTAAGTTGAGCCTTCCATATCAATACGGGTGATTTCGGGGCGTCCGGTATAGGCGTAATGTAACGAAACGTAAAAATCGAACTTAAAAACCCCATCTTGCGCAGTTTCTGTAATCGGCCTAAAACTCATATTTCGAGGATTCAATCCGAGAAACTCAAAACTAGACTTTTAATCCTAACACATAAATCTAGGTTGTGTAAAAATTTCAGACATTTTCATTAACGTTTGCTATTTCAAATCGCGCCGAACATAAACTGTTTACTAGGACTTTTCGAAAAACCTGACAGTTTTCATATTCGAACTTGATGAGCATATTTCTATAATTTTTAGTCCGATTTGATCTTTACAATCTAAATGAAAGTTGTAGATAATCATGTCTAGTATATGTGGTTAAAATTTCAGAATTTTTGAAGTCCATTTGATATGTTAAAACGTCGAAATTTTGAACTGTGTTATACCCGAGTTCGGACAGATTTCTGATTGCATAGTAAAATCGATTTTTGACATGTTTCCTCAACTTATTTCGAAAAAGTTAAAACACGAAAGTTGTTCGTTAGGGTATTTTGCATAAAGTGTGAAGATTTCAGTTTTTTCGGACTTAAAACGGATTTTTAAATTGAAAAGGCGCAAACTGTGACGCCAAGATACTTTTAAATCGAAGGATTTTGAAATTTCGAAACGAACGATCAAAGATTTGAAATACGATACATCTACACTTTTGAAAAACCCCGATACACTAAATCTAAACGATACATGAGATACTTGGTGAAGGGTGAGTGCTCTGCAGGGTGCCCCTCTAGCCTTTCTCTTCGGGCCTATAATGGACGAGAGAATTTGATGAAATATTACGCCAATCGGCGGGAGATACATGGCCTACTCTCTCGGGTTGTCCGTATGGATTTCTCGAGGCTCCGGAGTGTTACTGGGTATGGCAGATACGGCTGCGGCCGCCGGATCACCGGCTATACAAGATACTTACGACACGGCTGCGGCCGCCGGATCACCGGCTATATAAAACACTGAGAAATGGTTACGTAACGGGGAAATAAAAGAATTAATGTTTTTAAGTATTTATTTATTTTTGCATGTCTTTAAATTATGCATTTAAATTATGTCTTTAAATTTCATATCATGACTAAGTTGTTATTGTGGATTAGATATATGTTTAAGTACACAATTAAAATTATTACTTCCTTTAAATTTTGTGAATGCATGTTAGGAGTGAAATTTTAAATTATCTAATTAAATCCCTTTATTGCTACGTTAGGATCGACTTACTCAGTATTTTATATACTGATAAAATTGTTGTTTTCTCTTTTCTTTCAGAGTACGGAGATAATGCATAGCATGTGCATTGGGGGATGGATTTATTAAACATTGTTTATTTGCTTTTTACGATACTTGCATAACGGGCATGTAAATCCCGAGTTTTGGCCATGTCGGCCCACTTTACATTTTTCCGCTGCGATACATTATTACTACTATATGCGTGGATGGTATTTATTATTTTTACATAGATTCCGGACTTGTTTTTAAATCTTTTTGCAATACCTATAGCCTTGCATCTCTTTGGCAAGCTCGGAGAATCCGTGTCTTGCTAGAGAGATGTGGCGGTGACATCCCGGCCTGGGTTATCAAATCCGGGGTGTTACAGATTCGGTCTCCTCATGCAATTCGGTTTAGATCGAATTCATGCAATTCGAATTGCATGAGGTCTTCCTTCTTGATCTTGAGTTGGAATGTGGTATTCTTCCATCAATTCGGTCTAAGTGTAAGCCGAATTGGCCTTTTCGAATTGATGATGGCTCCTGTTTGGCTTCCTTGTTTTGAGGCAATTCGGTCTATACAATCAATTCGGCCTAGACCGAATTGCATAGATCGAATTCCTTCTTTTCTGTTCTGCTCAGGGTCTTCTTCTTTCCATAGTGCAATTCGGTCTAGGGGTCAATTCGGTTTAGACCGAATTGCCACAGACCGAATTGGTCATTCTGCTTCTCTTCTTCAACACTTGTCTATTTTTCTTCTTCTTTTCTTCAGCAATTCGGTCTAATAAGCAATTCGGTTTAGGCCGAATTGCGTATAGACCGAATTGATCTTCAACACTTAACCAAAATTTCAGTTTGTGGGATTTTCATTATGTAACACCCCGGTTTTGGTAACCCAGGCCGGGATGCCACCGCCACACCTCCCTAGCAAGACACGGTTTCTCCGAGCTCACTAAAGAGATGCAAGGCTATGGTTTTTTTTTTCAGGATTTAAAAATATTCAAACAGCCCATTCATATATAATTTAAAGATAATACATCAAAGTTGCAGCGGAATTTAAATATAGGGCCAACATGGCCAAAACACGGGTTAAACAGGCCCGTTCATGCAAGTCGTAATTAAATGCAGGGATTTAAAATAAAGATTTCCCCTAATGTTCCCATGTATGCATATGACGATGCATATTCTTCGTACTCTGTAAGAAAAAGGAGATATATGGTTTGGGTCAGCAAAAACGCGCTGAGTAAGTTAACACATAGCATGGGTTAGGGGTTTCAAAGCCTTTAATTAAATTTATTAAAAACATTTCAACAATATTTAATTTAGCCGGCAATCCGGCGGCCGCAGCCAATTTCATAAAATCTGAGCTTTTTTAATTTATTTCCCGTTACGCCATCATCTCAACAATATATCATTTAGCCGGTGATCCGGCGGCCGCAGCCAATATCAAAAGTATCATTTAGCCGGTGATCCGGCGGCCTCAGCCAATTTCAAAAGTATCATTTCTCAATATCTTTTGTTTCTTTTATAGTTCACCATTCACCAGGGCTCTTGTGACCGTAATCCTCATAATCAATATTTATAAATAACCATTCGCCAGGGCTCTTATGTCCACTGGCCGTTCGCTTGGGCTCTTATGTCCACAAGCCGTTTGGTCGACCATTCGCTAGGGCTCTTATGTCCACTAGCCGTTCGCTTGGGCTCTTATGTCCACAAGCCGTCTGGCCCATATTGATAATATCGAACTTGGTCACAAATCCCCAATGTTTCAAAAGAATTCTTTTAAAGAAAATGTTTTTATTTGGTGTAACGGGATTTTCAAAAGTATAGATATATCGTAATTCAACGTCTCGACCGTTTGTTTTGAATTTCAAAATCTCTTCGATTTAAAAATCATTTGGCGTCACAGTTTACGCCTTTTTGGTTTAAAAATCCATTTCTTAGGCGATTGATTTGAAATTTTCACAGTATCTCAAAAACATCCCAACGAACAACTTTCGTGTTTTAAGTTTTTCGGAAAAACGATGGGAAGCATGTCAAAAATCAAGTCTTCTACAGAATCAAAAAGCTGTCAGGATTCAGGTTTGACAACGTTAAAAGATTCGACTTTTTATCATATCAAATGGACTCCAAAAATTCTGAAATTTTACAGAGACATACTAGACTTGATTTCCAACAACTTTTGTTTAGATCACATAGATTGGTTCGGGCTAGAAATGATAGGAATAAGCTCCTCAAGATCGGTTATGAAATCTGTCATCCTTTGACAATTCTTAAAAACACAGAATATGTCCGATACGATTTGGGGTATCAAAACTTGATGAAAATCTTTGAAATTTTTACACAATATAGCTTAAGCTCTTAGGATCAAAATCTTAGTTTTGAGTTTTCAGGTTTGAACACTCGAAGTAATAGAAATATGCTCATCAAGTTTGATTATGAAATCTGTCAAGGTTCTTGACATCGGTTCTAACGCAGATCGGATCGGCTCGAGTTTGGAGGTTCAAATCTCAATGAAAATTTCTAAAAACTTACAGTAATATTCCAAACTCATAGATCTACAATTCTTATGTTCAACTCCAATCCTAGATCGGCCTAGATCCAAGGTCAAAATGGCTAATAAGATTGAGAGTGAAATCTGTCCAAGTTGTAAGATCCAGATTTAATACTCTTCGGTTTTGGGTTGGTTTCAGGTTTCAAAACATCATGAAAAATTCTAAAATTTTTACAGGAGCTAGACCAAAGTCTTAGCAACACTTTTCATGTTTTGAGTTTTCTTGTTTGAGCAGCTTTAGAGGTTCGAAAAATTCATACAAAAACGCTGCGTTGAGGGTTTCTCTTGTTGACAGATTTTTATTAATTTTCTTGAGTTGAATCTCTATGTTTGGTTGCATTTTAAGTCACCCAAAACCATAGTAAGGTTAACTTACAGTGGGGATGATGTCTAGGAAGTCACGGGGTCGTCCGGAATCCACGGGATGTCACGAACGAATCTCTTCCACCCGATTTATTCTTCCCTTGGCTCCGATTTGTGTTTGAATACGAAGATTCGTAAGTTAGGATGATGTTTATGATCTTAAAATCATAAGGAAACTTGAATAACATCTTACCAACAATCCAAAGCCTGCAATCCTTGATCTACACACTTCCTTGGTTGGATTTGGTTGCCGGAAATTCGCCGGAAAGTCCGCCGGAAGGGTGTTTGGCTTTGGGAGAGTTTTGGGAGAGTTTTGGATGAAACTTTGGGGTGTTGATGACTGAAATGGGGTGTTAGGGACACCTAATGACGTCCAAAATATGCCTCCCCCGTGATCAAGCAAGATTCCCGCGTTGGGGCCAAGGAATATGGCAAGAAAGTCGCCAAAACGCGACAAAACGCAGCTGCTGCTGCAATGGCGCGGTGTCGGCGCGCAGTTTAGCATAAAAGCGCGCGGAGGGCGCGCCAAACACGCCTGGACTTCGGTCCGGGCGGGGTCGTGCGATCCGTCGTGCTTTTCCTCCTCTCTTTCGGACTTCTGTCCTCCTACGTTTTCGGCCTCGATTTTTCGGGTCATTCTCGGGTCATAAATTCTTATCTTAAATTTATCTTGACTCAAATGGATTTCGTGTTTGAGATCTTAAGTCCGTTGGTCTCGGGTTCGTCGGCTTCCAATTCGTCGTCTTTTGATTCCCGTGCAATGACTTGTATCATTAAATTTCTTCCGACTTCACGGGCTCTTGGAATTAAAAATTCTTTTCCTTCATGAACTTAACTCCAATTATTTTTACTCAATTCATGGAATGTCTTCGGGCTTCCTTTCCCTCTTTTATTCCATTTTGAATTTAAATCTATCGGCGTTTCATTTCCGAGCAATAAATTATTGTGATAAATTATTTTCTTCTTCTCGGATATATTTCAACATTGATCGGAATAAATTTTATTCCTTTGGGCGTTGATAAAAATCCCGGGTATTACAGTCTACCCCCCTTAAGAATCAACTTCGTCCCCGAAGTTGCGCCCTCACTTTCTTTTGGGCTCAATTTAATGTTGGGGTATCTCCATCTACTTTCCTTAAGGATAAACGTCTTTCACAAGAAATTAATTCCATTCCTTTGAATGTGAATTAAATTTCTCGGGTGTTACATCCTCTCCCCCTTAGGAATCAACTTCGTCCTCGAAGTTGGGCGTTAGCTCCTTGCGAGCTCAGACATTGTTTGGTTGCGTGATTGTATTAATGTGTGTTGTTGTTTGTTATTATTTGACTGAACTCAGAATTGAAATTTCCAAGTTGCCTACGTACCCTGTGAAGGGATCAAGTCATTACGTAGTTCAAAAAGAATTTATTTGGGATACAAAATATTCGAGTTTTGAAATAAATGCTTATGCATTCTTACGGGGTATTACATCCTCCCCCCCTTAAGATTACAGTTATGTCCCCATAACTGCCTATGTATTATTCACAGCCATGTTCGGGTATCATCGCATATGATCCTTCCTCAGTATTCTTCTAGGTGTCATTCTAGAAGCACGCGAAGATGGGTTTCTAAGTGATCAAGATCTAGGACTAAGGCAAAGTTAGTCTTTAGCAAGCGCTCCTAAGTCAAGATCATGTCGAGTTCTAAGGTAGGAGTGTTTCTTATCACCGATAATTCGCATAAAAAGAGTTAGTGTAAATATTTATGTATGCATATGCATATGTGATCTCCCCCCAAAAAAAATTTTATGCATGCATTTGTTTATCCATGGGTTTTAAAAATAAATTTATTCCATGGATAGGTTAAAATAAGGATAAAACGTTTGGGCCACTATATTGGGCCGAAAGAAATAAATTATTTGGGCTTTAAAAAAAATTTTGGGCTAAAAATTTGGGCTTTAACTTCAAAATAATAATTGGGCTCTTTAAAATAGTAGTTCAAAAATATTCCGGGCTCTTTAAAATAGTAGTTTTAAAATATTCCGGGCTCTGATACCATCCTTGGTATCAGATATTTTCTTTAAAATAATTAGCTTTAAAATAGTCTGGGCTCTGATACCATCCTTGGTATCAGATATTTTCTTTAAAATAAATAGCTTTAAAATAGTCTGGGCTCTGATACCACATTGTAACACCCCGGTTTTGGTAACCCAGGCCGGGATGCCACCGCCACACCTCCCTAGCAAGACACGGTTTCTCCGAGCTCACTAAAGAGATGCAAGGCTATGGTTTTTTTTTTTTTTTTCAGGATTTAAAAATATTCAAACAGCCCATTCATATATAATTTAAAGATAATACATCAAAGTTGCAGCGGAATTTAAATATAGGGCCAACATGGCCAAAACACGGGTTAAACAGGCCCGTTCATGCAAGTCGTAATTAAATGCAGGGATTTAAAATAAAGATTTCCCCTAATGTTCCCATGTATGCATATGACGATGCATATTCTTCGTACTCTGTAAGAAAAAGGAGATATATGGTTTGGGTCAGCAAAAACGCGCTGAGTAAGTTAACACATAGCATGGGTTAGGGGTTTCAAAGCCTTTAATTAAATTTATTAAAAACATTTCAACAATATTTAATTTAGCCGGCAATCCGGCGGCCGCAGCCAATTTCATAAAATCTGAGCTTTTTTAATTTATTTCCCGTTACGCCATCATCTCAACAATATATCATTTAGCCGGTGATCCGGCGGCCGCAGCCAATATCAAAAGTATCATTTAGCCGGTGATCCGGCGGCCTCAGCCAATTTCAAAAGTATCATTTCTCAATATCTTTTGTTTCTTTTATAGTTCACCATTCACCAGGGCTCTTGTGACCGCAATCCTCATAATCAATATTTATAAATAACCATTCGCCAGGGCTCTTATGTCCACTGGCCGTTCGCTTGGGCTCTTATGTCCACAAGCCGTTTGGTCGACCATTCGCTAGGGCTCTTATGTCCACTAGCCGTTCGCTTGGGCTCTTATGTCCACAAGCCGTCTGGCCCATATTGATAATATCGAACTTGGTCACAAATCCCCAATGTTTCAAAAGAATTCTTTTAAAGAAAATGTTTTTATTTGGTGTAACGGGATTTTCAAAAGTATAGATATATCGTAATTCAACGTCTCGACCGTTTGTTTTGAATTTCAAAATCTCTTCGATTTAAAAATCATTTGGCGTCACAGTTTACGCCTTTTTGGTTTAAAAATCCATTTCTTAGGCGATTGATTTGAAATTTTCACAGTATCTCAAAAACATCCCAACGAACAACTTTCGTGTTTTAAGTTTTTCGGAAAAACGATGGGAAGCATGTCAAAAATCAAGTCTTCTACAGAATCAAAAAGCTGTCAGGATTCAGGTTTGACAACGTTAAAAGATTCGACTTTTTATCATATCAAATGGACTCCAAAAATTCTGAAATTTTACAGAGACATACTAGACTTGATTTCCAACAACTTTTGTTTAGATCACATAGATTGGTTCGGGCTAGAAATGATAGGAATAAGCTCCTCAAGATCGGTTATGAAATCTGTCATCCTTTGACAATTCTTAAAAACGCAGAATATGTCCGATACGATTTGGGGTATCAAAACTTGATGAAAATCTTTGAAATTTTTACACAATATAGCTTAAGCTCTTAGGATCAAAATCTTAGTTTTGAGTTTTCAGGTTTGAACACTCGAAGTAATAGAAATATGCTCATCAAGTTTGATTATGAAATCTGTCAAGGTTCTTGACATCGGTTCTAACGCAGATCGGATCGGCTCGAGTTTGGAGGTTCAAATCTCAATGAAAAATTCTAAAAACTTACAGTAATATTCCAAACTCATAGATCTACAATTCTTATGTTCAACTCCAATCCTAGATCGGCCTAGATCCAAGGTCAAAATGGCTAATAAGATTGAGAGTGAAATCTGTCCAAGTTGTAAGATCCAGATTTAATACTCTTCGGTTTTGGGTTGGTTTCAGGTTTCAAAACATCATGAAAAATTCTAAAATTTTTACAGGAGCTAGACCAAAGTCTTAGCAACACTTTTCATGTTTTGAGTTTTCTTGTTTGAGCAGCTTTAGAGGTTCGAAAAATTCATACAAAAACGCTGCGTTGAGGGTTTCTCTTGTTGACAGATTTTTATTAATTTTCTTGAGTTGAATCTCTATGTTTGGTTGCATTTTAAGTCACCCAAAACCATAGTAAGGTTAACTTACAGTGGGGATGATGTCTAGGAAGTCACGGGGTCGTCCGGAATCCACGGGATGTCACGAACGAATCTCTTCCACCCGATTTATTCTTCCCTTGGCTCCGATTTGTGTTTGAATACGAAGATTCGTAAGTTAGGATGATGTTTATGATCTTAAAATCATAAGGAAACTTGAATAACATCTTACCAACAATCCAAAGCCTGCAATCCTTGATCTACACACTTCCTTGGTTGGATTTGGTTGCCGGAAATTCGCCGGAAAGTCCGCCGGAAGGGTGTTTGGCTTTGGGAGAGTTTTGGGAGAGTTTTGGATGAAACTTTGGGGTGTTGATGACTGAAATGGGGTGTTAGGGACACCTAATGACGTCCAAAATATGCCTCCCCCGTGATCAAGCAAGATTCCCGCGTTGGGGCCAAGGAATATGGCAAGAAAGTCGCCAAAACGCGACAAAACGCAGCTGCTGCTGCAATGGCGCGGTGTCGGCGCGCAGTTTAGCATAAAAGCGCGCGGAGGGCGCGCCAAACACGCATGGACTTCGGTCCGGGCGGGGTCGTGCGATCCGTCGTGCTTTTCCTCCTCTCTTTCGGACTTCTGTCCTCCTACGTTTTCGGCCTCGATTTTTCGGGTCATTCTCGGGTCATAAATTCTTATCTTAAATTTATCTTGACTCAAATGGATTTCGTGTTTGAGATCTTAAGTCCGTTGGTCTCGGGTTCGTCGGCTTCCAATTCGTCGTCTTTTGATTCCCGTGCAATGACTTGTATCATTAAATTTCTTCCGACTTCACGGGCTCTTGGAATTAAAAATTCTTTTCCTTCATGAACTTAACTCCAATTATTTTTACTCAATTCATGGAATGTCTTCGGGCTTCCTTTCCCTCTTTTATTCCATTTTGAATTTAAATCTATCGGCGTTTCATTTCCGAGCAATAAATTATTGTGATAAATTATTTTCTTCTTCTCGGATATATTTCAACATTGATCGGAATAAATTTTATTCCTTTGGGCGTTGATAAAAATCCCGGGTATTACAGTCTACCCCCCTTAAGAATCAACTTCGTCCCCGAAGTTGCGCCCTCACTTTCTTTTGGGCTCAATTTAATGTTGGGGTATCTCCATCTACTTTCCTTAAGGATAAACGTCTTTCACAAGAAATTAATTCCATTCCTTTGAATGTGAATTAAATTTCTCGGGTGTTACATCCTCTCCCCCTTAGGAATCAACTTCGTCCTCGAAGTTGGGCGTTAGCTCCTTGCGAGCTCAGACATTGTTTGGTTGCGTGATTGTATTAATGTGTGTTGTTGTTTGTTATTATTTGACTGAACTCAGAATTGAAATTTCCAAGTTGCCTACGTACCCTGTGAAGGGATCAAGTCATTACGTAGTTCAAAAAGAATTTATTTGGGATACAAAATATTCGAGTTTTGAAATAAATGCTTATGCATTCTTACGGGGTATTACACATTATTTTTCCCATCTTTTTTATTTTTGTGGGCTACTTTATTCTTTTGCCCATCTTTTCATTCCTTTTTCTTTTTCTTTTTCCTTTTTTCATATTTTTGGATTTTTCTAACACAAATACAATTAAAATTGCATATTTTTGTGTCTTTCATTACAATCTTATTTTTCTTACAAACTTGCATTAATCTGTCGAATTCAACTGCTTTCTTATTGAAATAAGATGGGAATACGATCAAAATGTCCGTCTCAGACACAGAAATGGATTGGAAATAATGGACAATTTTGGCCATTATCAAATAATTACTTGGGGATTTTTCTGTTAAGAGTTCACAGCTAATTGGATTATACAAAGAGGCAATTGTTTTATTAGAAGAGTTTGATGAAGTATACGTTGGATATATTCCGAGGAAAGAGAATAAATTGGCTAATGAGTTAGCTCAGTATGCAGCAAGATATCGGCTAATCCTAAAGCGGGTAATATGGAGATATGTTTGGGAGAAACTGGGAAGGCCGAATGAATTAAAGAGATAGCGCAAATTTTAGAAGATCCAGCCGAAGCCAACCCAGCCGAAAAGCGGAAGGCAATGGATTATATAGTAATAGGAGGATTACTCTTTAAGCGAGCCATTGATAGAATATTACTCCGATGCGTAAGAGAAGAAGACGCTAAGAGAGTGATGGGAGAAGTACACGAAGGAATTTGCGGCGCACATCGTGCTGGAAAATCAATTAAATGCAGTATCGTTCGGCTAGCGTACTACTGGTCGAATATTGGAATGGATTGTGAAAGATACGCGAAATGATGTCGTGAATGTCAGAAACATGGGCCGATCCAGAAGTTAACGGCCGAAGAATTGCATATTATAATTAAACCATGGCCATTCCGAGGATGGGCTATGGATATTATTGGAAAAATTCATCCCTCTTCTTCAAAAAGACATGAGTATATTCTGGTGGCTACGAAGTATTTTACGAAATGGGCCAAAGCACAAGCATATTTCAGTATTTCCCAAGAAGAGGTTATTGAATTCATTAAAATACAATTGATTTACAGGTTTGGAATTTCACAGACAATTTTAACAGACAGAGGAACAGTGTTTGTGGGAGATAAAATTAAGGCCTTTGCTAGTGAATATGGGATAAAGATTGTACATTCGTCCCCATACTATCCTCAAGGAAATGGGCAAGCAGAGGCTACAAACAAGCAGTTGATTAGAATTATTAAGAAAATGATTGAAAATCAACCAATGAAGTGGCATGAAAAGTTGTCCGAGGCATTATGGGCCTACCGGAATACTAAGACTTCAGCCACTGGGTTTACACCATTTCGACTGACTTATGGAATGGACTGGGCAGTTCTCCCGGCCGAAATAACAGTGCCGACTTTGAGGACAAGCCAGGCAGATCAAGTGTCAGCCGAACAATATGATCAGGCAATGAAGGACGAATTATTAGATATTAATTCCGATAGGGTTGAAGCATTCAAAAATTTACGGAAAAATAAAGATGTTGTGGCCGATTGGTACGATAAAAGAATCTGAGTTAAACGATTTGAAGTTGGTGATTTAGTTTGTTAAGTTATATAGCCACCTAAGCAGAAGGATGACCGATTGGGAAAGTGGAGCCCCAATTGGGAGGGGTCGTTTATTGTTCAGACGAAGTTGCCAAATGGAGCATACATATTAGTGGATGAAAATGGAGAGCAAATGACAAGTCCAGTTAATGCAAGATACATGAAGAAATGTTATGCTTCGGTTTGGGATTAAGCAAGAAAGTAAACATTTTTATTCCAAGGACGAACAGTACAAAGGGGAGCTACTTCGGCCGAAAGCGGCGTATGTAGTCCGAAGTTACAATATACAAGGGAAACGTCCTATTCTACCACGGCAAGGAAGAGAAGGAAACCAGTGGGATCTTAAGTGGAAGACACTCAACATCATTCCCAAGTCCTTCCCCGCCGGGGGGATCGGCAGAGGTTGTGCTAGTGAAGCCAACTTTACCCGACCAAAAAGAAAAAAAGATATAAAAGGATCTCGCTACTGAAAGAAAAGGGAATACCCCTCTAGGCAAGCACATCAGAAAAAGGATTCCAATGAGTATGCCCGCCAGAAGCAAAATCCACGAATGGTCCCATAGAAAGGTGCGACCACCTATCGGTCACCCAAAACTATGGGACAAGCATAAGCAAAGATCTGACAGGTCATATCAATATTTAGAGATAGGTCAAAGCCTGAATATGACCGTCGAGATAAAAGTTAGAAAAGGTATACAGAGATCCTCTCCCGCATGAGCATAATAGTGAGACAGATTAGCTGAATTCGCACTGCATGAAGGAGAATTTCTTTTGCCATGGTCAAAGACCCAAACGAAAAATCAGTAAGCTAAGGAGGCTTAGGGGTAAAAGGAAAAAGGTGGATTGAAGAAAGTATGATAAAAATTATGAAACATTATGCTAGAGGGCAGGGAATTGCTAGTATTTATAGGAGATTCAGATGGCAGCATTAATGCAAGATTAAAAGCGTAAATCAGTAAATGTCAATTATGGAAAAGACGTTTTATAATTTCCGAGAAAGTTTCAGAGAATATTGCCCTGCCAAACGGAATCCCGAAGATTACGGGAAACTGACAAAGTAATGTGCAAAAAGACAAATGGCAATAAATAGGCCGATCGTAAGCTCAAGATCGGCTAAAAGATTGATGGAGCCATAAATAATATATGAAAAAATGACAAGGGTATCAAAGGCAGAGAAGCCATCATAATAAAGATCCGGCCGAAAAAGGGATTTCGGCCATTATAGTAACAAAGTTCAAAAATGTCAGTAACAACGAATTCAATCCTCACTGGTGTCAAAGTAAATAACGTCATCCAACTCAGCAGAACGAGCAGCATGAGAGCTATCCAAAGGACCAGAGCCAACATCTTGATTCAATGCCGATTGGAAGTCTTGAAGTACTCGGGCTTCATCTTTGACTGAGATGTGAGTTTCGTCTGGTTGGGAGGAAATAGACGTTCAAACGTATCTTGAAGAAACTCGAATTGGGTATCAAGGAGGGAAAGAAAACAAATATGCCGAATAACAAAAGAAGATAAGAAAATATATGTATATAGTAAAGGTAGAAAAGATGCAATTAGCTCATACCATCTTTTGTTGATGGACGAATTGACGGTAAAGTATCTGAAGGTCTGGTCTCATGCCCCAAAGAAGGATCAACCAAGAGACGACTGGGATCAATAGGAGTGGAATGGGTGACGGAAAAAGAGCGCAATTCGGCTTTAACCAGACGAAACTTGTTCGCCACGACCTGAGTATCTGTCCACAGCTTTTGAAAAATGCTGATAGCTTCCTCACTAAAAGATGATTTCAGACAAAGATAGCCCATCTCATGCTGAAGGCTGGTAAGCTTTTCCTTCTGAAGTTGGGCAGTTTTGAGGAGTTGTTTGACAAGATGTTGCAAGCGAGCCGAATCACCATCCACCTCAATCAATGCGTTCTCCAGATCTTGGGCCTTACGTTGGAGGCGGCCGATCTCTAGTTGGGTCGTAGGTAACTCTTCTGAAAATTGGAGCTTGAGGACATTATTACCAGACAATTTGCTCATGTATTCCTGGTACTCGGAGGAGTGTTTATCGAATTTCTCCTGATAAAGAGCAAGAGAGGCTTATTCATCTTCGAGCTTCTTACAGGTAGCCAGGATACCGGGGAGTTCCAAATCCATGCGTAAGATAAAGTGGACATAGCCTTAATGGTGTCTTCTAAGCCTGAAGAATGAAGCTCTTAAGAAAAAGCATGCTCAATATGAGAAATGAGCAAGAGAAGAGGCTTGGTCTAGACGGAGAGAGCATCCGGCTGACGAGTAATCAAACGATTTAATTCGTCCAAACAGTCTCCGAAGCCACCAGGGAAATCTAGGGTAGGAAGAGGCAAAATGGGGGAGAAGAAATCATCTAAAATGTCTCGATTTGGGAAAGGAGATGAAGGGATTTCTTCAATGGAAGACGATTCTTCTTGCTGGAGGCGAACAATGGAAGGATCAGGAAGAACTACCACAGACGAAGATGGTGGGACAGTGGCTGAAGGAACAACTGGTGCACGGATAACTAAGTCAGCATTAGCAGCTCCAGAAACACAAGGAGATTGGCTAGCCAAGTTGGAGCTAGACCCTGGATCGACCCCTGAGACAAGTGCATTAGACTGAGGGAGAGAGCCAGAGGAAGGGACAAAATTAGTCTCATTTATCGGGAACAGAGCCGAACGAGAAGGAGTAAGGGATCGACGGGGCATATTGTCTGGGTCAGATGAATGGCCAGGAGAGGCCAAAGTTCCCGACGAATCTAGAGCTGGAAGATTCTAAAAAAAAGAGAGAGAGGAAAGAAAGGTCATCATCACTATAAAAACGAATGGCCAAAAGTAAAAAGGAGGTGCATGAAACCTGATCAGCCACGATAGCCGACCCAGGAAGGGGAGAACGGGATGATCGCCTCCGAGTTTAGGAGCAGGATCATCAGTCGACTTGCCCGAACTCGGGGCAGTTTGTTTCCGAGTAGAGAAGATAGTAGCTGCTGTAGTAGACGAAGTAGGTTGACGAGACAAAGGAGCCGACACGCCTTCTTGCGGTTCAGTATCTATGGGAAAGAATAAAATGAGAGAAAGATTCGAAAGAAATAGAGAAAAGATTATAACAGATGCAAAAGAGACTTACTAGGTGTAGGAGCCAAAGGCTCATCCTCCTGAGAGGAACTGGAATAATCAGGAGCCAATTCAATAATGGAGAACATCATAATACCTGTAAAACCACGGGCAATGAAGTGAGCCTGTAGGTCAGTGTCGAAATGAGCGCGAGCCAGTATTTTGCCCCACCAATCATCAAAATGTTTGGTTGACAAGCCAGAACGAACATTGAAAGTACGAACTTCAAAATCACGAAGACGGATGGCCCAAGCTCAACAGGCTTGACGACTTTCAGAAGGGCCGATTCCCTTGAAGTCCCTGTTATATCTATTTGGGTCCCCGTGGAGAGCAAGGACCACATCTTGAGCGAAACCAAACTGGCGACTGACCAAACGAGGGTTGTATACCTCGGAGAGAATGGAATGATTGGAAGGCACCGCTGAAGAGCAATCAAAGATATGGCAAGGCGCGATGCAGGCATTCCAAACCTGGGCAACTGGTTTTGGTAGGAGGGTATCAAAGGGAGGAGCACTTATGGACGAAATCAAACTGTCAGGAGTACCAGCATAAGGAAAATTGGAGAAAGAAACAGTAAGCAATCTATTCATGAAATAATATATCTATTGAGTCACAGTCATGTTGGGAAGGCAAACCCCAAGGAGATCATTGTGCGAAGGGGGTGCAGCAATGGGTGTCTTAGCTCCAAGACCAGAAATATCCCGAAAATGCCAAACCAGCCATAAGTGAATAAACCAAAGAGGGCCGCAGGATCTGTTTGAATAACCATCGCCCAACCCCGTACCTGGGTTGAAATACCGGCATAAAAGTGGGCGAGAAAATAATCAGCGAGAGGCAGACGATTCTTTTCAATAATCTTGGAGGCCAAAGGGAAGGCAGTATTACTCTTCAACGGCTTTACACAACTAGAAACCCCTAGGATGGAGTTCCCAAGAGCAGGTATATCTAGAAGTTTGATGTCCTCAATAGTGAGAGTCATCATTCCCCATGGATAACAGAAACAATTCACAGAAGAATTCCAAAAACACAGAAGTGCAAGGATGGGCCGATAATCAGAAGGAAACGGCCGAGCGCTCAGATCAACTAAGTGATTAACATTAGCAGCCACCCAAGTTACTTCACAAAAAGGTCGCACTCGTTTATACCAATTGGTATACTCAACGGTCACGGTCGGCCAAGTCCCAAGATTAGCAAAAAGCTTCGGAGAAAAATAATCTGAAAATAGAGGAATGGTTTGTTGATCGCCAAAAAAGTCAGAAATGCATGCATCAACGTCTATAGAAGTCGCCAGGGACTCGATAGTGGTGAAGCCCTCGTTAGTAAGATGAATGAAGGTTGAATCGGCAAAAGATTCCTCAATACTCTTGATTTTAGAAGAACAAGGAGAAAGAGTTGGCTGCTCCATTAGGGAAACACCAAAAACAAAAGAAGAACGAAAGGAGGGTTTACAGGAAAGAGGGGCAGAGAAACCTGAAAGAGAATGAGAAGAGAGAAGATGAAAAGACAGATGATGATGGAAATAAGAAATAACGAGACTCGAGAAGTATAAAAGATCGTGGCCGGATTCCCTGGGGAGGTTAATGCGGAAAAAGAGGGAAAGAGAGAAAACTAAGATTACTTGGGCTTTTTCTAGCTGGAAACTCACCCAAGTAAGGAGGACATCTGTTGTGGCCATCAAGATATTGGGCCGGGAGAGAAGAATTGGGCCAAAAAGAGTCCAACAGGGGATGGGCGAGCAAGAAAAGAGGAAGTGCCCGGAAGAGTAAAAGTCTATAAGCCGAAACGATCGGCCAGGAACAACCGAAAGGGGAGACCCAGAATCGGCTCATGGAGGCAGCCAGGGAGCGGTTACCAAGCTCCGGCTATAAATAGGGGATGCCAAGCTCAGAATCAAGAGAGACAAATCCACCCCAAAATTTCCTTTATGCAAGTTCAATTCTTTGTATCTTTTATTGCTTTCTTTACAGCTTTCCTTTACAAGCTTTCCTAGATTCTAGCTTAGTTGTTAGCGGTTATTTCTCCAAATCATCCGTTATTTCTTAACAACTGGTAGTTTGGTAGTCATTTTCCGGTTAATCAGCCGTTGTTTCTTAACAACTTGTAGATTTTCTATTGTATTCAACTTCGCCATTGCAATTTAGTGAAATTAGTTAAGTTTGGGCGCATTACTATAATCTCGGACCCGTAATCGGTTTGATCCTTTTCCGATAGCCTCCCTTGAGGAGAAAAAGGTCCTTGGCCAGCACCAGCGGCCAAACAACTTCCCATTACGCCTACACATGCAGGCAGAATATTGCCCGCACGCTAACTATATTGAAATATCCCTATTAAAATGTTCATAAAATAAAAGAATGTATGATAATTATTCACCATAATTTACATGAGATAAACAAATTGTTAGAGCACGCTTTACATTATATAGGATGAATGAATTTCACCTTAAAAATTCAACATAAAATTTATGACATACAGGCCAATATATTTTCCTAATTATGTTCTTTAATTAATTCAAACCATAATTAATTTAGTTTTACATTACTTAAATAAAATTAACAAATCTTTATCTTCTATAAATAAATAAAACTAAATCTTATAATACTAAGGGGGGTGGATTCAATTTGGACTCTATAATATTTTTAAAGACTTTTTAAAGTTGGGGTGTATTCAATTTAGATTTTAAAGAGTCTTTTAAAATTTTGAGGTATTCAATTCAGATTTAAAAAAGTCTTTAAAAATCTAGATGTATTCAATATAGATTTTTAAAAAATCTTTAAAAAATTTGAGGTATTCAACAGTCCATGGATTTTAAATCTTTGTAGATTTTAATGGATTCTTTTTAAAAAATATAACTAAATAAAATCTATCCAAACAATCCAAGATTTCTAAATACGAATAGTAAGGGGTATCCATTCCCTATGGCCATGTCAGATGACTCCCAAGAGCTCTTATCGACGGAGTCGTTTGGCACCTCGATGTCGATAAAATATAGATTAAAAAAATGGAGAAGAATAAATGGATAAATGAGAAAATGTAGAGTCTACACAAAATCAATCAATTCTACGTGGAGTTTATGTATTTTCCAATCCACCAACTTTTTAAAATCCATAAAAGTCTAAACTGAATACACCCCCTAAATCTTCAAAAACAATATTTTGAATGCCTTATTTATAGGGATGAAATCGGTACGGATACGGTCGGATATTGTCGGATACTGATACTATCCATATATTTATTTCAAATTCGGAATCGAATACGGATGAGCCGGATACGAAAAGGGTTTTGAATATTTCGGGTAGGGGAACGTATACAGGACGAATACATAACGGATACGGATTCAATCGGATACAAATTATTGGATAATTTTTTATATTTTTTTTAAAATTTGATAATTTTAATTAAAATTACCTGATAATTTGGTATTTTTTATAATTATTGATAATTTTTAATTAATAGATAATAAAATATTAATATATTCGGATATCCATATTTAAAATCCGGATAATATCATATCAATTTTCGGATACAGTCGGATATTTTCGGATACAGTCAGATATTTTCAGATACGAATACAATGCGAATATTAAAATACGGATTCGGATTCAGATACAAATATTTAAATATTTGGCCGGATAGTCGAATGCAGATTCAGCTTCGAATATAATCGGATACGGCATCAGATCGGTCGGATATTTACCGTACCACTTTCACCCCTACTAATTTTGAAAAAAGCGAACTAAATCTTTTGAAATGAAGGATTATGAAAAATCTATATCTTCTATAAATAAATGAAAAAAATAAATCTATATCTTCTATAGTCTAATTTAATACTATAATAAATAGTGTAATACATTCGATTTATACATAATAATTAATATTGTACTAATCAAAAGTGCACATAAAAGTTTATGGGAGGGAGTGTATATTAACATTTTATAAATTAATAAAATCAATTAATCTTTATCCTCTATAAATAAATAAAACAAATTTTCTAATACTAAATTTTCGAAAACACCATTTGCCTAATTAAAAAAAAGTCAATTAAATCTTTTGAAATCAAGGTATAAGAAAGATCTAAATCTTGTATAAATAAATAAAACTAATAGATCTATATGTCATATTGTAACGCCCCGAAAATTCAAACCTGATTTTCGCAAGCATTACCGCTGTACTAACTATCCTAAACTAGTGGCCAGCTAATTTAAAACAGCTAGTACAAGGCTGATTAAGAACCTAAAGTGATTATCTTATTAATCAATTTAAATGCGAAAGCTAGAATAAATAATAACACCTATGCACGAACAAGTCTCAACAATATTGAAATAACAATAATGGCAATAATCCCAGCAAGTTATTCAGGCTACAAGCCTCAGAAAGCAGTAACAGGCGACATGCCAATATCTCAACAGGACTACCAGCCCAAACAGTAAAGCACGTAGGGCCACAGGCCGACATAAAATAAATCCTAGGCTCACAGGCCTCCACTAACAATATTCAAGCACCAAGAAATAAAATAGCAACAGAGTAACACATAATAATAATAAATAAACATATAATTCCTATCTATGTGATCTCTCAATACCCCAAACCCAGTCATGTTCCAGCGCCTCCAGCAGGATCTATAAAACAGACAAAAGCAAAGGAGTCAGTACAACGTACTGAGCAAGGGATATGCGTGCAGGGGAAATAAAGGGGGAAACACGATATAAGAATAAGCAGAATATAAATAAAGCGGAATATAAATAAAGCGGATAAAACATCACACCGTCCCATACCGGTGCTTCAACCACAAACATACAAATGGCATAAATAAAACATCACACCGTCCCATACCGGTGCTTCAACCACAAACATACAATTTATGCAAGTGATGCATGGCCTAACATACACCTATCTATCCTATATGCAAATGCAATGAATATGCCTAGCCGGCAACCTAAGAACCCGGGCGGTATGAACCCACGGGTGAGGATATCATCAACTCCAACCCGTTACAGGGTAACATACACCATCCCCGCAGGGACCACAGGCATCACAGCCCAAATCATCCACCCCAAAGGGCCAACAGGCATAACAGCCAATAACAACAGGCATAGCAGCCAATAATCCACCCCGTAGGGCCATCGGGACTCAACAACACCTGTGAAGGCTGCCCGATCAATCATAAATATCATAACAACCCATCGGGTTAATAACCGTCAATTCCAATGCAATAACCTGCTTATGACAATTATACCATGATGTTCAAGCACATAACCACTAGGTTTGCATGCATCTCAACACACAAAGAATTCAATACATAGCCACTAGGCTAAGACATTAACACTACAATTCGATAATCAACGAATAATTAATAATATCATGATTTAACAATTCCTCCAAGCTATTCAACAATCCCACGGCCAATGATCATTCCACGATTTATCAATAACATTTGGAGAAGTTATAATAATATATCAACCGCCTCCTTGAGTAATATAAACGTTCCTATACTTTAAATCATTGCAAGAGATTTATGATTCAATAATTAAAGCGGAGAATTCAATAATAATAAACGAATAAGCATTCATCACCCTCTAAGTGATAAGGTAATCCGAGAAGCGTCTCATCATCTAACTTATCTTACCGTAAGCTTAAACCAACATAATAATAAATATAATTAATAACAATCCATAAATCAACCGGTAGAGAAAACGAGCAACAACTATAATATACTCCTAAATCGCCCCAACACACATAAAAATGCAAGCATAAACCCTTGCCTTTTATAGTCGGTCTTTAAAGCTTCCTTCTTCTTAACTGTTCAACCTTCCAATGGTTCCAATATCAGTTCATGGTTGCACCCTATACAAGAATATCATCATAAAAAATTAAAATAATTCCACTACAACAATAGCATCATCCTCTATCTCCAACACTCACATCCGCCTTCAACCTCCTTAACACTCCACCAAAATCTACAACTCCAAACATCGCAAGCAATTTACCAAATCCCTTAATCTAATACATCAAACCAAGCATCCAAGAATATTAGTTAATTAAATTAACTAACATCAATGGTTTCATATTTACTAACATAAAATTTCACATCACATAAGATTACTCAACTTCCACATATTCATCAACTTGCCCACAATTATCAAAAGTCCATAATTCACAGCTCAATCAAGAGATATATAAAGATCCACAACAATATAATACCAATTTATAAATATATTTTTCCAAATTCAAGATCCTTAAACATTTAAATAAATAATAATTATTCCTCCATTTCTCAATTACACACTTAACTTAAAGTCACATCTTTAATATCAAGTTCCCAAATATCACATACTCAATCAAATCAATTGAAACCTTTAAGCTCATAGCTACTCATCAATCCCCCTTTAATTCTTCAAATTAACAGTTCTATGCATAAGTCCAACCAACAAGCCTAAAAGAACTACACATTCAAAATGTTCATCCTTAAATCCAAAACTAAAGTCCAATTAAACATAAAAGCAACTCAATCCACAATTCTTCCATAATATACAAAACCACATGTTTAAGATTGCTACAACATTCAAACTTTAATACTCCAATACCAAGTCTTGTTAATCAAGAATAACCAAGCCTTCAATTAACCATTTAAATCATCCACTCCAAACCTCAAACACCACAACCTATCTCCCAACACACCCAACAAGTCCTTTCCAACATTTCAATTAATCATACCAAGAATGCATATGAATCCATATAAATAAAATTTAAAATATTCCAATAACTCAATTACCCAATTAAATAATCACTTGCTCCATATTTAACCATGTCAAAATACATCATTAAAAGCTACTAATTCTCACATCATAATTCGCGATTAACAAGTTCTCAACAAAATTCGAATTCACCAAGAATCTCCAATTACACAACTTATCCCAAGTTCAACTCATACAAGAAGCTATTCCATTTATTTCCCAATTCAAAATCTATATATAAGTCATACTATCCAATTCCAATTCTAATCAATTCACTTAGGCATATCGACATCAAAGAAAATCCATATACCTATACCCACATCTACATCAACATTGGAGTCTAAGAATTTAATCAAAATTCATAAAACACCAAATGATATCACATCCCCAATTATTCAAGCCCAAATTTAACCAAATTAGTCATTTGAACTCTCAAATACCACAATTTCTATAACAAGGAATCAATTAACACAAAGCCACTCAAATCTCAACAATCTTCACAACCTTAAAATAAGAAATTCTAACAATAAAACATCAACACTACCACTGTTGCCGCCAAGTCAACACCACTGCCCGGAAACACCACCACCGGCCATCATCAAACTCACCACCAGACCCCCGCCGTCGCCGCACCACATCCAGCACCGGCGGCCAGCAGCGACGCACAGTTCGCACAACTGTGCGTCGCACAGTCCTCACCACAGCGCCATCGGGCGCTGCGGTGTCACCACCAGCCGGAGGCTTTGACTTCGGCTCCGCCATGGCCAGGGCCACCAGCCCTGGCCCTTCCCGTTGTCGTCGTCGTCGCGGCGACGACACAGCCACTACTAGCGGCGCCCATTTCCGGCAAGGAGGAGGAAGAAGAAACGAAGAAGAAAAGAAATTGGGGAATGAAATTAGCAAATAATCCTTACCTCTAATTTTTCCATCTCCATGCTCGAAATGGGTAGTTCAAACTCCCCTCCATGGTTGCGATTTGGAGCTCAATTAGAATCCCTAATTTGTTCTATTTGGAGACGGGAGAATGGAGGAAGAAAATGCCCTCAATATCTAAATCCCGATCTAACATATGGGTATGGTTTGCGGGCTTGGTTTGTGGGTCGAGTTAATGATGTTGGGCCTCTGTCTTAATATTTCTTGTTGGGTTGAGGTCCAATCTTCTTTATAGTATCTTAGGCTTGCAATAATTATACAATCACTCAATTTATTTATGCAAACCAACTTGACTAAGTAATCATAATAAATCAATTATATTATGAAATAATTATTCGGGACATTATATTCCATCTCCCTTAGGATCATTCGTCCCCGAATGACGCATGGTTATAGGTCAATAGGTAATCTCCACTGAATTAGATTGAGATCCAGCTCTGTTTATATTTCCTTGATGATTCATTCGGCCCTTTACGACGTATCTTCATTCCATGTTGGAACCATGGTTCTATCACCATCTGGAACGTCAACTACTTCATCTTTCATTCAATTGATCATCATTGGTTACTCTATATGTATTCTTGAATCTTCTTGTCAAGCTCCATCCTACCATATTTCATGATTTTGTTTAGATCACATACCGATTCCTCAATTGAGACATATGCGGAACACATCCTGCGTACTCTTGCCAGCAACTGAGGACTCAATTGGTAGATCACATTTTTAATTCTCCTCAGTTCATGTATGTGAAATATTCGATGGAGATCCTATTCTCAAGTAGCCTGCATGTGACTCACGAGTCGGTGACTAACTAGGGTATCATCTATGAACACAAAACACACCCACATCCAGGGACAGAATCTATGCATAAACCTACGAAGATCGCTGGTGCATTAATCAAACCGAAGGCATGACCGTGAATACAAAGTGTACATAGCGAGTCATTAAAACTATTTTAGGCCTATCCGCCTCAACCACCCTTATCTGGTGGTAGCTTGACCTCAAATTAATCTTACTGAATACACTGGCCCCTCTCAACTAATCAACTAGATCCTCAATCCGAGGTACGGGATACTTGTTCTTCACCGTGATTCGGTTCAAACCCCAGTAATCGATGCGCATCTTCATCGACCATCATTCTTCTTAACAATAAAACAGGAGCTCCCCAAGGCGAGCTACTCGGCTGAGTATACCCTTTACTAGTAAGCTCAGTCAACTAATCCTTCAATTCCTTTATTCAACAGGAGCCGAACGGTAAGGTGCCTTAGAAATAGGAGCTGCATCAGGCATCAGCTCGATAATAAAACCAACCTTCCGAACAGGTGGGAGACCAGGAATTCCGTCGGGAAATACATCCCCGAACTCAGATACGATAGGAACACTCGACGCAGTAAGAACCACTGCTCGAAGATCCCACATTTGCCACAGGGAGAGAGAACCATCCCTGCGCATCAGATCACACAACAAGGCAACAGAAATCACACCAATGGCAGGTGGAATCAAAGAATGTCGGTAAGAAACACACTTACCCAACGAATCCTGAAAGGATATTGGTGGAACACCACAATCAATCACAACATGATGGCAAAACAGCCCATCCATGCCCAATAGTACGTTAAAATCAGTCAGGCTATAGACCACTCGGTCAGCCCTGAATTCACGACCCTCGATGCTCAACACAGCTTCTTGCATCAAATGATCACTTCGAATATTATAACCCGAAGGTAAAGAAACTAGAATTTGGTATGGCACCAATGGTCCTACTCCGTGCTCTCGCACAAATCGCAAAGCCACTAAAGAACAAGAGGCTTCCGAATCGCACAATACTAAGGCGGAAGAATTCGCAACAGTAGTAGCACCTACCCCATGCTTACGAATGAAATTCAGAGTCCAGGATGAATATGAGATTCCAGAGTCAAACACAATAACCGCAACACAAAATGCGACATAAATAATTTCCATAACATGGAAACGAGTTTATCTCTCAACCAGAGAGTCAAGAGGAAACACCCACGATACAAGAATTACACACACGCGCCAAAACTCTATCCAATCAATATAACGTTTCCAAGACATAAAGACAACACGCTTAACAAGCCTTTCTAAGTCGGCCGCTCTTCACAAGCGAATTCGGTTCCCTCACGTCACCGATCTTGACATGCAGGACAGTCGCCTTGCCTGAACTCACACGACAGGCATCTAACATCTCGAAGAACGGATCTCATGTTCTTTTGACTGGCCCCAACGTCAACTATATGCCCCGATACATTGTTATTCTTCCAAACCCAACTATAACATCACCGACATAGCCTAAAAAATGGGTTTCCACCCTCATTTGCCTGCAAACGAAATGCACTTGTCTATATCACCCCCAGTTGATCATCGCACTAGGGTGACTTTCTCAGTACCCTATCTCACTCTCGAGGGTACTTCACACCCGTTTGACCCCATTCAACACATTGATCCCGCTTGGATCGCCATTCGAAGAGCCCAGATTCCCACGAGGCTTTTCCAAACTCTTGAGTCGACATAGATTACAACATTCAACAAACAGTGTTAGCAGAAATCACCAACATCCACATCATAGTAACCGAGAGTATAATACTGAATACAATAAAGAACGAAATATAACAAATAAATAAACGTATTCACAGTCCTCAATGACTGTGAAATCACAAGGATCCTTACTGGAGTAGCATTGCCCTCAACAGTTTCCAACTGTGGCTCAACACTAGTGTGCGCTAACTCGGCAAAATAATAAAAAGAATGCAACCTACACTATATGTATCCCACGCACATCTCACCACCTATGTCTACACAAATTTTTAATGCAATAAAAGAGCACACAGGCTCTGATACCACTCTGTAACGCCCCGAAAATTCAAACCTGATTTTCGCAAGCATTACCGCTGTACTAACTATCCTAAACTAGTGGCCAGCTAATTTAAAACAACTAGTACAAGGCTGATTAAGAACCTAAAGTGATTATCTTATTAATCAATTTAAATGCGAAAGCTAGAATAAATAATAACACCTATGCACGAACAAGTCTCAACAATATTGAAATAACAATAATGGCAATAATCCCAGCAAGTTATTCAGGCTACAAGCCTCAGAAAGCAGTAACAGGCGACATGCCAATATCTCAACAGGACTACCAGCCCAAACAGTAAAGCACGTAGGGCCACAGGCCGACATAAAATAAATCCTAGGCTCACAGGCCTCCACTAACAATATTCAAGCACCAAGAAATAAAATAGCAACAGAGTAACACATAATAATAATAAATAAACATATAATTCCTATCTATGTGATCTCTCAATACCCCAAACCCAGTCATGTTCCAGCGCCTCCAGCAGGATCTATAAAACAGACAAAAGCAAAGGAGTCAGTACAACGTACTGAGCAAGGGATATGCGTGCAGGGGAAATAAAGGGGGAAACACGATATAAGAATAAGCAGAATATAAATAAAGCGGAATATAAATAAAGCGGATAAAACATCACACCGTCCCATACCGGTGCTTCAACCACAAACATACAAATGGCATAAATAAAACATCACACCGTCCCATACCGGTGCTTCAACCACAAACATACAATTTATGCAAGTGATGCATGGCCTAACATACACCTATCTATCCTATATGCAAATGCAATGAATATGCCTAGCCGGCAACCTAAGAACCCGGGCGGTATGAACCCACGGGTGAGGATATCATCAACTCCAACCCGTTACAGGGTAACATACACCATCCCCGCAGGGACCACAGGCATCACAGCCCAAATCATCCACCCCAAAGGGCCAACAGGCATAACAGCCAATAACAACAGGCATAGCAGCCAATAATCCACCCCGTAGGGCCATCGGGACTCAACAACACCTGTGAAGGCTGCCCGATCAATCATAAATATCATAACAACCCATCGGGTTAATAACCGTCAATTCCAATGCAATAACCTGCTTATGACAATTATACCATGATGTTCAAGCACATAACCACTAGGTTTGCATGCATCTCAACACACAAAGAATTCAATACATAGCCACTAGGCTAAGACATTAACACTACAATTCGATAATCAACGAATAATTAATAATATCATGATTTAACAATTCCTCCAAGCTATTCAACAATCCCACGGCCAATGATCATTCCACGATTTATCAATAACATTTGGAGAAGTTATAATAATATATCAACCGCCTCCTTGAGTAATATAAACGTTCCTATACTTTAAATCATTGCAAGAGATTTATGATTCAATAATTAAAGCGGAGAATTCAATAATAATAAACGAATAAGCATTCATCACCCTCTAAGTGATAAGGTAATCCGAGAAGCGTCTCATCATCTAACTTATCTTACCGTAAGCTTAAACCAACATAATAATAAATATAATTAATAACAATCCATAAATCAACCGGTAGAGAAAACGAGCAACAACTATAATATACTCCTAAATCGCCCCAACACACATAAAAATGCAAGCATAAACCCTTGCCTTTTATAGTCGGTCTTTAAAGCTTCCTTCTTCTTAACTTCAACCTTCCAATGGTTCCAATATCAGTTCATGGTTGCACCCTATACAAGAATATCATCATAAAAAATTAAAATAATTCCACTACAACAATAGCATCATCCTCTATCTCCAACACTCACATCCGCCTTCAACCTCCTTAACACTCCACCAAAATCTACAACTCCAAACATCGCAAGCAATTTACCAAATCCCTTAATCTAATACATCAATTCAAGCATCCAAGAATATTAGTTAATTAAATTAACTAACATCAATGGTTTCATATTTACTAACATAAAATTTCACATCACATAAGATTACTCAACTTCCACATATTCATCAACTTGCCCACAATTATCAAAAGTCCATAATTCACAGCTCAATCAAGAGATATATAAAGATCCACAACAATATAATACCAATTTATAAATATATTTTTCCAAATTCAAGATCCTTAAACATTTAAATAAATAATAATTATTCCTCCATTTCTCAATTACACACTTAACTTAAAGTCACATCTTTAATATCAAGTTCCCAAATATCACATACTCAATCAAATCAATTGAAACCTTTAAGCTCATAGCTACTCATCAATCCCCCTTTAATTCTTCAAATTAACAGTTCTATGCATAAGTCCAACCAACAAGCCTAAAAGAACTACACATTCAAAATGTTCATCCTTAAATCCAAAACTAAAGTCCAATTAAACATAAAAGCAACTCAATCCACAATTCTTCCATAATATACAAAACCACATGTTTAAGATTGCTACAACATTCAAACTTTAATACTCCAATACCAAGTCTTGTTAATCAAGAATAACCAAGCCTTCAATTAACCATTTAAATCATCCACTCCAAACCTCAAACACCACAACCTATCTCCCAACACACCCAACAAGTCCTTTCCAACATTTCAATTAATCATACCAAGAATGCATATGAATCCATATAAATAAAATTAAAATATTCCAATAACTCAATTACCCAATTAAATAATCACTTGCTCCATATTTAACCATGTCAAAATACATCATTAAAAGCTACTAATTCTCACACCATAATTCGAGATTAACAAGTTCTCAACAAAATTCGAATTCACCAAGAATCTCCAATTACACAACTTATCCCAAGTTCAACTCATACAAGAAGCTATTCCATTTATTTCCCAATTCAAAATCTATATATAAGTCATACTATCCAATTCCAATTCTAATCAATTCCCTTAGGCATATCGACATCAAAGAAAATCCATATACCTATACCCACATCTACATCAACATTGGAGTCTAAGAATTTAATCAAAATTCATAAAACACCAAATGATATCACATCCCCAATTATTCAAGCCCAAATTTAACCAAATTAGTCATTTGAACTCTCAAATACCACAATTTCTATAACAAGGAATCAATTAACACAAAGCCACTCAAATCTCAACAATCTTCACAACCTTAAAATAAGAAATTCTAACAATAAAACATCAACACTACCACTGTTGCCGCCAAGTCAACACCACTGCCCGGAAACACCACCACCGGCCATCATCAAACTCACCACCAGACCCCCGCCGTCGCCGCACCACATCCAGCACCGGCGGCCAGCAGCGACGCACAGTTCGCACAACTGTGCGTCGCACAGTCCTCACCACAGCGCCATCGGGCGCTGCGGTGTCACCACCAGCCGGAGGCTTTGACTTCGGCTCCGCCATGGCCAGGGCCACCAGCCCTGGCCCTTCCCGTTGTCGTCGTCGTCGCGGCGACGACACATCCACTACTAGCGGCGCCCATTTCCGGCAAGGAGGAGGAAGAAGAAACGAAGAAGAAAAGAAATTGGGGAATGAAATTAGCAAATAATCCTTACCTCTAATTTTTCCATCTCCATGCTCGAAATGGGTAGTTCAAACTCCCCTCCATGGTTGCGATTTAGAGCTCAATTAGAATCCCTAATTTGTTCTATTTGGAGACGGGAGAATGGAGGAAGAAAATGCCTTCAATATCTAAATCCCGATCTAACATATGGGTATGGTTTGCGGGCTTGGTTTGTGGGTCGAGTTAATGATGTTGGGCCTCTGTCTTAATATTTTCTTGTTGGGTTGAGGTCCAATCTTCTTTATAGTATCTTAGGCTTGCAATAATTATACAATCACTCAATTTATTTATGCAAACCAACTTGACTAAGTAATCATAATAAATCAATTATATTATGAAATAATTATTCGGGACATTATACATATATCCTAATTCCATACTATAATAAATCATCAAAAATATTATATAGATAGATTATTAAGTTCGACCTGATTAGTAATAATTATACTTTGTCATAGAAAAAAATACTCACGAAATCTATATAATAAATTCTGAATATTTTTTGGCATGTTCAGACTGTATTGCCCTTATTGAATACTTCCTCCGTCTCATTTAAATTGTCACGTTTGACTTTTTGGCACTATTCACTGTTTAAGTTTGATTCGTATTTTTATCATAGTTATGTAAGAAAAAACATAGTCAAGTTAGATCTTGTTAGATTCGTCTAATCTTGTAGTTTTAGAATATTAAATTTTTATAATTTTTATTGTACACAATTTAAGTTATTAACCGTTAAAAATGTGTATAGGCATACGTGCCAGGTGGCCCGTAGCGATTATAATGAGACGGAGGTAGTATTATATTTTTATCTTAATTTTTATTAAAAAAGATAAACTTAAGGTTACATCTGTAAATCATTATAAAACATCATAAAACATATCTACGGTTTTTATCACGACACATCATAAACGCCATGTCATCCTCTCAAAAATACCAGATGCTGACATGTAGCATCTATAAAATAATCTTGAATTAATTTAATCTATTTTAAATATTATTCAAAATATTTTTCTAAGATTTCATCTATATTTAGAAAATAAATCTATATATTAATATAAAAGATCTTGAGAAAATCTTTTTATTTATTTTGAAAAGATATAAATTGAAAACAAATTAAATCACATAATTATATTTTATAATTTGTAAATATATAATTAAAATTATATATTATAAATTCTTTAAATTTATATATAATATTATTAAATTAATTTTTATTATAATTATAGTTATATTAAAATTTGAACCTAAAATATTAACAAAAATCAATAAGTTAAAAAAATTTTAATTAGTAATAATCAGTCAATTTATCAAAAAAGTATATATATTTAATATTAAATATAAATTTATGGGTGTTACACAATATAATATAATGCAGAATAAAACATATTTTTTTCTAAAAAATAGAGCCAAAATAAAAACTTTGAAAAGTTGATGAGTGTTAAAATGATATTTCCAAGGAAAACGTGGAAATTGATTGTTTTTTCTAATATTATAAAGTTGGTGTCTGTTTTTTGCCCAAAAATTAGTTTAAGTACTAATTTTAGAATTTTTTAATTAGGGTATATCTTTTGGAAATTGCTTTTTTCCCTTTAAAAAAATAGAGAAAGATAGCAAAAAAAGTATATATAGATAGTAGTATTTTTTAAAAGTTGTAGGGATGATAGTCAAAATGAACAACATATTATGGAGTAAAATGAAATTTTTAGAACCTTAATAATGCAAACATATAATTTATTTGAATTTTTTGGTGAGTAACCGGGTATCCCCATGCCACATTGGAACCAAAACTAATCCCTCGAGAATCTGCATGGGCAATTAACAACACCTCTCCAAAGCAATTTTTTTGCATACACAAACCTCGAACCCGAGACCTTGCTTAAACGACTAGAACCTCAATCCACTCAAGTCAACTGCTGTTGGTGAATTTTGAATAGTTTAATGATTTTTTTTTTCAATTGCTCTTATTATGTTAGATATAAAAGCGAAACTATATATATTTAGTTTTTCAATGGTAAAAGCAATCTATTTTATATTTTGTCCACCTGTATAACACCCCGTAAAATTTTGAATAAAATTTTAAGTTTAAATAGTGACATTCAATTTTTTCTAAAATAAAATGTCTCCTAAATTCTAGTGGTTGATTATTGAGTAATTTAAAATAATATTTTTTTCAAAGGACTATTTAATAGAAATTAACTAGCCATTTTTAAACCTAAAACCCCGACAAATATTTTAGCACAAATTAAATTGTGTAATGGACTATCATCGAGATATTTTAAAACTAGGGTCCATTAGTTATAAGCATTGGAATAAACATAATTGGACATGAGTTAAGTGATACAATAAATTACATGGTTGAATTTAAATTCTTAGCCAATTATATTATGTAGTATTTAAATAATTAATTGGCACAAGTCCATTAGGACCATTAATTTATAAACATCGGATTTTATATTATTAGATCTTGATTAAAATACAAAGTTAAGCCTTCACCCTTTAATAAAAAAAAATATTAACCCGTTTAATTAATGAAGATTCATGTTTTTTCAACTTTTTAAGAATTGTCCCGAATTGAAGAATTTGAATATTTGATTATTTAGCTAACGGTGCCAAATTAATAAATAAATTAAGTCCATCAAATCCATTAAATTAAAATCTTATGTGTTATAAAATTATTAAATCCATAATTTAAATTGATTAGTTGATTAAATCCATAATTAGGAAAAAATTGGGTCGGTTACTTATATAGTCCAATAAGCAAAAATAACAAAATTAATTGAGCCCAAACCAATTAGGCCCAACTCAAACCAAGGCCCAAACCCATTACACTAACCCTAACCCTAACCCTAATGAGCAGCCGCCACCGCCGTCGGCCGGCCACCTCCGACTGTCATCTTCTCCATCTTCCTCCTCCATTCCGGCCGCGCCTCCGTCCTTCTCCAAGCCACCACCTTGTGCCGCCGCCTCCACCATTTCCGCCATCTCCGCCACAACTCCGGCCACCACCGCGTATCCGCCATCACCACCGAACCACCACCTTACGCCACCATCACAGCCCCCTCGCCACCACCACAGAACCCATCTCCATCCTCTTCAAGATCCCAACTCCGCCACCATCCCCGAAAACCACCACAACCGTGCCAACACCACCTCGCCACCTCTGAGCCGCGCCCACCACCAAAAATAATCCGACCACCACAGCCTGCCACCAGTCACCACGGATCCGTCGTCCCCATTCCCGTCGCCACTGCCGCCCTCATTCTCCACCTCCTCCAAATCCGCTGCCTTCACCACCCCCGCGCCTCCACTGTCGCCTCCACCTCCAAAACCCAACTCCGACAGCCACCACCACTAGTATCCCTTCTTCTCCAACATCCAACAACCAAACATCCATCAAAATAAAAATAAAAATAGAAATAGAAAGGGATAGAGAAGGAGAGCCGTTGTCGGCAACCGGTCCCCATCGCCGCTGTCTCCATCGCCGCCCGTTGTGTGCCCGGAGAAATTCATAAGCGTGGGGACTAAGTTGAAGAAAATTTGTGGAGGATAAGGAGGGGGTGGTAGACAAGAGTTATGGTAGAGGGGTTATTGGTTGTTGCTCGTATTAAAGAGGAACGCAGATCGATTGTCTATAAAGAATATCCCCAATTCCTTTAATCAGTTCACCACTGATTCTTCCACATTCCCAGCTTTATTTTCAGTACTGCTCTTTTACTTCCAGCTATTTTTTTTTCCTGATTTTTACATCCTTCCGTAAGTCTAAAAAAATAATATCACGTTTTAGTTCAACCATTTTCTTCCACCTCTCCAACTTTATTTTCATTTCTTTGCTCTTCTATTTCCAGCAATTGCTTCTGAATTTTTTTATTCAACGTTCTAAGTCATACTCAACTATTCTCACATTTTAGTTCTGCCATTTTGAGAGCAGTAGGAAGTTTTCAGAAATTCTCTGGTAAGAAGTAATAGAATTGAAAAAAATGTAGTTATTATTTGTTCTAAAATCCTATTATATTATGTTAAATTAATATTAAAATTTTTGCTAGCCAAATAGCTGAAAAAGGAGTATCCGCTCGTAGCCGTGTGTGTGTCATACCTATTTCGCCACGGCAACGGTAAGTAGATTTTTACTCTTTGGAGTAAGCCCAAATTATTTTAGCTTAAGCATAAATTTTAAATACCACTTTATTATATTTTAAATTTATGCTTATTGCTCCCTACTGTTTTTGGAAAATATTGGTATGCTATTTTTACTGTGCCTAATAATTGTTGCAAATATTCTCAAAATCCTACGGATTCCTACGGATTTTTGAGCGCTCATTGTTACGGGGGTGGGACTGTGTGTGGGTCGCTGCTGCCCAACTCCCGCGTTTGTTGTGCATATTTTAACCACACGGGGACCACTGGGATTATTCAGCCCGATGCCATTACCTTATCTCACAGTGGGTTTGAGAAAATTTCTTACCTCCCCCACACCCTTGAGTGTATGTGCGAATTGGGCCATACGGCGGGGAACCTGCACATCATGGTGGCTGGGATAATTATTTCTCGGTAACGCATATTGTTATATTATATGTTCCCGGGATATAGAATAATATTTCGTATATGTATAAATTATTCTTGTTTAAGCATGCCTTATTCCATAAATGTCATTTTTAATTATTTCTGCAACTCGATCTCCTCCGGGAGTAAGGGTTTACTTACTCAGCGATTGTTTTCGTTGACTCTACATTTTTCACAATTTCCTTTCAGGATACGAGATCTGCAAAGTTTGGTAGAGCATCTTTTGCACAGGCACGGTTTGGGATATTATTATTATTTTAAAAATGTATATTTTAAAATCCCGAATGGGATAAATAATTATTACTTGGCATAGATTTTTTTTAGCATGGAGAAATTATTTAGGTTTAATCCCACTTGTGCAATTATTATGACCTACTGGTTTAAACAACACGCTTCACGTTTTAGCATATTCCTTTTAAAGGCGAGGTAACACTTCTCTTTTAAATTAAAATTTCCATGGATTTATTCCATTATTATCGTTGCGCGCATTTGAGGAATATATTCCTCCGTTTTGGTTGTGTAAACCACATAATTTTATAAAGTTTATTTTATACTTGTTACAGTATTATAAGCTTATGTGAACATTATATGTTAACTTGTCCGGAAAGTAGTTAGCATATATATTAAACTCTGATTTTATACAAGTATGCATGCTAGCCTTAGCGTATTTCGGACGGCCCGGAATACGTGGCGGTGACATCCGCCCATTCTTCCTGCACGTTGCTTCTGCTGTACCTTTAGGGAAAAATGGGGGTGTTACAACCTGGTTGGGGTTTGAATTTTCTTCTATCATCTTATTATTTCCTTTATTTCTCTTTTAAATATTTGTTGCATGCATTCCTATCACCGTTTATACAAAAGACTTTAAACCTCATGTAGGGGGTGGAAATAGGCTATAGGCCTATGTCGATTTATTAAGGCCCGAAGGCCTATCTTATAAGTCTAAGCATGACCTATTAAAATTAAATAAGCAAGGCTGTAAGCCTTTTAAAGTCTGATTAAGCCTATTTTAAAATTAAGTTTAAATTATTTTATATATGTCCGGATGCAATCATAAGATTGGAAGACATAAAGTTGTGCACGTGGGTAAGTCTTCATCCATGACTATTTATATACGGGGAAAAGACTTATAAATATTTTAAAGCCATATAAATTAAATTAATAATTATTTTCACATAAAATAACAACAATGATACCACATATTTATATGCAATAAACATAACATATAATAATAATGTCAACTATGCTCATCCGATTCTCGAGGGATTAGTCTTGGGGTCTAATGAGACATGAGATACCTTGGTATTCACTTAAAAAATAATGATAATTATGCCGACCTGGTAGGCCTAATAGGTTTTTTTTTTTATAAAGTTTGGTCCGGACCTATTTAGCTAAATAGGCTTTCAAAAAAGCCTACGCTAGCCTATTTATCAAAAAAATTGGTCTGACATGGTCTTCGATAGACAAAGTCATAGGCCCATGTCGGGTAGTCTGGCCTATTCCCATCCCTAACCTCATGTAATCCAAAAAAAATTATATTCTCATTTTACAAACTCATATAAGTTCAACACCAGTGCGCATATAAACTTAACACATGTGCGCAATGGGAGACGCAGAGTGTCTGAGGCAGGGGACGGGGATGCGACTAAATAACTTTGCTTTATTTCATCTTTAATTTCCATATAATAACTATCAATTTATTTTCGTTTATTTTGGATTGCTAATGATGTCACACTGTTCGTCTAACTCTACCCGAGCCTATATCTTTAAAGAATATATAACCCTATGTTAAAAAAGTTCACTAACAAAGAAACATGTTGTATTCTTTTTCCTCTTCTTCCCTGTAAATTACTGAAAAATGATTCTAATATAATTAAATTTACACGACTGTATAAAATATTAATTCCAAGGTTTGAGTTTGAGGGGGCGGAATTATATAAAAAAGAATTTCTAATATATCTAAAATAACATAACTATATAAAACTTAATAGGCAAATTTCGAACTCGGGAAAGCGGCCCCCCAAGCCCTCATGTAGTTTCGTTACTGCCCGTGCGCAGAGGGCGAAAAAATCTAGTACATATAATGTTGAATGAAAAATAATTAACTAACATTATTAATTATAATATAAATAAAGTAAAATCATTTTGTACACAAAATCTATTAATTAAATGGTATAAATCATTTTGAATCAATTATTTTTTGTTGTATTGGTAATTTATTGTGATTGTAAAATAATTAAGTATTCTCTATATGTATTGACGGTAAAATATAGAGAAAGGCTAAAGCATAAAAGTAAATCATACAAACATATATTGACAGAAACAATATACATAATACATTAAAAAAAATAAAGATACATTCAAAGAAAATATATTTTTTTAACTCATCACAACCAAACATTACATCAGAATTAATAACTATAGGAGCAAAGTTTGCTACTATCTTTTGAAGGTTAGACATAATATTTTCGAACCTAATAAGTTCCTCTAATCAAGCCACATAACGGATAGAATCACAGAAAAATACATCATAAATTGTATTAAAAAAATTCTGAATTTGAACAATGTATGTGATTGTAGAAAATCCACTTTCATGTTAATAGAATATCAAAGCCATCTTCATCCCAGTTCATATTTTTCTTGTCCCCCGAATGTAGATTATAAAAGCATTCGATCAAACCCTTGCCAAGTTCTCTTTTTGGGAAAAAAAATTGATGTACATGCCTTTAATTCACTCTACAATTCAATATTATCAATGGATATCCCTGCAAATATAAAGGCAAAAAAATTAATATAAATAAAACAATAAAAGAGACAATATTTGAATTTTTCTTCTTCCCTGAACTGTTCCATGACCTTTTTTATGAAGAGAATCTTTGATAAACGCACATGTGCTGTACGGAAGATATATTTTTCCTTAAAAAATTGGTGAAAAAAACTTGTTAAATAATTAAAATCATCTATAAAACATAAAGCATAATAAGATGATATTAAAAAAGTAGGGGAAAAAAATCTAAAATACAAATAGAAAAAAAGTATTCATAAGATACGCTACAATCATATACATACCGATTCACATGAGTCAATTACGTACACGCTACAAAAATCAAAAGATGAATAAACATTAGATTAGAGAAAAATGACTAAAAATTATCTAAAGCAATAAAAAAAATTGCAAAATATGAGATTTAGAATAGAGATGAATGAAACGAATAAGGATAATCGGATGTATTTATAGTTAATTAAAATAGGTGTATTTAATGAAAATAATTTAAAATTTTAAGAGTGTTATAGATTATAGATTTAGGGAGTATATATGATATGATTGAGTTTGTTGAAATTAAATATTAGATTATATATATTATGGATTTAGGGAGTATATATAATTGAGGTAGTTGAATTAGATTATATATATTAGAATTAGTGAGTATATATGATTGTTGAAATTGGAGAAAATAATCGGATGAGATGTTGAAAAAGGGGGTGGGGAAGTGGGAGGAAATTAGACTATATTACTTTTATATATATATATATAGATTACTTCGGAAAAAAGGTCAAATGGGTTCATTTTCTTTTTTAAAATCTAAATTAGTCTTTTTTTATTTTATTACGAAAACAGTCCGCTATAAATGCTAATTATGTTCAAATTAGTCAATTTTTCACTAATTATGCCCTAATTGCTGACGTGACAAGGTTTAAACACGTGGACATAATATTAGTGCTTTTTCTTTTATCTTTTGTCAATTCAGTCCTAAGCTTTTATTTTGTTCCATTTAGTCCTCTACCCAAATCAGTCATTTTTATATTAATTGGCCTCCAACCTTTTAATTTTTTTCATTTCAGACCCAGAACCTTAAATTTTTATTATTATTATTATTAGTTCATTTATCAAATAAATGCACAACATACTTCCGTAAATAAAATTAAAAACCAAATCTCATGCATACATTGGGTTTGACTGCATTGTTACCGGGTCTTCCATGTTCCGGGTACGGACTCCATCCGACCGCAACCGATGGTTCATTGGTTCTGGTTTCCTTCAGTAACAATCCACACAATCATATTGTTTCATACCTTAGGACGTAATCAAGTTTGAATAAATAATTTAATTTTAATTTTTGGGTAAATGATTTAATTTTTCTTTTTGAAAGGTTATGGATGCTTCTTGGACAATAAAATTCAGGCTATTTTTTAATATTTTTAATAATATTTAAATAATATTTTTAATATTTAATAAAATCAAGGCTTCTTGATATTTAATTTGACTACTAGAATGAATCCCGAAACCTCTCTGCCGCCCTTACGCCCGCAACCGCCGACACCGATCCCCAAACCGCCCGATCCGACTCTGCCGAAGCCTTCCTTCCGTGACATCGCGCTTCCCCGTCCCCCGTCCTCCACTCCAGATGAGAATATGGAAACAGAGCAAACACCTCTTCGTGATTTGGTCTCTTATGATTTTGTAGATGGGAATCCGCTATTGCCTAGCATTGATTTCACTGATGCGGCGTTAACTAGACTTAGCGTCCTGTTTACGGATGCCCTGGTAGTGTAGGTTTTTGGCTACCATGCAGTTGTGCCTGAAGAGATTATGGAAACCTTAAGGAAACTATAGGGTTGTTGATAGTGACAAGGGGTATTTTCTTGTGAAATTTGATTCGGCTGAAGATCGACGACATGCACTGTTTGATGGACCATGGTGCTATTCGACCATCACTTGGTGGTAGCCCCGTGGTCAAAGGACACGCATGCAAATGCTGGAATCATCACGCGCACGTCTGTTTGGGTCCGGTTTCCGGGATTGGATCCGGTTTACTATGAGGAGGAAGCAATGACGCTTATCGCAAAATTGGTAGGGAGGCCAATGCGCGTGGATGTCAATACAAAAGATTTGAATCGAGCATGATTTGCACGAGTTTCCGTTGAGATTGATCTTGCAAAGCCGGTGATCGGGAAGGTCCGTGTGTCGGGATGTTGGCAGCCTATGGCCTATGAAGGATTGCATAAAATATGCACTACTTGTAGGAGGTTCCGATTTGACCTGGGGGAGTGCATGCATCAAGATCTTTATATCCCGGCAACCCTACCCCCGACATTGACGCCGGCGCCACCTGTAGGTCGGAGTTGCAGGGGTGAACGGTGGAGATGAAACGAAGGAAGGGGCGCCAGATCCACAAAATCCGCAACCGGATTCGCCATCCCTAAAATCTAGGGATTCTGAGTTAGTTGACGGGATGTAAAAACAAGAATTGCCATTAAGAATTCAGATACACCAAATCCTTTAAATAAGGAAAACATATATTCGGCTTTGGATGGAAAGTCGGGATCCCAGCTTCCATGCGATACCACTCCCATTGCGACTCATGGTGATAAGATGCGGGTTATCCATCCTCCACAACAACCTCGTCGTGAGGGACCACCTGCTAAGATGGCTTTCTATGACCGGACGAATCAGTAGGATGAGCTCCGAGCTGGGGAAGGTGGCATGCAGGCAAAATTGAAGGGTTTTGCTGTTGGCTTTAGTAATCAAGAAGGTTTCCAGGAAGTTGAAGGCAGACGAACCAAGGTCAAGCACCCACGTCGGTTCTTGACACAACGCCAGACTTCTAAAATGGCGACGGACTCGACATTGCAGAATGCGGAACGCCAAAATTCTTTCCAAGTTTTGGTTGCTGTCGATAATGAGATGGATCCTGAGGAGGCAGGATCAGGGGCACAGGATAATTCCGATCCCATTGATCAATGATCGAATTTCAAAACTTTATTATCCTAGCATGGAACATATGTGGCGCCATGCATAGGAATACACATCGCCACCTCATGGATTTATTAAGATCGGTGTCTTCGGTTGTCCTCATTATTATGGAGTCGCGAGACTCCTTTCAACGAGTTCGTAACATGCTGTACAGATGCCATTATGAGGCTATTCATATCATCGAGAGTGTAGGCCAATCTGGGGGCATATGGGTGCTTCAACGCATGGGGTTACCAGTAGGCTTTGCTGTCGTGTCTGTACACCCTAGAATAATTACCTTCAGCGCTTCTTAGGGCTCTATCTCTTGAATGATTTCGGCTATTTATGCCAACCCTGGTGCTCATGGGCGACTGGAAGACTGGTCTCACATGCGACAAATTGGTAGTATGGATCATGGTCCTTGGTTGGCTCTTGGGGACTGGAATGATGTGATGGGTTTGGAGGAAGTACATGGAATGTCATATGATGCTCGCAGGTGTCACATATTCCATAATATGCTCGACGACTGTGATCTCCATACTCTACACACGATTGGAGATGACTTCACATGGCAACGCAACAACTCGGGTGGGCCTCTCGCGCGCAAGAGGCTCGATCGGGCAGTGGCCAATGTTGCTTGGGTGGACTTGTTCCCGACTGGATATGTTGAAGTGCTCCACAGGCGGACGTCCGATCATATTAGTCTGCTTTTGAGGTGTTGCAGGAGGATTGGAGACCAAGGGCGGAGACCTTTTCGTTGGGAACAAGGTTGGACCTCTCACCCGGGTTATGTGCATATAGTGGACGCAGCCTATAATTATGGTGGCCATAGTATTCAGGAGAAGTGCAATCAAGTGAAGGAGTCATCCCTTCACTTCAATGCCTACACCTTTGGACATATTAGAACGCAAGAATCGGTTGATGTGACGACTTGCGGGGATTAGAAAGGTTCTGGCTTGGGTTGATTCGGCCTTCCTTGTGTTGCTGGAGGGTAAGCTTGCCAAGGATTTGGACTTAGTCCTCAAGCAAGAGGAAATTCTATGGGAGCAAAAATCTAGGGATCAATGGATCCGACATGGTGATGGAAATACCCGTTACTTCCATAGTCAAACGCTCATTTGTCGGAGGAAAAGTGCTATTACTGGGTTGGACATTGAGGGTCAATGGACTATGGATGATTCGACCCTTCGAAACCATGCAATGTCGCACTACATTTCCCTTTTCGCGGCTTCCCAGCGGCCACCTTCATCGAATAGCAATCTTGCTCAACTTCCAATTATGGAGGGAACGGCATCGATTGCTAGATACGTTGATAAGGAAGAGGTGGAAGAGGCTGTCAAGAACATCAATGGGCTCTCGGCACCGGGACCGAATGGGCTGCCGGCCTTATTCTATAAAATTTATTGGAGGACGGTTGGAGATGATATAGTCAGGCTTGTGCAAGATGCTGTAAGCAGTGGTACATTTGATCCTGCTTTAGCAGGAACCTATATATGCCTCATTCCGAAGCTCGAAGTTCCAAGGGAAATCCGCCATTTTCAGCCGATCAGTTTATGCAATGTTAGGTACAAGATTGTAACTAAAGTACTGGTGAATCGCCTTCGGCCATTCCTTCAGGCATATATTGGCCCCTATCAGTCTGCCTTTCTACCAGGACGGGGAACGGTAGGGAATGCTATTATTTTGCAAGAAGTTTAGGAAACCTTTAGAAATAAACAGAAGCGGTCTCAGTCCATTATGCTTAAAGTGGACCTTGAGAAGGCATATGACAACGTGCAATGGGACTTCTTGGAGGAATGCCTTCATGATATGGGGCTGCCATCGGACTTCATCCGTATTATCATGTTCTGTGTCCGCTCCCCAACATACTCTATTATATGGAACAGCTCCCTTCTGCCGTCCTTTTTCTCCGGCGAAAGGGCTTCGGCAAGGGGATCCCTTGTCGCCCTATTTATTTATTATTGTGATGGAAAAATTGTCTATGAGAATTTTTTTGCTCGTGTTTCGGAGGGTAGATGGCAGCCTGTGGTCCTTAGTTGGGGAGATAACCCTATTTCACATCTAATGTTTGCTGATGATCTACTGCTGTTCTCTGAAGCATCTCTCGATAGTGTGAGATGTATGGATGATGTTCTTAATGACTTTGCTGGGCAATCGGGATTGAAGATTAACCCACAAAAGTCTATAGCTCTTGCATCGGCCCGGGTCTCTTAACAGGTGGGCAGGAGCTTTCGTCCATCCTCAATATCAATGTTACTTCGGACATAGGTAATTATATGGGGTTTCCAACCTTCTCGGGCGCCCCTCGATCTCACCACTTTGATTTCCTGATTGATAGATTGGATAAGAAGATGAATGCTTGGAAGCGAGGGTTTTTGAATAAGGCGGGGCGACTTACCTTAGCCCGGACGGTTCTGGCGTCCGTGGCCACTTACTTCATGCAGTTGATGTGGTTGCCAGAAGTCACTTGTGATAAAGTTGATCAAGTGATCCGGCGTTTCTTATGGAATGATGGCAATGGGCATGGCATTCACTTGGTAAATTGGGATAAAATTGCGAAGCCTAGGCGTATGGGTGGTCTACGATTGAGAAAGTGTAGAGAGATGAACATTGCCATGTTAGGGAAATTGCTTATGGATGTCATGACCAATTCCTCCAAGACATGGACTGCTATTGTCAATGCTAAGTATGGATGTGGAGGTGGTAATTTTTCCCATAGGCCAGCAACCTCTACAACTTATAGAGCCCTACGGAAGGTGGCGCCATATTTTTTGGATGGGTTTCGGCTTCGGTTAGGGAATGGCATGAGTAATTTCTGGGACAGCAAGTGGCTGCCTACTAGTAGCATTGCTCCCCGGGTTCCCTAGGACACACTTGTTCGTATACGTGATATATTTGTGGGGGATCGTTGGTGTTGTGAGAAACTCACTATTAGGCCCCCTACCAACGTTATTGATGAAATCCACAAGTATGGTCCGCTGGTTCTCCATGCCTCTGCGACTAATCGGTTATGTTGGATGGGGGAGCCGACGGGAAAATATTCGATGGCCTCTGGGTATGATTGGATCCTCTCTCGTCGGGGTGCCTGCATGGAACGATGGGTAGCTTGGGTGTGGAAGCTCCCTTGCCCGCCCAAAATACAAATGCTTATGTGGTTAGTTGTTAATAGTGCACTACCTACCAATGCTTTGAGATTCCGTAGAGGCATGGCTGTGACACCTTCATGCACTATATGTGGTGCGTTTGAAGAAGATAGCTGGCATCTTTTCTTCAAATGTGACTGGGCTGCTGATATGTGGCATCGATTGGGGTTTTCTTGGCAGCCGCTTTCCCAAGCCTCGCCGGCCGAGATCCCTCAGCTTCTGTACAGGTTGTGTAGGAAGTGGTCGGGGATTGGCCTTGCGGCGCTGTGGTCTATTTGGCAGGGACGTAATGGATTCTGTATGTGAGGGGATGCAGTCAATAGCTACACTACTATGTGTAATGCGAGGGTTTTGGGGCAGGCTCTTGATCGGGGTTTTCAGAAACATCCTAGGGAGAAACATATGAGACTAGTTACATGGAACCCATCAGGCCATAGGGGGATCCTCCTCCATGTGGATGGCAGTGCTTTTGGGAACCCGGGGCCGATCGGTTTCGGTGGAGTTATTCGTACTGGCGATGGCCAATGGGTGGAAGGGTTTTCTGGTAACATTGGTGTTAGCTCTAACTTGAGGGCCGGGCTTGTAGGAATATGGCGTGGCATCCGGATCTTGCATCAGAAAGGGGTAGTTGCTGCAGCTTGTTTCTCAGACTCCCAAGAAGCCGTTCGTCTCGTCACACCAGACATCCCCGAATATCATCTTTTGTTCCCTTTGTTGAGTAACATTCGTGAGTTGATGCTGCAAAGGCCAGGTTACAAATGGAGGCACCTTCTCAGGGAAGGTAATATGGCTGCTGATGGCTTAGCTAAAATGGGAGCGAAGTCCTTGGAGTTCTTCACGACTTGGGCTTTTCCCCCAGATGATGTCCGTGACCATCTGGCTGCGGATGCTATGGGAGTATGGTTCCCTCGGTTGAAATTTACTGCTTTTCCTTTCCTTTACCCCTGTGATGTAGTGTTTTTTAGTTTTCTTCTTTGCCGACGTTTTAACGTCACCATTATCCAAAAAAAAAAAAAATCAAGGCTTCTTGTATACGTAACCTTTCAAAAAATTAAAACTAAATCATTTACTCAAACCTTGCTATGTCCTAAGGTAGGAAATAAATTAGGATTGTGTTAATTGTTGCTGAAGGAAACCAGAAACAATACAATCGGTTGCGGTAGGGTGGTTGGTGGGCGTCCGTAAAATCCCGGAGCTTGGAAGACCCAGTAACAAGTCAGTCAAAACTCAATGTATGAGGTTTGGTGTTTAATTTTATTTACGAAAGTATGTTGGGCATTTTTTTGATAAATGGACTAATAATAATAAAAATTTTAGGTTCTGGGTCTGAAATGAAATAATTTGAAAGTTTGGAGGCCAATTAATATAAAAATGACTGATTTGGGTAAATGACTAAATGAAACAAAATAAAAGTTTAAGACTTAATTGAGAAAAGATAAAAGAAAAAGGACTAATATTATGCCCACGTGTCAGGTTTAAATTTAATCTTTTGCCACGTCAGCACTTATGACATAATTAGTGAAAAATTGATTGATTTGGACATAATTAGCATTTGTAGTGGACTATTTTGGTAATAAAATAAAAAAGGACTGATTTGGATTTTTGGAAGAGAAAATGAACATATTTGACCTTTTTTTCCTTATTACTTCCTCATTTTTATTGTTTGCCACGGGCCACGAATGTTCACGTATACATTTTGACTTAAAATTTTATCATAATTATAATTTATACAAAAAAATTTTATCATAATTATAATTTATACAAGCTAAAATATAATCAAATAGAATCTTGTTAGATTCGTCGTATAGTTTTTAAATCGAACTTGAATTATTAATAATTTAAAATCTTCATTGGATTACGTGCTAAGTGAGTCCGTAACAATGAAAAACAAAAAAACATAGGAAGTATATATTTATGGGGAGTTTGGTTTAGGTATCTTAATGTGATTGCGTATAGAAGCCAGATAATATAAGATTATCGGTCATTTTTTAATTCATCTTACATTAAATTATTTTTTATACCTTTAAAATTCTAAAATCATACATCAACTCATTTTAAAGCCCAACCTTTTTTTTTATTGAATTTTGATTTCGTATAATAAAATCTATTGTTTGTTTAATTAATTTTTTTTGTGGTGATTGAGTTTTTGTACACTTTCAATGCATTTCACTATATACAGTTTGCACATTATATAAAATTACAACAAACAAGTTTATGTTTAACTTATTCCAAGCTCCAGTTATATTCCGTACATGATGCATATATGATAATTGAAGAAATGTAAATTTACAGACGATGTAGATGGATTTTATTGTAGATGACGAAATATTGGATCGAAAAATAAATATGCCTCATGAGAACTACCAAAGAATAATTTTAAATTAAGTACTATATGGTCTATTCATGTGATATAGAAATATGATATTATCAACCTAACCAACCCAGTAATCTTAAAATAACAAAAAATAAGATTCACTGGAATTTCACATTCCCAGCAATCGCATTCTCATTGGTAATGTAAGATACCTTTAACCATACAGACCCTTAGAAAATAATTAGTAGTTTTTAGAATTAGAATTATGAATTTAAATTTAAACTTAATTATGAAAAATAATTTTAAATTAAGATAATCTTGAATAATATTACTATTTGATATTATTATTATTATAGTTTAAAATAGAGTTTAGAGACTGGATTTGAAGCTGGGAGGGTTGCGTTTAGAGAATAAAACCGAATGGTTCTTCCAATAAATATTTATTCTTATTTATTGGTTTTTAAGTTATTTTAATAAATATTTGAGAAACTAAATCCTAGCATTTTCTTCCATATTAATTTAAAATAAAGTGGGTTATACTGTAAAATTTATTTAGGGATGGCAATAGGGTGGGTTCGGGATGGCAACTGCTATCCTTATCCCCATCCACATCTCCGTTTCCCAAACCTTGTCCCATCCCCTCACCATTCTCCATTGGCGTTCCCCATGGTGGCATGACCATTCCCCATCTTGCCCCATTGGCGATCGGGATTTTATTGGAACACCTCATCGATGTAAACTATACACCATTTTCTATATCATGGACCAATTTATAAATCAAATTATGCTCTATTTCTATAATGTTGCTCGATTTGTAAATTAATTTAGGGGTGTATTGGATAGAGAGTCTGAGATTTTTTTGAGTTTGAAAATCTGGGTGTATTCAATTTAGATTTTGAAAAGTCTTTAAAAATATATAGGTATTCAATACATATTTTAAAAGTCTTTAAAAATCTAGATGTATTCAATACAAATTTTAAAAAGTCTTTAAAAATTTTGAGGTATTAAACAGTCTATGGATTTTAATTCTTCATAGACTTTAATGGATTCTTTTAAAAATTATAAATATGCAAAATCTCTCCAAATTTCTACGGATTTTGTCAAGTCAGTCAAACTCTACATAGAGTCTATACAAAATCAACAAACTCTACATGGAGTCATTAGACTTTCTAAATGAACCGATTTTTAATCCATAAAAATCTGAAACGAATACACTCTTGATATTCAAAATTATAGATAATACTTCAATTAAACAAAAAAAAAACAAAAAAATAAATTGCATAAATATTCATTGCCAAATTTAACTAGATATAAACATTAATCAATTAAATTCCAGTGATTCCAAATATTAACCAAATAAATGATCAATCTGGTTAAAATTCATAACGTCCGTGAAGATGGAGAGAAATAGTCAGGCAGGGAGGAACAGTCCGGCAGGTAAGAGATTTCCGGCAAGGAATGTTTCGGGGAGTGGTGGGGGTGGCTCTCAGAGAAACCTGGTCGGAGTCTATATTGGTAATATTCCTGCTGACACAACGGTGAGATGTATTATTGGAGAGGTGGACAGAGTGGCGAGGGTGCGCAACTGGTTCATCCCGGCGAGAAGTTGGCCGGTGGGAGGAACTAAATTTGGTTTTCTTAGGTTCTCCCGCAAAGATGAAGCGGAGGCGGTCATTAGAAGGCTGAACGGGCGGGTATGGTCGGGGTGGAAACTGAAGGTCAACTGGGCGCTACCTAAACACAGGGCCTCCAAAACTGCCGGAGGCGGTGGGTCTACCATACGGTCCCGGAATAAAAATCAGGCCGATTCCCTTATACGGCAAGAGGAGGGGAGGAAGCTAGATGGCACAACAGGCTGGAGGGATGATCGCACTTATGTAGAAGTCACTAAAGGGGGTAAGGCTGGGTTTGCAGTCGGGATGGAAAAGGGGTATAGGAGTCAGATGGTGCTAGAAGAAGTGCAAAAAGACGTAGAATGGCTGCAAAGGTCGGCGGTGGTGAACTTAAACAGTTGGGAACGGCTGGTAGATTTCCAGGACTGGCTGGATGAAGATTACAGCGAGTGCCAGGAAGTAATCTATGGGGGTGGCCTTTCGGTGGTAGTGGTCTTCAACAGTCAAGATGAGAGGGAAAGGTTTCTAGCCGACCGTAGGGATAGAAATCTCATTTCATGGAAAAGGAAATGTCATTCAGATGCCTCAATGAAGAAACAACTAGTATGGATATATGTGTTTGGCCTTCCTTACAATGCACGGTGCGAGGAAAATTACCGGAAGCTAGTGAAAGGTTGGGGGAGAATAATCACTATTGATAGGGAATCAGTTCATAAGAAACGTTTAGATCGAGTGCGGCTGTTGGTAGAGTTAAAGAAGGAGGCGGGCATTCCATCGGAGCTGGCAATCTCTGTGGGAAGGTTCTCTTTTATGCTGCGGATTGTGGCCAATTATGGTGAAGCCGTGGTGGAGAAGGTTTCACCTGGGGAAATGAGGCTGGGTGGGGGGTGGAGGGGCAGCAAGAGGCGGTGGTGGCGGCAGGTCGGCCGGGGACGGTGGAGGTGAGTCCGTTATGGGGATCCGGGACCAGTGCTCATTGGGAAGAGGAACAACCGCTGGAAGAAAATCATGTGAGATCGCAATTTTTAAAAAACGCGGCGGATCGTAATGCAACAGTAATTATGGCGGTGGAGGATTCTCCCCATGCAGGGGTGGTGAGCTTGGACGGTTCGGGTGAGTGTGGGGGGGATATTGGGCCTATTGTGGTTGGGCCGGTAGATGGGGCGGTTAATCTAATTAGTGCTGAAGGGGGTGGAATGCTATCTGGGGTGGGTCGTATGGTGGAGAGAGCAAAATGGGCCGAGGAAAGTCAGTCCAAAAATTGCCTAGCTAAAAATAGTGGTTTGGGCCTGACTGGGTCGGACCAGGCTCAATATATTAGAGTTGGGGATAACGTCATGGGAGATTGGGGCAATAGAACGACGATAGAATCAAGTTGTGGAAATTTGGGCAATAAGGGAGTGGAGGGGGTTGTGGTATCGATTCGCGAGGTTGGGGAGAGTAGTCGGGGGAATGAGGAGGTTGGACTAGATGATGTAGAGGGGGATATTGAGCGGTCATTTGGTGGGAGGGTGGGGGGGCCAGAGTTACCCTTGGGCGATTCAATTGAGGGCGCAAAGGAGGATGTGGATAGCATGGTCAAAATTAAACAGGCCGAGGAGACATTGGCGGGGCTATTGGAAGGGCGAAAAGGGTGGCAACATAGGGGTCGAAAAAAGGGGAGGAAGGCTAGGAGGTGTGGGGTGAGAAGTCGGAGTAAGGGCCTGTGCGATAATGGATGTGAAGAGGAGGGCTTTGCAAATCTCCAATTTACTACTGTTCGTCTCAAAGATGGGGTTAAGCTCCTCGATTATACTGAAACGAAAGAGATATGAGATCTAGCTTCCAGACTTGGATTAGGTTGTTTGGTGGGGAAAGAGGTGGCGCTGGCAAGGATCAGAGAAGAGGTGGAGCGGGATTAGTAGGCCAGTGAATGGAATATTTGTTTGAGTCAGGGTACATTATGCGGTTTATCACATGCAATGTAAGGGGTCTTAAGGGCGGGGTGCGTAGAAGAGCGGTAATTCGGCTGTGTAGGAAGGTGAAGCCAAGTTTATTTTGTGTTCAAGAAACAAAGATAAATAACTGGACAGATCGATTGATTTACAGATTATAGAGGTCGCGCGGTTGCGAGTTCTGCTCTCAACCTTCTATCGGGAATTCTGGTGGGCTCCTACTGATTTGGGATGCCAATACTTGCGCCTTTAATAAAGTAGAAGGCGAGCACAATTATGTATGGATCAAGGGCAGGATTAACGGGCTCAACGGGGTAATTAACATAATATGTGTTCACGCCCCGAATTGCAGGCGGGGTAGGGCGGAACTGTGGGATCAGCTGGGGAGGAAGTGTGATGTAAATAATGGCGAACTATGGTGTATAACGGGTGACTTCAATGCGGTATGCAGGGACAGTGAGAGATTCGGTGAAAGTGTGGATAGAGGTTCGGCTAGAGACTTTAGGGAATTCATTAATCGGGTGGGCTTGGTTGATTTACCTATGGAGGGTGGTAATTTTACTTGGATTGGGAGAAGCGGTAGGGCAGGGAGCAGGCTGGACAGATTTTTGCTTTCTCCGGAGTGGCTAAATCAACAGGGCAATATATCCCAGAGGAAAGGCGATTCCATACTGTCTGATCATTTCCCAGTTGTTTTGGAATTTGGGGAAAAAGCTTGGGGGCCAAAGCCATTTCGATTTTTCAATTATTGGATGGATAGAAATGGTTTTGGGGACTTGGTTAAAGGGACGTGGGGTGAGGAGAATTATACTCGGGGGGATAGGTTGTTGGGGAAATTGAAAATTCTGAAATATAGGATTCGCAATTGGGTGGGCTATGGAGCTTCAGATTTAGTGAGTAACATTCAGCGTCTGATGGCTGAGATTGGCGAGATAGAGTATAATTTTTCAGGGGAAAGGGTGGCAGATGAGGCTCGTGAGGATTGGCTGAGTAAGGAAAGAGAGTTAAAGATGTGTTTATTGGCCGAGGAAAGGCGGTGGCTGCAAAAATCAAGGATCCGGTGGTTAAAAGAAGGGGATTAATACACGGTTCTTCCACACGGTGACAGCTCTTAATCGGAGAAGGAGTTACATTGGTTCTATCAATGTAGATGGTGTCCTGGTGGACGACCCGAAGGTTATAAAAGAGCGAGCAGAAGAGTACTTTCAGGCCTTATTTGATAAGCAGGACAAGGAAATTTTTGGTGTCAACAATATAGGGTTGCCAAGGCTGGGCGAGGAGGAAAGAAATTGGTTGGATAGGGACTTTTCGGAGGAGGAGGTGAGAGGGGCTATTTGGAGTTGCGAGGGGAACAGGGCTCCTGGCCCTGGCTCCTGGCCCTGATGGTTTCAATGTCGGGTTCTTTAAGAGGTTCTGGGATTTGCTCAAAAGGGAGGTGATGGAGATGTTTAAAAAATTTGAGAGTGGCGGTGTACTTCCTAGAGAGGTAGGCGGATCCTTTATCACCCTCATCCCTAAGGTGGAAGCTCCGGTGAATTTTAGCGACTTTAGACCTATTTCCCTAGTGGGAAGTATTTATAAAATGATCACCAAAGTTCTGTCGAGAAGGATTCAATAGGTGCTAGGAAAGTTGGTGGGAGATTCGCAGATGGCCTTCGTTAGAGGAAGGCAAATCTTAGATGGGGTTCTAGTCGCTGCAGAATTGATAAACTCCACTCGATCCTCAGGGTGCCGGGGGTCAGTGGTGAAATTGGATTTTGCCAAAGCTTACGACAATGTCTCTTGGGATGCCCTTTTCCGAATCCTTGAGGTGATGGGATTTGGTGAGAGATGGATTTCTTGGATTAAAGGGTGTGTGACAGCAGCCTCGCGGCGGTACTTATTAATGGCTCTCCCACGAATTTCTTCCGGTTAAAGAAGGGGTTAAGGCAAGGTGACCCGATCTCACCTTACCTTTTTGAGTTAGTTGTTGAAGTATTAAACATCTTGTTAATTAAAGCTACTGGGATGGGGCTATTGACGGGTTTTCAAGCTAGCGTGGGTGGTCCAACCGTGTCACATCTCCAATATGCGGATGACACTATCTTCTTTTGCGATGGAAGCCTGCAACAGGTGCAAAATATCAAGCGTTTACTAAAGTGTTTCACACTGACCACGGGATTGAGGATTAACTTTAGTAAAAGCTGTCTGTTTGGAGTTAACTGTCCAGTAGACATGGTGAATGAGGCTGCCTTGGCATTAGGATGTGGGGTTGGTACTTGGCCTATGACATAATTGGGCATACCGATTGGATGTCGTTTAAATGGTTTGGAAGTGTGGCAACCGGTGCTTGATAAGGTGGAAAAAAGACTCGCAGCGTGGAAGGGGAGGATGCTTTCCCAAGCGAGGAGACTTTGCTTAACAAAGATAGTTTTAAATTGCCTTCTGGTTTATTTCATGTCCATCTTCAAGGTCCCTAGGCTGGTGGCTGATCGCATTGAAAAATTAAAAAGATGCTTTTTTTGGAACGAGTGGGATGGGATTAGGAAATTGCATACGGTGAATTGGGAGAATATCTGTCATCATAAGGAGGACGGGGGTCTAAATATTTGGAGGCAAAATTTCAACTCGGCCCTTTTTCTAAAGTGGAGATGGCGTTTTGGAATGGAAAACTCACTGTGGAAAAGGGTAATCGATGCAAAATATTATGGAAAGGGGTCTCCACTGGTGCCTGGAATATGTGATTATAGATCAATATGGGGCAACATCTGCAGGTCCTGGGAAACTTCGAACTTGGATGACCAGGGGAGATTGTTTCAGATTCAGGTGGGGAATGGAACACTGACACGATTCTGGACAGATCAATGGGTAGCAGAAGGGCAGCCTTTATGTGAGTTATTCCCTCGCCTATACGCTTTGGCAAATAATAAGGGTGGCACGATTGCGGAAATGGGAGCATGGAACGGTTTTGTATGGGTCTGGGATATTAAGCTTCGCAGGCACTTTTTGATTGGGAGGTTGGATTATGGAATGGATTGGTGATCGTGATTAATCGGCAACCATTTTGTAGATATATAAGGGATAGAGTGTGTTGGCTAAAGGAGGACAATGGCCAATTTACAACTAAATCTTGCTGGAGCCGGATGGTTGGAGGGGAGGCTGAGGAGGATCGGTGGCTGTGGCAAGCTTTATGGAAAATTAAATGTCCGGTGAAAGCGAAACTATTGGCTTGGAAAGTGATCCGTGAGGCGCTACCAGTTCGAGGGACCTTAGCTAGCCGCAACTGCTTGCAGGTATCAAACTCTTATTGCCTTTGTTGTGGTTTGGACATTGAAGGTGTAGATCATTTATTTTGTAAATGTGAAGTTGTTGGGAAAATATGGTACCAAGGGGTGGGATGGTTTGGAGTGGACTGGTCACTACCAGGGAGGGCAAAAAACTTAATGGCTTGGTGGATTGGCTTTAATCCTAGAAAAGGTAGGAGGATGGTTTGGCTTTTGACGTGTATGGCAATAATATGGTCTGTCTGGAGAGGGCGAAACGCCTCAGTTTTCAAGGGGATAAATTTTAATTGGAAGGTCGTGATCGATGACGTTAGATGGCGCGTCGGTCTTTGGAGTAAGATGGGGAGGGAAGACATTGACCTAAGCTTGGCTAGCCTGGAAGATTCTTTCCCCAGGGGGCTGTTAGCATTACACCGGTCGTGTTCTAAGGTTGCCAGACACGGATTGGTGTGGGAACGACCCATGAAGGGTTGGTGGAAAATTAACACGGATGGTTCGTCACTTGGAAATCCCGGTGCGGCTAGGATTGGAGGGGTGATCAGGGACGACGAAGGGAAAGTATTATTTATTCTGTGGGAACATATTGGAAACACGGATTCTTCGGAGGCGGAACTAACCACTGTGAATAGAGTTTGTGGGGCTACAATCAGAGACCAAGGCTTCCCAATTCTTAAGTTGATATTCGAGGGTGATTCGTCAAATGTGGTCATGTGGCTTAAACAACCGGAATCTGTCCCTTGGAGGCTTTTTAATTTAATGGCACCTATTTTAGAGGTGTTGAGGTTCGCTGGAGTGGTCAGAGTACAGCATGTATGGAGGGAACGTAACGAGTTGGCTAATTTCTGGGCTAAACAAGGTGCAATGGGCGGCGGCCGGATGGAAGTATGGCTATAGCTGGGGTGCCTGAGAACTCTCGCCTGGGAGAATTTTCCTATTTTGATCAATGTTGTCTTCTCGGTTGTCGGAAGTGACTTTGTCTGTCGTCTTGAGAATTTGCTCGATTGGGTAGATGGGGATCTGCTACATTTGTACTACTATAGCCTCAGACCTTCTGTATGGAATGAAACCCCCACAGAAAGAGTGGGAATGAGCTGCTACAGGTCTTCACATAAGGCGAGGTCCGATTCCAACATGTGTTGAGGGATAGAAATGCTTTAGCCGACCTTTGGGCAAGGCGTGGGGCATCCGGTGAAGGAATGAAACTTGAGTGGTATTGAGGTGAGATGGGGTGAAGTTGTTGACCAGTGCGTTGGCATGCAGGGGTGTCAAAGTTCGACACATATGGAGGAAATGGAATAGTATAGCGGATTCTTGGGTGAGATAATTCATTGGGCAAGACAGTATATGGATGTCAACGAAGTTGCTGCGATCGGGTTCACACTGGGGCTGATCTGTAACTCTGTTGGGAAACTGCTGGGAAACTGTTGCTGCATTGTTTTTACTTTTTTTTTTTTTCAGGCTATTGCTCGTGCTTATCGGAGATTGTTGAGGCTTTGTTCTTTGAAGTGGTGCTGCGACTGGTTGTGGATATTGTTCGTGCTTCTCGGAGACTATTCATGCTTTGTTCATTTACGTGCTGCTGCGACTGGTCCTTCTTACGAGCTCTAGTCTACTGTCCACATAATGCGATTGGCGATAGAAAGACTAGGTAGGATTGAAGATACTGGACCGAATACATCAAGCCATTCACAAGTGTTACTGGTGAGATCTGAGCTGCTACTTTTTTGTTATGTGCATGTGTGGTGTTCATATTGACTCCCTAGAACTTCTTTGAGCATTTGTGTCGAGCTTGCATATGCTTCACTCCAATGTGTTGAAAATCATAAGGGCGCTTGGCTGATCCCCGTTGGTCTTTTTTCCCAACCTTCACTCTTCCTTCTAATACTCCCTTTTGAGCCATGTTATCGAGTCTAATTGAAACATCCCTTACTCCGTTATATCATGTTTGTATCCTGATCCTGTAGCCTATTTATTGCCTTTGCCATACAGCTCCTTTGTACCTTTGGAGATTTTAGGAACTATCTATAATCTTCATATGGAATATCCTTTCGATGCCGCAATTAAGTTGGTAAATCTCACTGGTTGGAATGTTCGTTGAAGTGGGAGGGTGTGTATTCATCAGTTACAATCGGGAGTTTATTAGGAGTGGGTAGGTATTGAGAGCGGATGGTTAATATGACTTTCTTCCTATTGGGAATGGCAGTTGGACAACCCCTGTTGACTTCTTATTGGAAAAAAAAAAGAAGAAAAAGAAGAAGAAAAAAAAACGAAGAAGAGAGAGTTAAGCATTGGTCTTTATTTGAAAGATAGGGGTGCCTAAATGTGTAAAGCTACTTGTAAGAAAGTGATGAGTGCAAAGTGGGTGGCCTGTGGAAGTGTTTTTTGCTGTATGTTGAATGGTTTGGAAATCTTCTTGTTGATCATAACAGTTGCCACACGTTTTTTTTTTTTGGATTCTAATGTGATTATTTATAGATAGTTCCTCAATTCCCTCAAGCCGCTCACCCTTTCTTTTACCTATAGCCATTTACCAGACTTTTCCTACTTATTGTCCTTTGATTCGATGCATTGGAAATGAGTAGCATAAGTAGGGGAGATGTATTGCTGAAGTAAGCCAATGGGGTTGTCAATGTGTTACATCACATGAGAGTCCTCTTGCCTGTCGACTTAGAGAAGATTTGGAATGAACTCTAATCGGTGGGGATGTTGGTTCACTGAAGAGTTTGAATATTGGGTCTTGAGATGAGAGAATGCCAATGATGCTGATGTTATTGAGATGTTTCTGTTTCTGTTCTTGCTACTTTGGCTCCTGGATTTCCGAACCATGCTTAAGAGGAAGGTTGAAAAGTTATATGTTGTTCGATATTGAAGGAAGACTGGTGATGGATTGTGGAGAAATTAGACATTGATTCCTTGACGTTTGCAGGTTCGGCTGAGAGCGCGTCCAAATTTTTTCCTCTGGTTTATTGCTGCTCGACTCAGCTTTTGTTCTCTCTGGTGCACTAGTGCTACTTCTTTGGCTACTACGTCTCCTTTTATACCGTGATGTATTCTGTGTTGAAGTGTATGGCGAATTGGTGGTGGTTTTAGTTGTGCCAGAACATTGTACGGTAGTCTTATTTGTACTTTGTACTTTCTTTTGGAATAAAATAATTTCGCCTAAAAAAAAAGATCAATCTACAAATTCAACTAAACATAAATATTTGTCAATCAAAACCTTAATTATTTTAACAAACATCATCATAAACCATCAAACCAAATAAAAAAACTAATCCAAATTTCCTTAAACTCAAACAAAGAAATAAAAATTAAATAGGAACATTAAATGAAAATGAAGTACAATAATAAATTAATTATATATTTTTTATTCTATGTTAATACAATATATATGTATTTGGGGTGGGGCGGGGCGGAGGGTTTGCCCCACTTAGTGCTCGAAATGAACTCACTACCTTGAACACCTAGCAATCGGATTCGAGATAGTAAGCGGAGCGACAAAAATTTTGGATTCAAATTATTCCTGTTCCAAATATTTTAAGTTTGGATTTTTCCCATCGAGGTGGGGTGTTTAGCCATCCTTAATTTCATCCAATAGAATGACGCAATACGATCTGTTGACCTGACAGAAATAATAAATAAGTTTTCTGTCTGCACTTTAAGAAACATGATTTTTTATGCCTGAAATGACAAAAATAGACTTTGGTTTGAATGCATGTTTTCGGCCTGCACCAGACAAAAATGACCGAACCAAGGTTTTGATTAATTAAGTTGATTAGAGAGCCTTTATTTGGCTAATGTAACTTGGTTCAGTCATGTTTTGTTGTCGAACCAAGTTAACATGAGCAGAACCAAGACAATGGGCTGAACCAAACAATAAAATGGCCGAACCAAACCATTTTTTTAAAACAATTTTTTAATACTCCATCCGTCCCATTAGTTATGTCTCTTTCCTTTTTGGTCCGTTCCATTTCAATTGTCTCATTCCCCTTTTGGAAATAATTAAATACAAACCCACTCTCATCATATCACATCAATAAATAAATTTATTAAAATTTCAAACACACATCTATCACATAACACATAAATAAATCAGTTAAAATTTCAAACTCATTACAATCACATCACATAAATTACTAATTTACCCCCACTTTAGCACTAATCTACCTATACATTAAATATTAACTATCCTCACATAAAATACCGTGCCCAAAAGTTTCGAGACGCTTTTAATGGGACGGAGGGAGTAATTTTAAAAAGATGGATGTGGTTCGGGTAGAACCAAGCAATAAAATGGCCGAACCAAGCAGTCTGGTTCCTGTACTGGCAATTAATTTACCTGTACATGCTAAATGATGTCAACGCTATGGAAAATGATGTTGCTTATTTTATAATATTTATCATTTTTCATGCGCACACATCATTTCACACGGTTATCATTTTTTATTGCTCTAACACCATTTTTCTATGTGTATCCATCATTCCATTATTGTCAGTATGTGCTGTTGACAGCACACAAGCCACACCCGGAACCAAGCCTCCCCAGTCTCAATTTCTTCTATAACGTGCCCATATTGACTTGGTTTCAGTCAGAAGTATTTGGTTCGATGCGAAACAAACTTATTTTGGCCAAAGTCCATTCGTTGAAGAAAAAGATTGTGGTCCAGCTATCAATATATCCTGTGTTTGCTAATTCACATCACTCTTTTAGTTTTCACATATACTTAGTTGCGCGCAAAAATGAAAAAGAATATATGAATAATAAATAATAAAATTCATACCGCATTAGAGAAAGAACATAAACACAACTAATATTTAAAAACATGTTAATTCTTTTCGAAAAAAACAACATGAACATATTTAAATTATTCATTCCCTCCTGACTTCATTCGTCGGCATTTGTGGCGGATTGTTCCGACGTGTGGAACCCGAGTCCCCGACTTTGATCCTTCCATTAGAGTTAGACGTTTTTTATTATTTGTTTCTTTTCTAATTTTTATGTTCTTGTTTGTTACCTGGCTTTAATTTCTTAAAAAAATACTCCGTCCCATATTTATCTTCTTCGACACTGTAGATACGGAGTTTAAAAAAGTTGTATTTTATTATTTTCATGTGTACTTTTTGAGGGGTAAATTTGTCTCTTTTTGTCTTGTAGTGCAATTGTTAGTAAAATTAAGGATTGATTTTTCTGTAAATATATAGACATGTAGGGATATTTTAGTAAAAAAAAATTCCCTTTTTGGGGTAGGAAGATAAATGTGGGACGTCCAAAAACGGAAAGTAAGAAGATAAATATGGGACGGAGGGAGTAGGATATTAATGTTTTAACACTCTAGGTTGTTTTCATGTTTTAATTTTGAACACCTCATGTGATTTTTTTTTTCTTTTTTTAGGCGTGTACCAGAGACACACTGGATTCAAGACTAATTTCTCCCATTTCCTAGGCTCGAACCCGAAAACTTTATTTAAGGGATGTGTGGATAGATAGCTAGATTGGAAAAAAAAACTCCCATTTCCTAGTATGTAGAGACGGTAGAGCAAAAAAAAAAAAAAACTTAAGTATTAGGCAGGGGTAGAAAAGGTAATTCCAAGGGAAGCCCTTATAAGAAGGAATTTCAAGTATGGAGAGAGATCAGATCCTCAAATCTGAATCATCCACCGCATTCCACCACCCATAGCAAAAGGCCCTGCCATTAACGTTCTTCTTCTTCTTCCTCTTCGTTACACTCCGGATCAGAATTCCCCCAACTTTCCCAGATCTGTATACGATTATGAGCAGAATTATTACTTAGGGTACCAATTGCTTTGATTGGATTCAGATCTCTCATTTTGTATTGTATTGTATTCCATTGCTTCTAGTCTGTGATTTGGGGGGAAGAAATTGCGGGCAATGTTGACGAAATTTGAGACCAAGAGTAACAGAGTGAAAGGATTGAGTTTTCACACCAAGAGGCCATGGATCTTGGTCAGTCTCCACAGTGGCGTCATCCAGTTATGGGATTACCGTATGGGCACTCTCATTGATCGCTTCGACGAGCATGATGGTCCCGTTCGGGGTGTTCATTTCCACAAATCGCAACCGCTTTTCGTATCTGGAGGTGTGTATTAGTTTTGCTCAAGTTCCCATTTTTCTTTCCTTTTTCTCAGGAAAGGAGATTTAGTTTTGCAGTTTGATCTCGGCTTCGTTTTGCTTTATAGTAACGATCTCCGCTGGATAGATATAGTGCTCTGAGAATCTGGATCTCTTGTTTTGTGTAATTAAATGGTCCGCCGAAGGGATCAATCATTTTTGCAAATTTGTCTGTTTGGATTAATGCTTTCGTTGTCACTTAATGGGAGTTGCAACCATAAATTTCTTTATTAATGTTAATTTCAGGGTTTTATGGTATTCAGTTCGTTAGGCACTGCCACTGACATGTTTCTAATCCTTCTTTTCCATGAACTATGATTGCGATTGTTATAAGCTTATAATTGCACTGTCATTTGAGCTAGAACTATTGCCCCATTTTGTGTCTGGAAATTAGGAGTCACTCCTATGGTTGAGTGATGTATTTTGGCTATAGATATCGTCATTTGCAGACATATGAACTTGTAGAAATTGACAAGTTCCAAATTACATGACAAGAATGGTGAATTAGTTTCTTTTAATTGATTGCCATGTAACTGCATTGAACATATATGCATATCTGATACAAAATCTTACTGGGTTAGAGTTACATGTAATTGGTGATGTTCTGTTTTTTTAACATTGTTTCAACATTAGGAAGGGACTCCGCCACTCAGGTCCTCTTTAATATGGTCATCATCGCTTAAATTTAATGATAAGTACCTATCCATTAAGCCTTTTTGATAACATTGATCGTTGTGTAATTTTTATGAGTACTATATAATATATGATTAAGTGACTTGATTTTTTCTTATTACTCAATCATTAGAAGAGGTGTCTCAGTTTAGGCTTATACCTAAGGGGGCTGCTATCCCAATTCTCCAAGGGATGACAAAAAGAGGCCGGTTTCTTGTGTTGCATTGAAAAAATAGACCTTAGAGTTGAGCGAATGTAACTTTCTCACTTCTTGCTTTAGATGCAATTAGCGTGGTTGAATGAGAAGGTAGCTCCTCTCCTCTTTTACAAATCTACAACTCTCTTTACTGATTGAGATGTAGAAGTAATTTTAAAAAGTAAAAATAATTCAAAGATAAATAAGTAAATTAGAAAAATTTTAATTGTTAGTATTTTATTTGTTTGCCTTATGACTTAGATTTAGCCAGTTAATACTTCAAAGATAAGATTTGTACTTCATTTCATTTTCCAAAATGGGCCCTCAGTCATGAAGATAATCATGGCGCTCTCTATATCTAATGTTCTAATTAATGCTATTGAGATCATGTTAACTTTAGTTGCATTGATACTATTATATCAACCCATGTATACTTGACTCTACATGAACTTTTCAGAATGGCAAATATGGTTTGATATTTACTAAAAATGGCAGCTGTTACTTTCCCAAAGAGATTTTATGGACTGATGGATCAACTGTACCTTTTGCTTCCGACTACATGCATGTCTGAATATTCTTCTCTAGTACACAATAAGTTCTTATATTACTTTAGGTATGGCATATTCCCTACGTCAACACTCCTTTTTGCAGGTGATGATTACAAAATCAAGGTGTGGAATTACAAGTTGCACAGATGTCTATTTACCCTTCTTGGTCATCTCGATTATATCCGCACAGTGCAGTTTCATCATGAATATCCTTGGATTGTAAGTGCAAGTGATGATCAGACAATTAGAATATGGAATTGGCAATCCCGGACTTGTATTTCTGTGTTGACAGGGCACAACCATTATGTTATGTGTGCCTCTTTTCACCCCAAAGAAGATCTTGTTGTTTCTGCTTCGTTGGATCAAACTGTTCGTGTTTGGGATATTGGTGCCTTGAGAAAGAAAACTGTATCTCCTGCCGATGACATTATGCGATTGTCTCAAATGAATGCAGACTTCTTTGGTGGCGTTGATGCTGTTGTAAAATATGTACTGGAAGGGCATGATCGTGGGGTTAACTGGGCTTCTTTCCATCCAACTCTCCCTCTGATTGTGTCAGGAGCTGATGACCGTCAAGTTAAAATATGGCGCATGAATGGTATGCTATCAGGGTCTGTGATTTTTATTTTTTATCATTAGTTTATATGTGAGCAATGGGCAATGAGAAAAATTTACAACTGCAGAAATGAAATCGAAAGACACGTGCATTCACCATTAAAATCAAAATTAACATTACCACCTCCGTCTCAATAGAATTGTTACGTTTGACTTTTGGATACTATTCACTGTTAACTTTGACTCGAATTTTTATCATAGTAATACAAGAAAAAATATAGTCAAGTGAGATCTTGTTAGATTCATCTAATCTTGTAGTTTTAGAATATCAATTTTTTTTATAAATTTTCATTGTACACAATTTAAGTTATTAACCGTTAAAAATGTATCTCGCCATACGTGATGAAGGGGAATGTAACAATTATACAGAGACCGAGGAAGTATTAATTACACTATTTCTTGTTGAAAAATGACGGCCTCTATGAATTACTATAATATTCTTCTTTGTGTAATACTATTGCATATAGTGTTGTTAGAATATAGTATAGGACCTTCATATTCTTCTTTGTTTCTGGTGGGATTCTTATGTAGAGCTAAAATTTGGTTTCTTAACTGAGTGAAAAATGCAACTCATTTAATCAGTTCTTCGATGCTATCAGATGAGAGATGCAGAAGCAGGTTGGGGGTATTTTTTATTGTTTATTTTTTAATTTGTTTGACTAATTTATGCTATGTTCTGAATTCAGTGGGCATGAAGGCAAACTGGACATTGTCCCACACACTTCACAATTTCAGTTCTTTTAATTTAGTCACACGCTTATTCCAGACTAGTTTCACTTATTTATTAGGACCTTGGTCTTTGATCTTCCTTCCTGTTGAAAACTTTGCAATTTGCATGTTAGACCTCCAACTTGGCCAAGTGATGTGCACATACTGCTTTTCTAGTACATTTAGTTTACTGAATTGACAAGATGCATGTGTGTTGTATCAGATACAAAGGCCTGGGAGGTGGATACCTTGAGGGGTCACATGAACAATGTTTCATGTGTTCTGTTCCAAGCAAGGCAGGACATTATTATATCCAATTCAGAAGATAAGAGTATCCGAGTTTGGGATGCTACTAAGAGAACTGGCTTGCAGACATTTCGCAGGGAGCATGACAGGTTCTGGATCCTTGCAGCTCATCCTGAAATGAATCTTTTGGCAGCTGGTCATGATAGTGGGATGATAGTTTTCAAGTTGGAAAGAGAGCGTCCTGCATACTATGTTAGTGGTGATACTCTGTTCTATGCAAAGGACAGATTTCTACGTGCTTTTGATTATTCAACTCAGAAAGATATTCAGCTGATACCCATCCGCCGCCCTGGTTCTAATAGTTTGAATCAAGGGCCTAAAACTCTTTCATATAGTCCTACTGAGAGTGCTGTTTTGGTTTGCTCAGATGCAGATGGCGGATCATATGAACTCTATATTATTCCAAAAGATAGCCATGCAAGAGGTGATGTTGTTCAGGATGCAAAAAGAGGTACTGGTGGGTGTGCAGTTTTTATTGCACGAAATAGGTTTGCTGTTCTTGAGAGGAGCACCAATCAAGTTCTTGTCAAGAACTTGAAAAATGAAATAGTTAAAAAGAGTGTGCTACCTATTGCAACAGATGCTATATTTTATGCTGGTACTGGAAATCTTCTTTGCAGGTCTGAGGACCGGGTAGTCATCTTTGATCTTCAACAAAGGATTATTCTTGGGGATCTTCAAACCCCTTTTCTGCTATATGTGGTTTGGTCATCAGATATGGAAAATGTTGCTTTACTAAGCAAACATTCTATTGTTATAACTGACAAGAAGCTTGTGCGTCGTTGCACTCTTCACGAGACAATCCGTGTCAAGAGTGGAGCCTGGGATGATAATGGCGTCTTTATCTACACTACTTTGACGCACATTAAGTATTGTCTTCCTAACGGCGATAGTGGAATTATCAAAACTTTGGATACCCCAGTGTACATTACCAAGATATATGGGAGCACAATCTTTTGCTTGGACAGAGATGGTAAAAACCGGCCAATTATTGTTGATGCAACAGAGTATGTTTTTAAACTATCCTTGCTGAGGAAGAGATATGACCATGTTATGAGCATGATTAAAAATTCAGAACTAAGTGGACAGGCCATAATTGCTTACCTGCAGCAGAAAGGCTTCCCGCAAGTTGCTCTTTATTTTGTGAAGGATGAAAAAACTCGCTTCAACTTAGCTCTTGAAAGTGGCAACATTGAGAAAGCACTTGAATCTGCTAAGAATCTTGATGAGAAAGATTACTGGTACAGGCTGGGTGTGGAGGCCCTCCGGCAGGGAAATTCTGGGATTGTTGAATATGCATACCAAAAGACAAAGAACTTCGAGAGACTATCCTTTCATTACCTTATAACAGGTAATCTGGACAAATTGTCAAAAATGATGAAAATTGCTGAAGTCAAGAATGATGTCATGGGCCAGTTTCATGATGCCCTTTATCTTGGTGATGTGCGCGAGCGTGTTAAGATTCTTGAGAATGCAGGTCATTTGCCACTTGCATATATCACAGCCTCTGTCCACGGACTACATGATGTTGCTAAGCATCTTGCTATAGAACTGGGAGACAATGTTCCTTCTCTTCCAGAGGGAAAGAAAGCTTCACTATTAATGCCCCCGCATCCAGTATTATGTGCCGGAGATTGGCCTTTATTAATGGTCAGTAAAGGGATATTTGAGGGCGGCCTTGAAGATACAGGCAGAGATGTGGATGAAGATTATGAGGAAGCGGATGCTGATTGGGGTGAGGGGTTGGATCTTGGTGAGGTTGACAACTTACAGAATGGTGACATTGCCATAGTGTTAGAGGAGGATGGCGTACGTGATGAAGACGGCGAAGAGGGTGGATGGGATCTTGAGGATTTGGATCTGCCTCCTGAGTCGGAGACACCAAAGACATCTACTACTACTGCACGTGTATTTGTTGCTCCCACCCCTGGTATGCCCGTAAGCCAAATTTGGGTCCAGAGGTCGACTCTAGCTGCTGAACACGCCGCTGCTGGTAACTTTGACACAGCAATGCGGTTATTGAGACGACAATTGGGGATAAAGAATTTCACCCCGCTGAAGTCACAATTTATGGATCTTTACATGGGCAGTCAAACTTACCTGCGTGCCTTTTCCTCAGCACCTGTAATCTCAATCGCAGTGGAAAGGGGTTGGAGCGAGTCAGCAAGTCCCAATGTTCGTGGACCCCCTTCTCTTGTGTTCAGTTTCTCTCAATTAGAGGATAAGGTCAAGGCTGGTTACAAGGCAACAACTGCAGGAAAGTTTTCTGAAGCTCTGCGATATTTCTTGGCTATACTTCACACAGTTCCCTTGATTGTGGTCGAAACAAGGAGGGAGGTAGATGAAGTGAAAGAGTTAATTATCATAGCAAAAGAATATGTTCTCGGTTTGCAGATGGAACTCAAGAGGAGAGAATTGAAGGACAATCCAGCTCGCCAACAGGAGCTTGCTGCCTACTTCACTCACTGCAACCTGCAGCTTCCTCATTTGAGACTTGCTTTGTTGAATGCAATGACTGTTTGCTACAAGGCCCAAAATCTAAGCACTGCAGCCAATTTTGCGCGGCGGCTTCTTGAAACCAATCCAAGTAACGAGAACCAAGCTAAAACAGCTCGCCAGGTTCTCCAAGCTGCTGAGAGGAATATGAAAGATTCTACTCAGCTGAACTATGATTTCAGAAATCCATTTATGGTATGTGGGGCTACATTTGTCCCAATTTACCGAGGGCAGAAGGATGTGACCTGCCCTTACTGCAGCACACATTTTGTTCCATCTCAGCAAGGACAGCTCTGTACTATTTGTGGCCTTGCAGGGATTGGATCTGATGCATCCGGCTTGCTCTGTTCTTCTTCACAAATTAGATAGATATTAGTTTTTTTTTGCAGTTCCATTGTTGTCACCTTTGCCATGGGAGAAACCAGCTCTTTTAATCAATGCACGGCTAACCTGACAACGAGGTAGGACTTTTGGATTTAAATCTGTTCTATATTTGTTTTACTTTTGGTTACATTTCCCTTCAATTCTCCCCTCCCCTGCCCTCCCTCCTACTCCACAATTTACCAAATTTTTTTTTTCCTCCTTGTTACAGCTTGCTTTGTTATAAATATGTGATAAATATTTTTTTTTCTTTCGACCATTCTTATGTGGCTTCTTCAGGCATGCCTGTTAACTCTGTGTTGACTGATTGAAATGTTTTTCTGCAGATGTATTACAGTTTTGTCTACTCTATATAGATAATGCATTATATCTGGCTTTCAGAGGTTTGTATATGTAATCTGTTCTTAAATTCCTTTATAATTTGCATTCTTAATGTTTTTTGAAAGCCAAAAGTCTGTAGTGAAGAGTAAAATTCACTGAACTCTTGCTTGGATAGTTGGATCTTGGATGGATTCTTGAAGCCTATTTTAGCTTCTACTTTTTTTTATAAAAAAAAGCAGCAGGCTCCAAACTAAGTAATGGGTAAACGATAGAGCACCTCAAGAATGAGTGACATAGTAATTCATAAGAGCAAAAGGCATGAACTGCAAAAGCCTTGAGGGGGACCCCTGCCTAGTCGACCAGTTACCTTAGATATGAATACAAAAAGGTGGCATCTCAGGCCACAAGACGAGAGGTTGCCATTCATAGTTTAACATATGTCTGGAATCGAGACTTTTGACACTAGCTAGTAGGAAGATGGGTAACAGCACCGCAACCCCATTCGGCATGTTACTTTCTTGGTAGAAATTACTTGGTCAAATTATGACCCATCATTCATTATATGGAATTGTCTGATGCGTGGGTGGGATAGCTTAAATTTTATTCTTTGTGGTGTAGGATATGATATCAATGCTATAGGTTATAGCAGTACCGTCTTTTATTAGGGCCCTTTATCTGAAAATCTATAAATATACCATTTTAGTAAGTGCGAGCACTATTTGGAGAGAAAAATACAAAAATGGAGGAGCGAATTCAAGATGGTTTAATTAAGAATGGTATTTGTAGTTGGTCTTGTGAAGAACTTATATCAAGGTAAGCAGGCAGCTCCCCACAGGAGGTTTCCAGGCCCCACCCAAAAATATACTACTACTTTTCATAGCTTAAATAGTTCAAGGACCATCCATCAAAGTTTACATTAATGCTCATTTCCTCTTACTGAGCTCAAATCTCTCTCACATGATGATGCTCTAATAGGTAGTAGTACTATTTAGTTTGAAAAAATTTAGGGTTTCACTCTTATTTTAGTAACAAAATTGACACACACAAATTTTCAAGCCGAAGGACCCCCCGGTTAATATGCCAGTGGACTAATTACATAGCACAAGCATGAAGCATGGGTAGCCTTACAGGGAAGCTAGCAGCAGAATATATTCAGAAGGAAGTAAATGCAATTGCAACCATCAGCCATTTACTACACCTTTTTTGACCTTTGTTATTTTCACCAATTCCATACCAACTAAAATTGGGGAATTGTGGAAGTTTCAACATTTCAGGCTTGCATCACAACATTATTTTGCGACCAAGATGCACTACAAAAATTTTACGGGAAGACAATGAAAGTATTTCGTCGCTTAGCACACGAGTCGACAAACAAGGCGACGACATTCATCTTCTTTTTTGTCGCCTTCATGTGAATTTTTTTGTAGTGATTCCACCACAAATTGAGTTAGTGGTTATGATGATTTCTGAATTATAAGAAACAAGTAGGTCAAACATGCTTGTGATCGATGCATGAAATTGAGTTAATTAGTGATTATGCATTTTCACACTTTAAACAAACATAAGTTCTTGATTACACATCCCTTAATGATACATGACCATCAAGTTTTAAATAATCTTGCTATGATTGGAGGTAAGTTTTGCAGTGTTTTCTATAAAGGGAATAACTATTCGAAACTGATTCCACAACTATTAATCAACTTCCTAGTTCCAACACCATAATAAGGTTTTGAAACGAATAAAAAACTATAGTGGTAAATGAAAACTGGTTTTGGTTACGAATCATTATTTCCTAATGTATTAATTTTAGAAATTTTATGATCACATATATATTTGGGATTTATCACATTATTATTTTAGCATTATTGCCAAATTTGAGAAATATTTATAAATTTCATATAAACTAAAATTTTTGCTCGTGCGTTTGCATAGAGGTCTTGAAAACTAAAATTAAATACAAATCAAATATTTGATTCGATACATTCGAATAGTTCACAAATACAAATTAAACACAAGATTGTACAATATTCAAGTCGATTGAATTTATATACTGCATCCTTTTTTTTTTTTTTTTAGGTGAATACCAGAGTATCCCCAGGCCACATGGACCCAAGACCTTTATATACTGCATCCTTAGTTAATAGTATAAGTTAGAGAATGGCCAAAAAATCTAACCTTTGTCACAGATAATTATCTCATGATAGGTACATGATAAATGAATTAAAATAGTATGTTCAATACTATTGCATGAAGTGAATATATGAGACATGATTTCTCACTTTACCCTTGAAATTATTTAAATTGGGTGAAATTCTTTTTCGAATTCTCATAGTATTAAACCTTTAATTTCCACAGAAATAATGCAATTGGCATCTTCTGGTGGTAATGGCCAATGGGAATGACCAAATGAGCCACTCACTTACATCATACTCCATCCGTTTCGTTTGTTTGTTTGTGTTTTTTTGTTTTTGTTTTTTTTTTTTGTTTTTAAGTGTAATGTTTTGATTTTTTTTACTGTTTATTATAGTTGTTGGGGCCACCAGGATGATGGGCCGCGATGAAGTAATTGGGCCAGACAAATTGGGCCAAGAAGAATTTACAAGGGAGATGGCTTCAAAAGTGATTGGGCCGAGAAGCTAAAAGATGGACGATTAGAGCCAAATGGAAATCCAGAAGAATAGAGGTTCCTAAAAGCAAGAGTTATCGGTCGAAATTGAGTAGGAGACAGCCGATGAGGGGAGAGCGAAAATCGGCTAGTAAGAGCAGCCAGAGAGCGGTTACCAGGGCTCTGGCTATAAATAGGGGATGCCATGTTCATAATCAAAGGAGACCAATCCACCCCAGAATTCCTTTATGCAAATTTCAATTCTTTGTATCTTTACTGCTTTCTTTACAGCTTTCCTTTACCAGCTTTCCTAGACTCTAGCTTAGAGATTACCGGTTACTTTTTCCAAGTCCACCGTTGTTCTCAACAACTGGTAGTTTGGTTCTATTTTTCTGGTTAATCAGCCGTTGTTTCTTAACAACTGGTAGATTTTCCATTGTATCCATTTTGCCATTGCAATCTTAGTGAATTCAGTCGAGTTTGGGTGTATTAAGTCAAGTTTGGGCGCATTATCATAATCTCGGACCCGTAATCGGTTTGATCCTTTTCCGATAGCCTCCCTTGAGGAGAAAAAGGTCATTGGCTCGACGCTAGCCAAACAGTGGCACGCCCAGTGGGACTCACAATGGCAGTTGATCCACATACAACTCCGGCAATCAACACGGCAGCAATGACTGATTTGCCACCGATTAAGGAAGAGCGCACAGGAGAACGAGGCGAATTCCCCCCAGGATTCCCTGGACCATCAAATTTCCATAATCAGGAGTTTCCGCATGATGATCTAACCCCGCGGTTTCGTGATCACGTTCAGTTTATGGTAGAAGCGGCGGTTACGAATTCGGTTCGGCAGATAGAAGGAAACATACTGGCGGCAATACCAGCCATGTTCAGAGCCGAATTAGCGAGGAATATGTATCCGATGGGAGCGCAGAACACACCGGTGGCGCAAAATCCACCACCTGTAATGCAAAATCCTCATAACTACCAATAGCAGGCCTATCGGCCGCTAGGAGGGCAGGGGCCACGGCCTTTCGTCCCACCTCAACAAAGGTACGATCAACAGCAAAATTAACCGCCTCAACCAATAGTGCAACCGCCTGCTCCAGTGCTGCAGCAACAATATCTACCACAGCAGCCGAATCAGCCGCAACTGGTTGATAGAGAGCTCATAGCTGAAATAATTCGTACACAATTTGGAAACCTCTTCGGCCAAGAGAATAGGCCGATGTACAGGAAACCTTATCCTGACTAGAGGAGCAGTATCCATTGCCCAGAGGTGTAAAGGTTCCTGATTTCAACACGTTTTCAGGAGAAGTCGGCCGATCGACTATAGAACATATTGGCCGATTCACAGCTCCGTGCACTAGAATAGCGCAGAATGATTTTCACAAGTTGATTTTGTTCAGCTTGTCGCTTACTGGTCCAGCATTTGAGTGGTATATCAATTGGCATCTTCTGGTGGTAATGGCCAATGGGAATGACCGAATGAGCCACTCACTTACATCATACTCCCTCCGATTTGTTTGTTTGTTTTTTTAAGTGTAATGTTTTGACTTTTTTACTGTTCAGTATAACACATTTACTTCTATTTTTATTATAGTTAGAAGACAAAATATAACCAAGTGAAATATTGTTGGATTCGTCTCATCTTGTAGTTTAAATATCAAATTTTTAAAATTTTTACTTGTACCGAATTTAAGTTATTACTCGTTGAAAATGTGCATTGACATACGTGTAAATGAGAAACGTTACGGTTAAAAATAAAAAAATGGAGGAAGTACATGGCAGGGTGACAATTGACATGTACTATTTTTTAGGGCACTCATTATTGGAATGTTGTAGTCTTGTAGATATCACTTCAATGCAGAAATTCCAATTTGTCTATAGGTAGACAATGGAAAAAAGGCCAAATATATTCTTTTTGTTTCAAAAAAAGTCAAATCTATCCTTTTTCTATTTTATTACCGAATTTATCCTCTACATATGCTAATTATATCCGAAAATATCCTAAATTCACTAATCGTGGAATGTCTGCTGACGTGGCAATAAATTAACTTAAACCCTACACGCTGGATCGAATATACTACATACCGCACATACCGTATCGAAAAAATACCGAAAATATCGAAATTTTTCGGTATACCGTAATTTTCGGTATGGTATCATACCGTAACATAAGATTTCGGTACGGTAACGGTATAATTTTTTTGATACCCGGTATATCGCTACCGTACCGAACTTTGGTATATACCACGGTATCGGTATATACTGCGATACCGTTATATACCGTAATATCGGTTTTTTGGTATATAGCGAAAGTTCGGTATGCCGGTATATACCGCAATACCGGTATGTCGGTATGTAGTGAATGTTCGGTATGTCGGTATATACTGCGATACGGTATGTCGGTATGTACTCAATGTTCGGTATATCAGAATATACCGAACTTACCGGAATGTCGGTATGGAAACGGTATGAAAATATTTCATACCGAAACTTTCGGTATACCGAAGATCGGTATACCGAAATGTTCGGTACGGCAACGGTAGGAAATTTTTCATACCGTAAAGTTCGGTAAGGTATACGGTACGGAGAATTTTTTCCGGTATGATACCGTACCGAAAATTTCGATATTTCTTTTTTCGATACGGTATGTGCGGTATGCGGTATACTCGGTATTTTTCCCCAGCCTTAATTGAGAGACACTTCAAATCCCATCCAGCGTGTAGGGTTTAAGTTAATTTATTGCCACGTCAGCAGCCATTCCACGATTAGTGAATTTAGGATATTTCCGGATATAATTAGCATATGTAGAGGATAAATTCGGTAATAAAATAAAAAAGGATAGATTTGACTTTTTTTTAAACAAAAGGGATATATTTGGCATTTTTTCCGGTAGACAATACACCTCTCTATCCTAAAGCCATTGGATGAATTATATTCTAATTTTCTAGCAAAATTAATTATTATCAATTCTATGAAATACACTTTGACATGTCATATGTGTAAAGGGTAATTGGGCATAGAGTTTAGGATTTGGGAAAATTTTGAAAATTATTATTATTATTATTATTATTATTATTATTATTATTATTAGTAGTAGTAGTAGTAGTTTACCAAATTGTTTTTAACAAATTAAGTAAAAAATATTTTAATTTGTAATAATTCATAAAATCAAGACCTCAAAAATATTGGAAATCGCAATTTGGCCTCAAATCACAGAAGGCTGATTAGTCTTTAAGAAAGTACAGCCAATTTATCTTTTATAGGGTTTTATTGCTTTACATTTGAATTTCTATGTCTTTTATTTTTATGTTGTTTTTAATGGAGAGTTCATAACTCTCTTTTATTCCTTTTTTCCCCTAAAAGAAACGTACTCATGAAGTACTATATGATATGCAGTCATATTGTCAAATAAATCCTTTGCTAACAGAATAACACAATAACATTGAATTGAATGGCAATAGTACCCCCCCCCCCCCCCCCACCCCCCAAAAAAAAAAAAAAAACACAACCAAGATAATAAGTAATGGTTTATTAACTCAGTACAAATCATATCAATCCAAATATTCAATAGAAATTCCTCATTATCCTCTATCTCCACAGCCCACACAATTCTTGATTCTCTTTAAATCGGTAGCAAAGGATACACACTAAAAATCTCTGCAAAATCCACCACCAAAGGTTTGTTATTATAACAAATTATTCAATGTCCTCACCAGCTATTGTCTTTTAATTACCTCTTGCCAACTGCAATTGTTTATCAACTGACAACTATATATCAACACAACTCCTTCACAAACTCCATCATCCTCACAAGTGATTATTAGCTAACACAATTACTACTTTTTGTTTTGCTAAATCTTCTCAATACAATTGATTTGTTGTTTGATCTAATTTAATTTGGGTTTTGCATTTAAAAGTTTGGCACCTGGTAGTATATAGCAATGAAGGTACTGATACCACATGAGCTTCAATCCTAATTCTATGCCTCCCCATTTCAGAAATTTTCCTACATTTTATATTCGTTGGTAGCATTGGAAAAAGTGCAACTTTTAAGTACAAAAAAAGTGCAGGCATGCTAGTTAGAGGTGCCAATTTATTCTGTAGTGCACCATTAGTACATTTGGACAATTGGTTACCTAGTTAATAGAGATGTCTAGACGGGCAGGCGGAGCTACAAGGGCTAAATTTATTTCAGCCCGTATAGGTCAAGTCAATTTTTTATTTTTTTTAATCTTGCTAATTTTTTTAAAAACTTTTTATTTATATTATATTTTAAATATTTTAATTATTGAATATAAAAATATAAAAATAATAATTTGAATATTATTGTGGAATATAATAAGTTGAAATTATAAAATGTTGGGTACTCCTTATTTATAAATTTAAAAATATTAAAAATAGTGTAAAATAATATACTCCCTCCGTTTTTTTTTTTGTTTGCTACGGACCCACGCAACACGCAGTCCAATGCACATTTTAAATCAGTAATAACTCAAGTTCGGTATAAGTAAAAATTCTAAAAGTTCGATATTTAAAAACTACAAGACGAGACGAATCTAACAAGATCTCAATTGACTATATTTTAACTTGAATAACTATGATAAAACTTCAAGTCATAGTGATTGTGTGAATAGTGCCAAATTCTCTAATGTAGCTATTATTTAAAAACGGAGGGAGTATAAAATATACTCCCTCCGTCCCATTTAACTTGTCCTGTTTCACTTTTACACACAATCCAATGCACTTTTTTATCTATTAATATCTCAAAATATATACAATGAAAAATTATACAAAATATATATTATAAAACTACGTGATCGTACGATTCTAACAAGACCCATCTCGACTATTTTTTGCTAAATATATACTTGCAATTAAATTGAGTCAAAGTTGAACAATGAACAGTGTAAAAAAGTCAAACAGGATAAGTGTAGTGGGACGGAGGGAGTAATATATAAGGAATATTCTTTTCCCTAAAAAATGAAGGATATGATTGGAGATGGTGTAAGTCCGGTCGTGCACTAATTCCTACGTTCCTACAGGGCTATCCTATAATATTGCCTTCCCTGAAACCACACCGTTCCCCCCTGCAATTTGCCTCATTTATTACCCACCCCATGTAATAATAATATTCATATTCTCCCCACTCTAACTCCCTATTTACAATTACATTTTTGGCGAAGCTACCTACTTACAATTACATTTGACTCTTTACCATTTTATTTCTATTTCCGTTTCTTTTATTTCCCACTAGCCCACAATTTTATTATTATTATTATTATTATTGTTATTATTTCAGGCATAGCCTATTTGGGTTCCTCACTCTATATAAACACACAAAATGATAGTAATACTATCAAGTCCTATAACCAAATAGAATGATGGAAATTCCAAACCAAATTTCCCCAGCCATAGACATACCCACAACCGAACCAATTGGCTGGAATAAAGCAAAGAATTTGGTGCAGGATTTGATCTCTATCAATTACTTAACCAGAATTCATGCTGGTTGCTTCAGAATTTCCCTCTCTTTAGGCTGCCAAGCCTTGTTATGGAAAATTCTACTTAGCCCCCGGAACCATTCCAAAATTAAGATTTCTGCCCCGGCGTTCCTGTACGACACCGTCCTCACGGTGCTCTGGTCCTTCACGGTCCTGGTCCTCCTGCTCCTGTCCCTCGCCTACGCCCTCAAGTGCGTCCTCCGCTTCCATCTCATCAGGGCCGAGTTCACGCACCATGTGGGAGTCAATTACCTTTTTGCCCCCTGGATCTCGTGGCTCCTGGTCCTGGAGTCCGCGCCCTTCGTGAACCCGTCCCCGCACAGCTTCTCCTTCATATTCTTCTGGTGGGTGTTCGCGATCCCGGTGCTGGTGCTCGACGTCAAGATCTATGGACAGTGGTTCATCAAGGGGAGGAACGTCCTGACCGCCGTCGCCAACCCGACCAGCCAGCTGTCCGTCATCGGGAACCTCATCGGGGCGCGCGCCGCCGCCAAGATGGGGTGGCGGGAGGTGTCGGTGTTTCTGTTTTCCCTGGGGATGGTGCATTACCTCGTCCTGTTCGTGACGCTGTACCAGCGGCTCCCCGGCGGGGACCGGCTGCCGTCGATGCTCCGGCCGGTGTTCTCGCTGTTTTTCGCGGCGCCGAGCATAGCGAGCCTGGCGTGGTACTCGATCAGCGGCAGCTTTGATACGGCGGCCAAGATGCTCTTCTTCCTCTCGCTATTCATCTTCGCTTCACTGGTACGGTACTGTACTAATTACTATGCTGTAGTATTTTCTTACCTGTCATATTAAGTACTGTTATTGCAATACTATTCATAAAAGTACTAAAAACATTTAAATACTAAACACAGTCTATAAACTATAAAGTACTAATTAATACAGTAGTGTTTTTTATTATCTCGATTTCATTTATAGACATATCACATAAATTATAATAAAAAATTATAAACAAAATAGAAATTGGTAGAATTCGAATCTTATTAATTAAAGATTCGACTATTGAAAGAAGCCCAATTCCAATTAGTATTATTGTTTTTTTTTTTGTTTTTTTTTCATATATTAAAACAATGCCATAACTTCATAAATGAATTTAATTGCTCTCTAGCATCTAACAAACACAGTTGACCTGAGTGTAATGGGGCTCTGACAGCTTAAGCAAAGGTCTCGAGTTCGAGCATTTGTGTATGCAGAATTCTGCTTTGGGAGAGGCAATCCTTCAATGACCACCAAATCCTCGAGCGATTAGTTTTAGGCCCAATGTGGTCTGAAAATACCCAGTACAATGCCAAAAAAAATAGCTCTCTAGCATCTAAAGGTTGTTCAGGCAAAAAAATGATTTAATAAAGTGGTAGGAACTAAACGCAGATGGTCTGAGTGGGTGGGACTGTGATAGCTTAAGCGAATGTCTCGGGTTCGATCCTTTGTGTATGCAGAATTATGTTTTGGAATAGCAACCCTTCAATGTCCACTAGATTTTAAGGGATTAGTCTTGGGCCCAATGTAGACAGGATACCTGGTACACAAAAAATATAGAGTGGTAGGAGGGCAGCAACTTCTAATAACATTGATTTACCCATGTTAAAGCAATAGAATAACTTCAAAAATCATTTCAATAGAGTGGTAGGAGGCCAAAAACTATTAATAACATCATTGTTTCGTACGGAAATATGCAAAGAGCATATATACATTTTTGGTGATAATTTATAATTGGGCTTCGGCTTAGTGCAGGCAACTACATGGGCAGTTGTGGGGAGGAGGGAGTTTTTGATGTGGCATTAGAATTATGATGGCTGAAATCATTTATGTGATAGTTGATATTTTTGAATGTTTTGGCTTTATATGGTACACATCACAATAAAGGAGGGGAGATATATCACTGCATGGGCAGTTAAAGGGAATATCTATACCCTAACTCTGTTGTTAGAATTGTTAATCCAATAATAGTATTTTAAGAGTTTGATTTAATATATCAATTATTTTTATTATAAATATCTATATATAATATGTTAGATAGATTTTGAGGAGTTAACGAACTAAGGGTGAAATAATAATAATAATAATAATAATAATAATAATTATTATTATTATTATTATTATTATTATTATTTTCTATATAAAGATCAACTAAAATTCTAGCTCCAATGACATGTATATATGGTCAGGGGATTAAGTTTCTCTAGATTTAAGCAAAATGATTTTCTCCCTAATATCTCCCTAATCTATATGTAATTATGTACACACATTAGTATGATAAAAGTCAAAGGCTGCATTTGGAAAGTAATATTTGAATTTAGATTTTCTTTTTAAATAAATGGTTCAAAATAAAGTATGTCCCGGTTATATACACACACAACTTTCCCAGAAAAACACAAAGTTAAGAGCACATCACCTATGAAATAAGAAAAAGAAAGAAAGTTAGGGGCACTTCATATATTTTTACACATTCTACCATTTACAGTTTACACTATTCAAGGTATAATATATTAAAGCAATCCAGGGTTAGTCCAAAGACACTGAAGAATCATCCAATGAGAAAGAGAGAAAACATCATGTGCTATATCCAAACGACCCAAGCCACCACCACTGATCGGAGACTTCAAAGATGCCCGGTGTGATCGGATTAATTATAGACCAAAATTGGAATTGAGGTTGGAATTAAAAAAGAATTAGAGGAGAAACAAAGAAACAAAGAAACAAAAAAATAATAATAATAAATAAAGAAGATAAATGCCATAGTACTTGGCCAATGTTGGCCGTTAGGGCATTGTTAGAAACGGCCATCGATAGCTGTTTTGATATAGAAGACATGATTTTTTTATGGCCGTTTGGAATTTTGGGTATAATTTTATCCGGTGATCGATTATGTGTGTATATTTCGGTCGATCCAGTGCAGGCACCTTGCTTGATATGCGACTATCCCTGATATAAACACATATTTAAAAATATACACACCGATCCAGATGGGGCGTAAGAAGGAAAAATAAATTCTCACAGTGAACGGCCATACACAGCCGGTCACTCCTTTTGTGGGACGCCCACTGATGGTCGCCCCTTCTTAATGAGAAACGGCCATTGATGGACGTTTCAATAGAAAAAAAAAGTCCTACAGCTATCGGCCACCTATTGGACATTAGCAGCCATTTTTTGCAGATCCCGATTTTTTTTTGTAGAAAACTAAAATTTCAATCGTAAGAAAATGCCAAAAACTCACATTTTTAACAACAATTCCTTGGTATTAATCTCCATCCATTAATAATCCACTTTGCGTCCAAAATGTTAAATATTATGAATCAAGAAAAAGAGGAAAAACAAAAGAAGGTGAACGAAAGCTAGATGGAGGTAGGGTTTTGGGTTTTAGGGTTTTTTGGTTTTCAATCGTGAAGAGTAGAAAATAATTATTGGGTCGTAACATTAATTTTGCATTGTGTGCTTCTAAAAATAAGATGTGTGCCCCTAACATGATTGAATATGTAGTAAAGGTATTGAAGACATTTCAAATGACAAATGAGTGCCCCAACAATGATTTTGTATATATAACCGTGGCCATAAAGTATGTATATATATATATATATATATGTATATTACACATTGATACTCATGCGTCGACCAAGGTGTGTGAGAGCCCAAACCACACTAATTACAAAGGAGATAAATGAGAGAGATAGAGGGCTGAGTGAGAATCGAACACCCAACTATAAGGTTGAGTTGGGGGACATGACCACTAGACTAATTCTCCATTCCCAAAATAAGGTGTATATATATGTATAGTAAACCATAACCACTAAATTTGAATAAATTCTAAACTTTAATATCAAACGTTTTGAAGTCATTTTCATTTCAATATCAAGTAGTTAAACACACAAGTGTATCATATCTTCCATACATATATGTGTAAAGGTCGCCTTCAGCCCTTCACCAGATTTGACGATTATTTTGCTCTATTTATTTAATATAAAACCGCAAGTTTCTTACGTTTCCATATGCTTCTGCACTAATTTGATGTATCAAACACTCGCTGTTCCTTTTTAATAGTCTTTTTAGAAATTAAAAAAATGTTCTAAAATAATTGTCGTTTGTAGGAAGTTATAGATAGTTATGTCATGTTTTTATTATATTACCTTTTACTTTATATAAATGTTATTTCTTGACATTTATTATGGAAGAGTTTAGTTGAAGGGTAAAAATAAAAATTTATGAGTTAAGTAATGCAAATCTTAGCTATTAAAATTGAGCTGAAAAACACAACTATTTAGGAACGGGAGGAGAACAAAAAAATAAATAAATCCCTCTATGAATTAATTAATTCCTCCAATCAGTTTTTAAATTACTCCATCTGTCTCAAATATCATGTCCTGTTTGACATTTTTCCACTATTCATTATTTAACTTTAATGCAATTTTATTGAATGTATATATTTGGGAAAAAAATTATCGAGTTGGTTCTTGTTAGAATCGTATGATCGTGTAGTTTTAAAAAATATATATTTCATATAATTTTTTTCGTTGTACATATTTTGAGATGTTAATGGTTGAAAAAAATGTATTAGATAGTGTGCAAAAGTCAACCTGGATAACGGATGAAGTATTATATATACGCTTCATTTTGATTTTTTACTTTAATTTAATGTTTTAATATAGTTATATAAAAAATATACTATTTAAATAAAATATTATTATATTCTTCCTATCATAAAATTTAAAATTATTTAACTTATAATTATGTAATTTGAATTATTAATTGATGATAAAAGACATGAAACACATAATAAAAAGAACAGCGATAGTATTTAATTAGTTAATTCATATGTACTCTCATTTTATTTTTGTACATACTGCAGTATTTAACATTATTTTAATTGCTATTTTTAATATTATCCCTCCAACCCCTACAGTAGGCTGGGGAAGGGGACCTAAATTTACCCACACGTCGCTTTTTTATTTTGACTTTTGGTTTTACATCTTTGGAGCGATTCTAAAATTTTGTATAACTAATTTGTTTGTTATTTTCGAAAACAATCAGAGAAAGTTGTCATTATGTTTTCTGATGTAAAAAAATTATTCAATTTAATCCTTTTACAATTCAAAGTTCTCATAAAGAAGAAATCTTGGATTTATCTCAAAAGTTTCGTGGAGTACAGATTTTTGTTCTGTACTGTGTACCAAGTTTGGTACAATTGAAAACTAAATTTAAGGATTTTTTAAGGGATGAATGGGGTGCGGTTATGTTGCATATTATGCACATATATAATTGGGATGTTTGGGAGTCAGCGGATCGCTAATAGATAGCAGTTTCGGAGAGAGAATTGTGAGAGAATATGCTCTTCTAATCCGCTATATACTACCCAATATGCTAACATCCAAACATACTCAATATGTTGAGATGAGTATTTTTTGTGATGTAGAGATATGAAAATGATGTTTATGACAGTGGCATAATGGTATGGTTTTATGATAATAATTTCAACATATCACATAATCTTACTATCACATTAGATAATTCGACACTCTCACAATTATGTATATGCATAATTTTTCTATTATGCACCGTAACCGAATTGGGATGAATGATGTTGATGTAATCTTAGAGCCATGTCCTAAATCCAACATTTATATATATATATATAAGAAATTTTAAAAAACAAAATTTTGTAATACCTATCGTATTGTTCCAATAATGACAAGACGGATATTGTAACAGTTCTTTTTCTTTTTTATAAACATTGATACTGGAGCGTCGGCAAAGAGGTATAAGAGCGTAAATTATATAAATTAAATATATCTGATATGTATTTAATAGCTCCTGTTATATTTGACAATTGACATTATTTACAACCATTAAAAACAAGTCAAAGAGCAATTTCACTTTCGATTTCACTAGCGCAGTATACTACTATTTATCTGACAATGTTAAGAAAATGTCGATTTTCATCATTTTATTTTTATTTTTTGTAACAAAAAAGATGTGCAGACCATTAATATTCAAGAAAGCGATGAAGAAGTTCAGCATAGCATGGTGGGCATACTCGTATCCGATCACAATGCTGGCCTTGACATCGACACGGTACGAGCAAGAAGTTCCCGGCCGATTCCCGCGTGTAATAAGGCTTGTGCTGTCCGGGTTGTCCGTGATTGTCCTCTTGGGTTTGTTAATCGTTTCTGCAGCTAAACCGAAATCGTTATTTCCCCATGATCACCCATTTGGGGTTGAGTCGCCGGCTCTAACTCTGCCGACTCATTCTCCAACTACTACTACCCCTAATAGTCCTTCCACCACAGCTTGAGCTATTGCACAATTTTTTTTGGTCTTCAAGTATTACACAATAATGTAATGCTTGCGAGTACAACTGTAGCTAGGTGTAACGTGT